>CALSBW010001800.1:962446-990096 GCA_943590975.1 Lindbergichthys nudifrons
TATATATATATATATATATATATATATATATATATATATATATATATGTATAATATATATATATATATATATATTATAGTAGTATATATATATATTGTTCATATTTATGTTGACTTTCTACCAGTATTCCCTGCCCTCGCTGGCAAACGGATGTGTTTCTTGGCTCCTCCAGACAAGAGAAAAGCCCCCTCATGTTCATTCATCCTTGGGGCTTCGCACTAAAACAAATGAAACCAGGACCAACCCGTTCAAACAGTTCCTAGTGGAGTTACTAGAAGTGATCAACTCAACAGGGTACCTTTAAGTTGTTTGTTAGTGGACTATAAACCTCACTTAATGTATAGGGTATGGCTCCACCTTTTTTTTTAAATCTTCAGCATATGTTGTGAAACGGTGTGATGAAACCCACAGCAGGGGGTCATTCCAGTTAAACACAAACCCTCCTGAAGCTGAAGCTGTATATGCATCTCTGTTCAAAGCCACCAGACTCTTCACAAAAACAATCATTTGACCAAGCAGAACATCAGAGTTGTTGGTAAAGTACTACTTGTCAGGATGATTCAGGGTAGGGGTCGGCTCATGTCAGTCACTGCTTCACCTTGTTGCCATGCAGCACACACTGCTGTCCTCTGGTCAGAAGTCAGCACGGCTCTAAGCAGGTCACACTGTGCAGGGATCAGCTGGATGCCTGCAGCATGTACACACGGCTGTATATAGTGCTGGGCCTACAACAGGTTGCTGGATGACACGGTGTCTGGTGGAGGTCCACACAGGCTCCGGTGGCTGGATGTTTCATGTACTAAAGGTCAGTGTGTTAACCTGATTCTTGAGGTCAGTATGTCCTTATGTTTCACTGTCTCGTGCCAACACATCCAAAGCTTCCTGATGAAGGTGCCTGAGGCTTAAACACATGTCAGAGGCAACAGACAGACTGGGCCATTAAGGGTGACTGAGGCTTAGTATTGATTCAGGTTTATGATGTCATCCTGTTTCAGGTAAGTTGAATGTCACGAAAAAAACTAAAAGTGTTCAAAGCAGATTGATAGAAAGCTTTTATTGTAAAGCCATTTTGAGGACTGCTTAATAAATCAAAAATAATACTAGTAAATGTTTCGTTTTCCAACTGTTAGAGAGGAGTAAATGCTTAATTCTATTTATTATTAGATATTTGAAACCCGAAAACTGTTTCTGGACTCTCTAAACTAAATCCAACATATTATTTAACATTATGGAGTCTACTGACGCCACATCATTTCCAACCATTCTGGCAGTTTGGAGAAGCACAGGGTCATGCTGCTGGCCTTTACAGAGGACACTTGGAGTTACTGAACACAGTTGCAGTTCACTTAAGAGAGCTCTGCCTTTACAGAGGACACTTGGAGTTACTGAACACAGTTGCAGTTCACTTCAGAGAGCTCTGCCTTTACAGAGGACACTTGGAGTTACTGAACACAGTTGCAGTTCACTTCAGAGAGCTCTGCCTTTACAACACCTTACTAGTATGTATGTATTTGAATAATTATTTGAATTGTTATTTATTCATATTCATTGATAATAAGCAATGATTCCTACAATACGGTTGACTATCTTACAGTTTGAAAATGCCCAAGTGGTTATTTAAGGAGGTTATGACCATCCTTGTGTTAATGAGGGTAAACGTCTCTGGATTGGAAGAGATATTAGATAAGAGTAAAGAAAGTTGACTAATTTACAGATTTTGCATTTCACTGGATTCTCTCAACATTTCAACTGTTGACCTCAAACAGACACACACACACTAAAAACCCCACACAAAACATACGACCACCAAATAGTTTGAATGCGTAGAGCTAAACCTGTAATTATTATTATAGATATTATGAACACTTAAAGGTGTGTTGATTTGGAATGAAATGAAGACTAGGTCAGCACTTCCATTAACTCATGCTTCCTTTTGCTTGTTCTACATTCCTATCTGTTTTACTCAGAAATAGCCAGCTGTGTTCTCTCTGTTAGTTTAGTTGTTTGTGTGTTGATTGGCTGGTTGGTACAGTCCGTGGTGACCCCTCAGTAGATCACAAGTGTTTGTCACATAAGTGTTCATAAATAATAGGCCCTGCCAGCCTCCTCTCTCGGCTGCTCTGAGCCCAACAGCATGGCTGCTAAATAACTGCTGGGATCGATAGCTGTCACTGCAGCTCAGTGAGCCGGCCATCTGAAATGTCCCAGCAGTTTGTTTCTTTTCTTGTTTTCAGTTCCTCCTGGAGGCCTGCAGTGATGCACATTGTATCCTGCAGTCCCAACTGTATGTGCAGTTTTGTGCTCCTATATTTGACACATGTAAACATGCAGATGTGTCGGTGTTTGAACCTTTTTGTGATAGTGTGAAAGGAGTTAAACAACATGTTGAAACGGTTGAAGCCCTCTGAAAAAACCCACCAACTTTAAAAGCATGTTTGCTTTAAAAAACAAACCTTTGCAATTACACCACTGATCAAAGCCAGAAACTATATCAAGTGAAATTATCCATGATCTGCGATGAACCCTTCCGTCAGGAAAAGTAACCGAAACTAAGCTAGAAAGTAGTGATATATATATGTGATATAGTAGTATATATATATATATATATATATATATTTTAAATAACTTTATTCGGAATGTCTCCATTAAAATGGTGCTGAAAAGGATCCATTTGCACTAACCAGGTGTTTAAAACATTTCCTGAGCTCCTTGGCACACTTGGTAAACTATGAACGACACAAACAGTCACATGACAAAAATGTGTGACACTTCGAGACACCTTCCCAGAGCAGAGGATGAGAGAGGTTCTAAACATATAATATTTCAATATGTGTAGCATCTGGAGCCTCCTTTTTTATGTACATTACAGCATTGATTTTATTGAATAGATAATCAAATAAATTACGTTTTTCTTTTTTCAAGATTAATGACGTTAAAACCATGACTGCTGTTTCTATAGAGGTGCAGGACTGAGTGTTGCAGGGAGAAAGGGGATCTGAGTGACTCTGCCTGTGCTGGTGTATAGCATGTGCAGTTTGCCCTCTAGGTACAATCTACATCACTATACTATACTGTTTAATAGTCAAGTACAAAAGCAACCACCTGCAGAAACAGCAGCCCCTGCTGGCTCCTTCTGGACCTGATCTCACTAACAGCTCACAAGTTTTCACAGTCTGTGCCTGAACCTCTCCGCCCTCTAACATCCTCCCCTGTTCACAAAGCACTCGTATTATCCGCCCCTGGCTCAGAGAGCATGAAACGTGTGCACTTTCTAAACATTTCTCTGTCGGGTCAGGCTCTGTGTTTTGTTGGCTCCAGCGTTTCAGTGGTCCACACATATCCTTCAGGGTGTCATTCAGATAAACCATGTGGTTGTTAGGGTGGAAAGCAGAAGGATATATCATGGATTGTTAGGAGGCCAAATTACACAGAAGAAAGTCAACACTGTGTTAGAAAAGGAAATGCAGGTCGCCAATACATGGATTTGAATACACAACCTGTAAGAATCTTCATTATGTCCACCACATGCGTTTTAATTTAGACCCATGCTACCACATGAGGAAACAGCAGGAAATACAAGTCTCTCCAAAACCATGCAGGCAGACCTGCATCCTGTGAACTCTGCTGTTTGCTACATTCATGATTGTAGTGGTATACAATAGACGCCAAATAAGTTTTATCTCCATCCCGACGATTTGTGCAGCCATTTGTTGTTGTGTTTTTATTTTTTTTCACATTGCTTGTGGCTCCCCTCTCTACACTCTCAGATTTTCAAATATCTGTTTGCAGGGGGATGTGTCAGTTCCGAACAGATGACCTAGTTTTTTACACACGCACATTACAATCTTACAAACACTGAAAGGCCCCTCTACATACATTACATTCCTGCGAACACTCTGAAATTCATCATCCTTTTTATATGAAATCAGTGTACAGCAAAGATTTGAATGGCTGTGGAAAATGTCAATTATGGAATTGGTAAATTTGTAATTATCGTCGGCTGCTCTGTACACAGCTGCTCTACAGTTGACTTGTTATTTTTTTTCTCAGCATTTAATTGGAGCTGAAACAGCATGACCTATTTTGTTTGGAGAGAATGTATACTTTATCTGTGCCTCCTCAGAAGGTGGCCTTGAGCTGAATACAGCGCTGTGATGATTCTTCTCAATGCATTACAGATTACTCATAACCTGTTTAACATCGCAAGTAGCAAATTCATCCACTGGATTACATAAGGACACTAACATGTGATTCCTTCACAAACTTAACACATTCTTCAATTAAACATGCAGCTGCCAGAAAAATGACAAAGAACATTTCCCCTTAAAAACCTTATTTATGTCCAGGCGAGGCTTTTTATTTGAACCTCCAGTGCCCACTGCTGAGAGCAACATCCTGACATCATCTGTGTGATCCAAACAGCGCCATACTTTTATTATCATGGACCCATAACTCCTGCTTCTGAAAGTCAGCAATGTGCTGTTTCACACCGACACAAACACCGGCTCAAAGCTGTGTTAAAGACGTGTCTCTGCAGTGTGGAATCAAATAAAGCCATCCACTCTAAATTGCTCTTTTAAAAAAATTATGTTTTAACAAAGCTTAAAGTGTTTAACCCATATGTTTGATTCCACACACACGGCATACTACCCCCCCCCCCCAAAAAAAACACATGCAAACGCACACTTACTCAGTGAAAGGATCGTGTGACTGATCCAGAAATCCCTTCATTGTTTTCCTCAAACAGAGTGGCCTAAGCTGCTGTAATCACTCGTTTAGTGTTGCTGCAACAAATGCTTTTTCAGATATCCCAATCGCAAACTAAATCCAATCCCTCATGAACCCTAACTATTAATGCTATGGTCCATTTGTTGTTATTAATACTATTATTTTAATAAGCCATTTCCTTTTCAAAAGGCTCTGTGTCCACTTTAAATGACAACGTTGTGATTTAGGGAGACAAAGAGTCAGGATGTGAGTGAGAGCTGAGTTAAGCTTTTCTTAAAGCCCGACTTAAAGCTGCAGCTCCACTGACACTGAGGAGCATTTTGTTTGTTCAGTCCATCATCATTTAATCTGTGAATAAATATGTCTGTGAGTGATTATGTCTTTCTTTAGTTTGTGCCGATCGCGCAGAAAAATGTGAAGCTATTGTAAAAGGTAAGACAATTGCTCTTGGTTTAAGGTGTTACATTGCGTATGAAGGAAACCCGAAGCTTCCCTCTTCTGGGTCTCACTCTCAGCTCAGTGGATAGGACTGTTTATGCACTGGCTTTCATTGTATTAGCACAAAATGTACCGGCCTGAATATGAGGATACAGCTCCCAGTTTCTCAAAAGTTCAAACGAAATCTGAGTTATTCTCCTTCTCCTTGTCTAAAGAAATAATGAAATAGCTGTTGCCATTGTTGAGCTTTTGTCACACGGGACACACACAAAGAGATCCCCTGGTGACTGTCTGGCCCTCCACCCTGGGCCCCCCCCACCCGGACTTTGTTGCTCTTTTTTTGTGTGAACTGGCTTCCTCCTTTTCTCCTGTTATAATTACTACGGCCATTATTGGTCAAGCCTAACCATTTTTAACCTCCCCTCGGTTAAAAAGCTGACCAACAGATGATGACATCCTTCTGAACCAAAATAGAAAGTAGAGAACAAAAAAACAAGATTTATTTATTTTGTGTTGTGCCTAAATTAGGTGCATAATACAGGGTGCGTACGGGTGCTGGAAATCCTTGAAAATTCTTGAAATTGTACGAGGTGTTTTCAAGGTTTGAAAAGTGCTTGAATTTTGGGAATGGTGCTTGAATTTGGGATAAAGTGCTTGAAATTGTAAATGCTTTACTTCGCTTTTTAGATTAAAAGAAAATAAAGAAGTCGGAGCGCGCTTAATTGCTTCACTTTTACATAAAACAGCGCCGCTCCGGCCTTCCCGCGCAATGCGCGTGACCGGCAAGTGTTTTTGTTACGTGTGTGACCTGGGCATTCTGATGAGAGTGATAGATGACAGTATGCCAGGAGGTTGCCGTTTCAACGAGCGTTGGCTAGCAGAAGACAAATACAAGCCATGGCTAAGACGAGGGTCAAGCCCAAGAGTAGCCTCCTGCAAAGTGTGCAACAATAACGATGCGAGAGTCTGCGCTGACGAGCCACACACCACACGAAAGGTACGCCATAGTAGAGCATTTTAGATTAGGCTATCGTTGCATGTAAAATACATGACACTTTTCTCTGTGCGCGGCAAAACAAGCTCGCCAAAATGGCTTCACTAGTCTGGCAGTATTTTAAGTGTCCGAAAATGACAATAAAATAGCGGGATGCAACGTGTGAAGCAGAAATCCTGCAGCTCCACCCGCTGTGACGGACCGGTGAGCGGAGCAGAACACACATTAAGAGTTAGACCTAACACACTTAGCTATTTTATCTACCTCTGGAACAAGCTAAACTAGTTATACATATATTTATTCTTCACTGTCGGGTCGCTCAATACTGGATCAGTGAACTGCAGGAGATACTGACGGGCTGTCAGGAGAGAGAGAGAGAGAGGGGGAGAGAGAGGAAAAGAGAGCGATATCGGTATCGGCCGATACTGATTCCGGCGATCGGCTCCAAAATTGGCGATCGGAGCATCCCTAATAATTATATATGATATGTTTTATAATGATTGATCATGAAAGTGTTCTCAAAGCTGGTAAAGGTGCAGCTAGTTTGAATGACTTTGTATACTACAGGGTAGCTTGTGGATTTACTCCAGGTGGAACTAAAGTCTGATTTAACACTTGATTATATTTCACATCATTCATCCACATCTGTAAAGTAACTAAAGGTATAAAATACATGTGGTGGAGTAAAAGTACACCATTTACCTCTGACTTGTGTTTACTGCCAACCTAAAAGTACCTCAAAAATAATAATCAATAATATATTGAAAAGTTATTTGGCTGATTGTTTTATATTGGCTCAGCCAGGTTATATGGGAGGCCCAGTCTACGTACAGATGGGTCACTCATTTTGAAATATTAAACTTAGTTTTCTTTTCTAACATTTTTAATTTTTCCTCCTCATGTAGAATGCTATTATGAAACACACATTTGGTTGTTTATAGCATAAAGAACATCTGATTTAATGTGAGGTAGGGAAATAATCATTTGAGTATAAGTATGTGTATATAAATATGTAATTTACAACAGCTGTAAGATGCTTGAAAAGCTTGAAAATGCACCTTGAAAATGCTTGAAAAGTGCTTGAATTTGACTTTGGAAAAGGTGTAAGAACCCTGATAATAACATATCAGTATATAATGAATCTACAGAGGCTCTGCTTAAAAATGTGAGCAGACTTCATGAGCTTCTAAAGGCCAGGATTTGGCAGCAGACTAGTGAGGTTGTCTTTATCCTAGTCGAGGGCAACACATACCTTTGCTACTTCTTTCAAAGGTTGTGAATAACTGCAACCATGACAGGTCCTTGATTGTACAGTCAAAAGTGATCACAAAAGAACAGGCTGGTGGGCCCAGTGTTATGAAAGATTAGCTGTGGACAGACAGCACAGAACAGGACAAAGGATCTTATTAGAGCTGTAAAAATATCAGCCAATGTTTGTCAGACAGTCGGAAGTCTCATTTCCTTCCAGCTCTGGCAGCACTTCACATGTTACACTTTATACTATAAAACTGTTAAGATATTTCTTAATAAAATGCTGGTGCAACGTTATCACATGAAGAGCTCAATCTACAAAACAACAGTTACACTTAAAGTCAATAGGCGCGTTCACACCAAGTACTTTTCCCACAATAGTTCATGAGAACTTTAGTTTATCAGAACTCTTTTAGTTCTGATGAACTAAAGCACCAAAATGAGTTCCTGGGGATGGATTAGGCAAATGAAGCCGCTGACGTCACTTCTTCTTCTTCTGCTTTGGGTTTACTGGCAGGCCGCAAACAACTTCACGGTGAGTACAGTAGGTGGCGGTATGCACCTTAAAGTTGCAATCCGCCAAAAAACCAAGAGAAGAAGAAGAAGAAAAACCTCCCACGTATACTGCCGCGCCCACCTGCTGTATATGGCGTCTGTTTACCTTCCGACCTCAGACATGAGCTTCGTCTGAGTTATTTCAGCAAACACAAATACAGATCGTCGACAAGTCAAATGCAATAGCAATGCTGATTCGGAAGCAAAGGCGGTTAAGAAGGATTGACAAAAGGATTGGACGACGACATGCACGCGCTACGCTACGTGTGAAATGAATAAACTGTGCCAGGTGTGTCGTATGCACACTAAATAGGCTCAGCAGCTAACACACCTTTATTATATATCCTCCTGAGAACAACTGCATCCGTCTGCCATGAACCCTACAGAAACCTACGTGTTAGTTGTGGCCCATAGTGGCCTCCATTTGTGTCGTGTAAAATGGGGGAAATCAAAAGTTAGCAAATCTCCATGTCATGTTCATAAAAACATTTAGTTTTAGGTCAAATAATTATTACACTGCTCTGAAACTCACTACACTAACTCCTAAGATGTTCCCTTACTATAATTAATTAAAAATATTGAACTCACAACACTGGTAATAACAAACTTAACCATTTCTCTTTCTATAAATAAATAGTGTTTGTGTTGGACGCCATTTTGAAATACAATGAAATTATCTTTTTGAAAGCCACAATAAATAAAGCTTCGCCAGTTTATAACCGATGAAACATGATGGTATCAGAATAATCACTTACATGTGATGTATAGGATGCTACACAGGTCACTGTAAAGATAAAGTGTCAGAGGAGAAATAAGCAAGCTTAGTTACATGAAATGTAATGAAAAATGTAAGATACAGGCTCTGTTTAATCGCCATGTAGGTTCTCTTTTATTGCACACTCAAGACAATATCAATAACAGCATCACGCTGTCCCAGGTGTGTCGTATGCATGTAAATAGAAGTTAACATTTTCAATATCAAATAAAGTGTCAGTAGTATCAAAACATATATATATATATAATAACAATAGGTAGGCTCAGCAGCAGACACACCTTAGTGCAAAGTGAAGTGTCAGAATTAATAACAGTGGCATATATATATAATCACAATAATACAAAATTAACTGTCCCAGGTGTAGGCAATTTACGTGAAATGTCTTGCCCAGGGACACAACGACATGCTGACTGCAGTGGGGTTTGAACCTGTGCTCCCCTGATCCAAACACCAACGCACCAGACCACTGCACCACACGCCTCCCAACAAGTCATTGTACAGTTTATCAACGACGACAAGTTTTTCTTAATTTTTTTATTGAAGGCCTGTTGGATTTAATCAGCTCGCTTTGCACTGCCAGAAGCCCAGCCTGAAAGGTATTTTGTTGCTCCACCTGGCGCGCCGACACCTCCACCTGGCGCGCCGCCGAGTCAGCATGGCACGGCATCACCATGAGCAGCTGGTCGTCCAATTCCTGGGCCTTGTGTGAATGCAGCAGCCGTTCGTCGTGCATCTCCTTGGCACGCAGGTCCTCATTCTCCTTGCTGACCATGGCATGGCGGTCCTCCATCGCCATGATGGTGTCAAGGAAGCTGTCATCCCGTGCCCGCTTTCCTAAGAGGAGAAATAAGCAAGATACAAGATCAGTTTAATCGCCTAGTAGGTTGTCAACAGAGACAACATTGGACATGGTGCAGGCAGGGACAGTGTACAAAATGCAGGTGTAAAGTAGAAGATAAGATAGGATTAAATAATATCAAATAAAAAATAAATATCAAAGTGCCCTTATTTATTGTTTTGTGCTTAATTTATATGCTTGAACTTTGTTTTATAGGGATTAGTGGACATCAGTTAGATGTGTAACCTTCTTTCAAGGCCAGAGTAGTTACAGTGTAAGTGGATTGACATCTAACATAACATCGCTGAGTACAATTATAACAATCAATAAAAAAAAGGAAAAATAAATTCAATTTCAATTACATTTCTACTTTAATGTGCAAAAATATTAGAACATCAGTCTTTGTGGCATGCAGGTAATCAACTGTTTAAGCTTTTACCATTAACATGTAGATTAGAATGAATGTTGCAAATGAGTCATGAAATTATAGCAACTACAATGTATTGTTAAAGGCATTATGTCCAGCTAGCATGCTAATTGCTAACGTTATATTAGCATTTATCCCGGAGGGAAAAGCTAACTAGTTTCCAATCCAGAGAGAAACACCTCGCCTGAAACACACGATTAGTGCCATGAGTTAGTGAAGCAAATTACAGAACATTGCACACTTATTCACAAGTCAAAACGTGTTCATAGCAGGCACGGCTGAGAATAGCTAGCTAGCTAGATATTGTTAGCCAGCTTGGACCTATGATAGCCAGTTCTAGCATGGCTAGCTCGATCTACTGAGCAAATAAAAGTACATCTGAGACCAGTATTGTGCAGATTAAAACAGTGCAGTGCATGTATTTTAGTTTACCTTCGTCCCGACATGACTTTGCCAGGTCTGCTAACTTTGCTGAGCCACGGAAATTGCATTCAGTAGAAGCTTCTGAATGTGGCGCTTCGTGTCCTCCGAGTAAATCGCCAGAAGCGCCGACAGATCCTCATCACTCCACCACTCCGATGATTTATTTAGTGTTGCTATAATAACTGCTTTCACAAAAGTAATCTCTTCGAGTGCGCTGCCCGAAGCGAGCAAATACAATGGCCGCTTAAAAAAAAAAATTCAGATTCAAACGGGCGAGGTTTGCATTCCGTACAGCCAATCAGACGTATGAACTTTTTTCTCCCACGTTAGTCCCTGCTCGAGAGCAGGGACTAAAAGCGGGTCGGATGAACTAATTTGAACTAATTTAGTTCCTGGGGCTTTTTGGTGTGAACGCAAATATATCGTAGTTCTGATTAACTATTGTGGGAAAAGTACTCCGGTGTGAACGCGCTAAATGAGTCATGACATGTTCCTGTTTTCAACATGCTAAGTGTTTTTTGGTCTCAGCTACATTTTTATTTTTTATAAATAACTTTTATGTTGCCACAAGCAGAGCTTGGCTGTGATTGATCCTACAGCTCTAATCCCAGTTGGTGGTATGCAGACAGCTCCATGTTGTGTTGCAGCTCCACAGCAGAGGTGTAGATGTGAGGAGAGCAGTTGTCTCTCTCATTCACTCAGGGAAAACTCAGGGCCGGAGGTTTGTTCTTAGCGGGAAACTGTGCTGTCAGGTGAGAGCGTGCATCCAGCCCCCCCCACTCCACCTCTCACTTAATCAGTTCTGACACAATGCCAATTCCACAGTGGGTGGGGCACCCAGCTGTATTGCTGGATGTGGCAGTGGGCAGTGATCAGCTCCCACTCTCTGTCAGGCTGCATCAGGCTGCATCAGGCTGCATCAGGCTGCATCAGGCTGCATCAGGCTGCATCAAGCTGCATCAGGCTGCATCAAGCTGCACAACACACGCTGTAGTTGTTTCTGATTGTGAGTGGTCTGGCATTTAACCACGGTTTTGTCAAGGCTGGCATTTGATGGTCTATCGGGATGCCTTCAAGGAGTATTACAACCGATGTGCCATTATAAAGCAGATGGCAGATGACCTGGAACTCTAAGCCCGTCATACTGAGGAAACAGTGGAAAATAGGTGCAGCTCTTAACCCGGCCGACACTGAATTTAAGCACTAACTTCAATGAAAAAGCAGCTGAGTGTCCTGAGGGCGTAGGAAAACAATTTACTGAGCAGAGCCAGACGTAACTGAAAAATCGTGTCTGCAGCAGCACGTATAGCTGCTGTATGGTTTCTATTGTTGCCGCTGAAAAGATGAACAGGAACTGCGAAGCAATCATAAAGCATGCAGGGAAGCAATTTCTTTCTCTTATTCAAGTGAAAAATTATTCCGTGCTGTCACAAAAGACTCCCTAACAAGGTGCTTTAAACTCTCTGGCAGTGCATTGCTGCGGGGTGTCAAAGAGTGGATAAGCTATAAATGAAGCTTAAACTCAAAAGTCTGTTTCTGGTAATAGCAGCATTTCGTTCCCTCTTCAATTTGCTTTTGATGTGGAGCAAAGATTAACAGTGTTAAATCGTCCTCTTCACTGTCTCAAAGTAACAACACGGGAATAATGAGCAGGTTGTTGACAACAAGAGCGCCTCTTTAAAGTCTGTGAACATTATACAGACTTTTCTTTTCTTCAGGTTCTTGTATTAGAATAAATCCCCTCTATTGACCATTGTGTATTAGTTCAGTTAAAAAAAGCCATGTAATCTGAGGCGACAATATCCATTCACTGAATGCTTGTATCTGGTCCTGATCCTCCTGGTCCTGCCTCTTCATGTTTGATCGGCTGAGACTCTCGGTGCAGCTGATTTCAGTGTGGCAGAAAGATTTGCACGTTGAAAGTGTCGATCCCTCAGGGTTAATGAGGCCTTCTGTTTGGGTTTCCATTATCAGCCAAACGTCATGCATCACAAACTTCTCTCATGATACACAGTGCACAGTGATCAGAGCTCAGCCTCTCTCCTTGTCTCTGGAAATAAACTCCATCAGAAACCTGCTGTATATTTGCCTTACCACTGTTCATGTATTGTTAAGATTACACCAACTTCACACTCTTTCCTTTCCAATCCTTCCTCATGATCAGATTGGTTTACTAAGGAGGTCAGTCATATACTCAGGTGGTGACTGACCTGTGCCATGTAACATCAAGACGGCCTTTTAATAATCTCCGTATCATTTCAGCTTGAAATTCATAGATATTCAGTATTGTTTCTTTCAGCTGGGAAACATTGCACAAATCAACCATACGGAGAAATCTCCCACTGCAAACCTTCATACATTGAATACTAAGGCCTTAATTGATATTAAAATGTCTCACATATATCTTTGAAAAGTCATGCTAAGAAAGAGTTTTCTAAAATCGTTTTTTTTCTAACATTGCAAAACGAAATAATACCATCTATGTTTTTTTATTATTGATTGATTGGCATGATTTTCCTGCAGATGAGGTTAGCGGATCCAGCGACACTCAGATGGTGTTTGTTGTTTGGAGATAAACCGTCTGACAGCAAGCAGCGACATGGCGGAAATGTTGAGTGTTACATAACATTTGAACTAAACTGTTCCTTAAATGTTGGTTATCGTAAAGTTTTATACGTTTTATTCCGAGTGGAATCAATAAGTCTTAAACAGTTTGTCTTGCCTTAAGCTGTAGGATCTATATGGCATGCAAGGCGCTGCATGAGAACAGAAGAAGCTGTCCTCTCTCTGCTCTTGTTACAAATCCTGCTTTTGCCTGTATTCTTATATTTGTATGTTTGTATGTAAGCCTATATGTGAAGCACTTTGTAACTTTGGTTTAAAAAAAAGTTAACACATTTGTTATTGCTTTTATTATTATACTGTTGCATGCAAATGCAGTCATCAATAATGCCGGGAGTAATTACTCTTTCAGGCAACACAAAAACATTTCTTCATTCAATTTCCTATTGATGATCGGATTGCTTTATGCGACACAGTAAAGCAGAGAGCGCTCGCTAACGGCTCCCAGATGTCACAATTAGGAAGACCACAAAGGTCAGCTCAGATCCGGCCGTGTCACAATATTGAAAATCAAATCTACTGTAAAGATCCTGTCGGCCTTAGATATAGGGAAGGTCAACGGAGTGACACTGATTTCTGAAGACGCTGAGCCGCGCAGCACGGAGAGAGCCAGGTTCAGGCCTCTGGGGTGTCTGCAAAGGACACACACCTGTGACGGGTTGCGCCGTGAGCCAGGGCTGGGGGACGTGGGGGAATGGGGGGGGGCTTTATTCTATGGCTCTGCGGATGATTGGCAGAAAATGTCAGGAGCAAGACGTCAACCCCATACAGACACACAGCAGGCAGATGTCACAGACTGCATGATAAGAAGGAAGTGGCGTCTTCACAGAGTTATGTCATCCTTCAGATCCTCTCAGACTAGGCCTCCACAGCACCTCAACTCTTCTGTGTGACTGAATAAATATCTCCTGACCTATCACCCAAATGTACCCGACTTAAAAGTCGTTTCCCTCTAATGTTGTCCTTCTCTTTTCCTTCCCTTATCATTATTTTTCCAAAACACAAGGATTATTCAGGGTCACAGTTTTCCCACATGCTTGTATTTCACAGAAGGACATGCACAGCCTTCTGGGCTGCACACCACTGGGGCCTGAGCCAGGGTCAGGTATCTCAGAGGGGGGGGGGGCAGACTGAAGACTGAAGCCCATCTACTGCATTTTAATTACACTCAATGTGTTCTGTTTGACCTTCAGAGAGTGCTTATTCTGATTTATTGAAGTCAGGCTTTTTGTGAATCTTTAAGTTCGACCTGAGCATATTTTTGATAAGCGAGATATCCTCGCACATTTTAAACACAGGTGACATTCATCAGTGAGGTGGAAATAAGTAAAGAGACGACTGAAATGTTCTTGATTGTCTTGCTTGGCTTTTGTAAATCACAACTCTGCTAAACCCCCCACCCCCCAGGGCAGCGCGCACATGGCCCACCCTGAGGATGAGCTGGAGCGCCTGACCAAGAAGATGCTGTTCGACATGGACCACCCACCCTCTGAGGAATATTTTGGTAAGAAAGATGGTTCATCTCACACACACTTGGTCAGCATTAGGCTTTTGGACATGTCACAGCTGAATATCATTTAGCAGCTTTGTTTTTGCTTCTTTTTTCTACTGAGGAGCATTTTAGCCAGTTAGACAAATGAAATCATCATAACATCAAACAAAACTGCTGACTTAAACACAGCCTACGAGCTCTGCAATTACTAATCAAAGATATACATTGAAGTTCAGACAGCACCTAGCTGTTCACACTGCTATCAGGTCTCCCTGGCCCCCCCCCACACAGCAGTCTCTCCATCGGGCCCAGGTGAGAGCAGTGGCTGAAATCATCCCATTAGGCTTTACACATGTACATTTTGTCCTTTTCAACGTTTTGGGTTTTGAATAAACATAACATTTTCAGAACATTCATCAGAACATTTATGGAAAAGTAAAAAGGTATATTTTCCTTTTATAAAAAGTGAAAATAGACATATTGTTAAACCCCAAATCAAAAGCTTACAGAGAGAAAATAGGAAAAGGAAAGCAAAGAGGAAACAAAGCTAATTGAAGTGTCCTTTAAGATGTATTCAATCTTAGAAGCTGACACATTGTTTCATTACCTCATGCCTGGACTATTGTAACGGACTCCTGTCTCATTTCACTGTGACATCAGAATCAGAATACCTTTTTTTCAGTCCCACAGAGGGGGCATTTACATTGTTACAGCAAAAGTAAAGGGACAAAGAGGCATCAATCAAATATTAAATATACAAATTGAAATTACAATTTACAACAGTACACATCCAGGTGGACAACAGATTTCTTTTTAAATAAGTGTAGCCTGTTTGAAGTCTCATAGCAGCCAGGTAACAGTTGTACAAGTAAAATAATATATTGCACAGGTATTTACAGATTCATTACAGTAGTTGAATTGTTTAACTAAGAGATAGCAGCCAGTAATAATAATAATAATAATAATAATAATTATAAAGCGGTATATACATTGCAAATAAGTGAAGCTGCACAATAGAGGTGATCTAAAAATGTGTCCAAAACTAATGGTTGTGCTCCAAACCCAAACCCATGCCACGTTTAGTAATAACACAATGTGGGATAGGGTTAACACAATAAGAGTGAGCAAAGGTTTCCTCGATTAGCCCACCTAGTGACCTACAGTATTAGGTTCGTTTTGTCTCCCAAGAATAGTGTTTTTGGAGAATGGCTACAGTACAGTGCAGGTGTGTGTGATACCAGGAGGTTCACCTCGTATCTGTTGGTTTACAGGTGCATATCAAGCAGTCTGGGAAGCAGTCCTCAAGGTAGAGTCTCAAAACCATATCAGTGGGATCAAAGGATGAGACGCGACTCCTGCTCGGGGTTTAATGAGAAAGAGAGATAAAGGCTTTGGACAGATGAAACATCCTGATTTGATAAAACTCTGTATCTTGTTTGATTGTCCAGAGGTATTTTTGACAGTACTACTCTGACCGTGTTCCTTCTCTGCAGCCCTTGATTTCATTTTACCCTCATTTAAAAATATATAAAACTGCCAGGATGAAACAAAATACCAATTTCAATACTATTGCGCAAAATATGATTCAGAAGCAAAAGGATTCGGTCCATGCATATTTCATTTGTGTTTTTCCGCCCTCTGTACCCTCTGCTGCCAGCGAGTGCCATCCCTCTGCACAGCTCTGCTCTAGCCTTTAATCCCCTTTGCCCTGGAATTAATTCCCATGCCCATTAGATACCTCACTCAATGCATTGAATAGGACTTTGCAGCAGGCTTTATATCAGCACATAATCGCCCAGCACACCATGATAGCATGTGTAGGTGTATTATAGCCACAGGGACATGTATTTAACTGGTGTTAAGGGATCTTCGGCTCCACGTTGGTCGCGCTGATGTAAAGACCTTAATTGGTCCACATTAGACATAGGTCAAATGGATCTGATGGCTTAAGCAAAGTGTAGTCATTTTACAGAGGAATGGCCCCTCAAAGCCTGGTTGGCCTCATTTTTAGGTGAGTGTGTGTGCGCCGCAGCCCGGCCTGAACTCTGTGCTCTGCCATACATGCAGCTGCTGGAGCTATAAGGCTGAGTGGCTCAAGGCAAGCGAAGCAAGGACAAGGGAGTTGAGAAATGGGTCATATGTGAGCTGAGGTAGCCAGAACAAGTTAGGGATAGCGTGTGCATCCCTAGCTGACAGCGGCTGGATGTTACCGGAGTGGGAGGGGGGGGTCATCTTGTGGTTAAACAAGGCAACAGCTGAATTCACTGACAGAGAGGAAGGGGCTGAGCCTCTGACTGAGGTGACTGCAGGGACTCATTAGGAGCGAGTTCAAGCACAATCACATGCCGCTCTGCAAACCCTCAGAGCCCCTGTCCTCCCCCGCTGAGGAAAATGTACATATAGCACCACGGTAACGTTCAAATTAACTTTAGTCCGCTGTGTTCTTTACTGTATATCCAGGGCTGAGGGATAATCAGTCCCAGATCACGAGCCTTTTGTAATTACAAAGAATCTAATGGCACACAAGACTCTTTCTTTTGCGGGGTACAAGGGGAAAAGGGCTAGCAGTTGTTGAGACCCTAAGGCTAATAATGAACAAGATGAATCAAAGTGAGGCTGCGATCTCTGGACTGGATCGTTGTCTTCCTATAGCAAAGGATTTATTGGTGCCACTAATTTCTTTGATGAGCTTCTAATCTGAATCAACTATAGTGAGTTTTCCTTGGTCCAGTGGGGGTTGAATTAACATTATGATATCACAAGGAAACTTTTTTGTTGAGTTACGCAACATTATTAACTTCAGTGAAGCAAATGACGCCAGTCCCACACTGTAAGAACTGTTGCTTTGGTAAAAATTAAAATAAATGTGTCAAGTGGTTCCAAGCAATTTGAAAAGTTTAGTCAACTTTTGCATTTTTTGAGTTGGTGAAACATACTTCTTTAGTTTTCCTCTACTCAAGAACGTGTTACTTTGCTAAAACTTATAAAGAATGTGTCGAGCGTTTCCAAGCAATTATAGGAGCTGGGTAAACTCACTAATGTCATTTTTTCTGCATGTGAAAAGATGAGTTGAGCCTACATTTAAAAGCCCAGATATGAAGTGTAACCAATGCAAATAACAATCTGCTAAGAACCACACGAGACAAGAATAAATAAAGTAAATTATAAAACACAATTGAGTTGCCGGAACCTATATACGACAAACTCTTCCTGATTTCAATCCAACCCTTTAAATATTTGATAGCATTGAAACATTGCAGATTAAACAAATAAATAAAAAAAGGGAACGTTATGGACATGTTAATACATTTTATTAAAATGTGATTATTTAAAAACAGTTTTCATAAAACAGTGGAGACACATGCTTGTTACTTGATGGTTATAACTGCATCTGGCTCGTGGGCAATGTATAACTTCATGCTGTGCATCACGAGCCTGTTGCACTTCGACCTCTGCTGTTCCCTGTAAATACAAACAAAACACTAAATTGAGTACAAATCAGGACACACCATGTGTTTTCCTCAACAACAAAAATCAAATCCGTCTTGAAAACATAACGAGCCAGTTTACATTAGCTGTTAACAGACGGTGACAGAGGTGCCACCTCATGCTCAGAGATGTATATAAAGTGGCACATGGGTCCTAGAATAAAAAGAACAGACGATTATTTCAACTTTTATCTTGATAAGTGAGAGCGCAGGCCAGTCTACATGAATGCAGGGCAAGGCACGTTTCTGTCCAAAGGTTCCATGATGGAGTCGGTAATTAAAATATCACTTTGAGTGGTGACACTAGTGCTGCATAGTTTACATCTCCATCCCACCTGTGATTCAAAAAATAGAAATGGGTACGTTTACCTGATGCTCATTAGATTAGTATGTAAACATAACACGTCTTGAATTAACCTCTGAAACAACTAGTCTGACACACTCAAGGGCTTACCTAATGTGAACCTGAAGTCCATAGCAGGAGGCAAAATGTCTTCAAGAGGAGGTGGGACTGTTTTCTGGTGAGGCAAATGAAAGAACAAAATAGTTACATGATGACAATGTAACAATCATTTCAGTAGAATTCATTAAAACATCTTTAATTCAATTAATGGAATCAAACAATAAAACACAAGTATCATTTAAAACGGTATTGTATTTATATACATTTATAAGGATGGCATTTATTAAGGATGGTATTGTTAGATACCAGTACAATTCCATGATTCTCTACACAGCGGATCCTAATTACTTCAATATACACTCCTTTATCTCGTTTGCATACTGTCTAATATCTACTTTATGTTGTAGTAAAACATCTCCTTAATAAAACTGTATTTATTGATATTTCTCGCTAAAGACTGCATTTTACTGGACTACATTGAACACATCTTGCTGACGTTATACATGCATCCTCGCCCAATACACACTTTTACTGAATTGCGCCTGAATGCACCTTAACTGAAGAGAGCTAACGTTAACTCTCCTGCAGATTCAAACATGTGCATCTATAGCGTTGCATAAGCATGAAAAATATAGTTTGCACTTCATATTGTGTAATAACAACTCGATGCTGTAACTGCAGACTGAGTTTAAATTGGGTACACATCTAAGATTGTAGAAAGATAACTCATTGCTCACAGTAAAACAAACGGTGAAATACATAGAGAGGAATTAATATCAAATAGGCGCATTAGTAACTTACTCTTACATACCCGCTGGGTTATAAAGTAGTAGGGAATAGTTTGAACGGAGGTATTTTACCGCACAACAGGCAGGAGAGCCTCTGAGCCCCGCGGCCGCATCACGGTGCCCGGCCAACGCTTTCAGCGGCACAGGAGAACAGTTTGCGGAGTTGATTCTTAATACGTACTCTTAACTTAACCACTTTTAACAGAATTGCGTCGGTAAGCACTTGATGCAAACTTTGCCCAACAACTTTGCGCGAACAAATAGACTACATGAGCACGACAGGGCTGAGTCTAACTTTAACAGCAGTAATGGCGCTGGCATGCATTAAAATGTCGATGTTTCCTTCAAAACAGTGGATACAAGAAAAGTAAATAACACTTGCTAGTTAAAAAGCAGTAATTAGTAACTCAGGTTGTTTTACGATTATTTGAAGTAGTTCAGAAGCAAGCACATGTGCAGCTGCCGATGAATCGCTGTAAAGAGGAATAGGAATTCTCGCACCGCGGTATTCTCGTTTGAGGGCGTGTCTTGACCGTGGCGTTGACAAAAGCATTTTTATGAAGTTTTCCAAAACGTATTTATAAGAAAGTTCATCAAATGTGACTACTAATTTATAAATGAATGAGTTCTTAAAAAATGTTCTCATTGTTACTTAAGTGTTACTTATTTAAACGCACATTAATTAATTTAGGGCAAGTAAATTACATTAGAAAATAGAGTTTTATTGACTTCACCATCAGAACCGTTTTTACAGAATCCAAGTCTTTTTTGTGGCCAAACAGGCGACACCTCAAACTGTAAAAACCTGAAAATGATGCGCTATAAAAGGACGGCTTGTCTTGCAAGAAACCCAGTTTGCAAGCCAAACATTCCTCCTATGATTGAAGCTTCTTTGAAAAGCAACTGATTAGTCCTGATTTAGAGTTCCAGATTAGATTTGAGTAATCTGAAAGAGCCTTTTCTCCAAATGTCATCATCCGTCATATTTAATCCACTTAGGTTGTGCGTAGGTGTACTGTGTTTGTGGAAATCTAATAAGACACAGCTACTCAGCTCGCAGTACACATGCTTTGGCATTTGTGCATCGAAGGAACTTACAACATTTTGTCATCGCTACATTCCTGTCAACCAAAACCAGGACATAAAGCTGAATAATTGAAAGGATGAGATGCTTTGCATTATTTACAATTAGCTATGATGATACTTATGCAGTGTAGTTCACACTGCCGCAGAGAACCTGTTTTTATCTCCTCCTTTAAAACAAAATGACAAGTTAAGAATTCCTTCATGCATTCCCAGACTCTCAGTATTCCACTGTATAGAATTAAGAAGATATGAAATGTTAATATCTGATCAATATTGATGGGATTTTACGGTGAGCATTGGCATAAATGTTTTTGTAATGTTTTGATCAGATAGTAGAGAGATATTCATTGGAAACGAGATCATTTGGGCATACTGTACTGCGCTCAGGACCCTGAGCTGTCGGAAAGCCTTTCCTGCTGTTTGAGCTAGCCTTTGTTTTATGATAAGAGCCAAAGAAGAAAAGGCAGGCTTTGCCATTCTCCCTCATAATGTCAGCTGGAGGAATCCTCATAATTTATAAGACACCTCACATGAAATGTTCATGAGGAATCTTGGAAGAGATACAAATGGCAGCGCAGGCCGGAGAGTACAGATCAGCCGAGGTAATTGGGTCAGAAAAAGTTTAGGTTCACAGAGTGCGCTGTTGTGGAGCTTCTTATGTTTCTTTACAACACATCTGAGCATCATAACTTAATGTATTAATAGGCTTCCAGTTTAGACAGCTTTGTGCATTGTCTAAGATACTCTGGTGGAGTTCATTAGCATATTACTGAGGTCGCCCTCAGCAACCTCTCAGGAGTTTGCTTTTAGATGTGCCTCTACATGTCATAACAAGTGGGATGTGTGTCAGAGTGAAACCTTTCTGCTGGTTTAAAAAGACGCCCCCCCCACACACACTCCACCTCCACAGTCTCTGAATGCCTTTGGCCAACCATCTCCCCAAAAACAGCTCACTGTTTCTATTTAGTGTGAAGGTGTACCTTTAAAGTCATGTTCGTTCCGTGTGTATGCTCAGAGAAAATCAAAGGGTCTTGCAAATATGCAGGTACAATATGATAACACATTTAGATGTATAGACATCTTCGTACATTAATGCAGTTTGAACTACTTTACATTCAATTGTAAAAAAGGGGGGGCTTAAAAGTTTTATTCCTTAGGATTTTCATTTATTCACACCCAGTATTTGATTCTATCTATTGTCGGTGTTTTTTCAGCTAAATCCACTCAACATATTTACATCCTTCAAACACCTCTACAGTAGTTTAATGTAGTTGTTTGTGGCGGGACCACCATGCCCACGAGGATTCTAATAACCATTACCCATCATGCCTACAGGTATGTGTTTGTCGTACGTGTTGGATGACCATTGTCACTGTTCATTATTCTTATTTCATCTCATTGCCTCAGTGTGAACAGTTCACTTCCTGCTTCACATTGGAGCTTTTCTCCACAACAGCACGAGGCACACCATCGTTGACATTTCATTTGACTGACTGTTTGTCTGGCTGCTGTGTAAACATACACATTCACTCTATTCATCTCAGTACTTTAGTGTGAAACCAAGGTTGCTGCAATAACAAACCAAACCAAAATGTAAAAAACAACATCATGATATTAGTGACATGATTTTAGGTGTTTACAAATAATAATACAGTAAATACATTGTAATTTCAGATCTACTGAAATGTACAACACAATAACATTAGATTGAGTTTGGTAGCATCCATTGCTGTAGAATCCACAAGGCTAATAGCTTTGGCCTTTTTTAGACATGTCTAATGTGAAAATGCAACGTATTATACCTTTAAATACAAAGAGCAAGAAGTAATTACATTGCACAATTACATGTACTTAATTTTGCTTTCATAAAAATAGAAAAAAAGCAATTAAATAGATGTCCTTTTCCTTCCTTGCCACAGTCATCTCCTCAAAGGCCCTTTAGTTGGCAGAGCCTGTAGGGGTGTAACGGTATCCGTATTCGCCCCGTACCGTCAACGTTCGGACGTCACGGTTCGGCACATGCAGTCACACGACGAATACGCCTTTTTTAACGAGTGGGAGAAAGGTCTGTCACTCAGGGCAGTATCCATTACACTATATATAATCCAGGGGGCGGTATTGCGCCTAAAATGCTGTTTGCCAGCCGCCCTTAAACAACAAATGAAGAACAAGAAGAAACACAACAACAAAACGAACAAAATACAAGAAGAAGAAAAGTTAGTATGGCGATTTCAGATAACACACAGGAGCTAGAACCCACCTGCTAACGATGGAGTGCGAGTGGTGGATCGGACGAGGACGGTGTGTCGGCGTTGTTAGACAGCGGTGCGGTATGCTAACACACGCCAAACATGCTAAATCATATCAGAAGGCATCACCCAGATTTGCCAATCACCGGAGCCCGGCAAAAGACACCAGCAGTTTAACAGCTTATCCCCGCTGTTTTTAAGAAGCCAATAGACATGCAAGCCGAGAGACCAAAATAAATAACGGAAGCTATTGGCATATATATTTCAACAGCTATGCGCCCTTGAAACACCTTCTTATTATTTATTTTGTAATATTTTCAAGACATTCTTTTTAGTTTTACAACTTGATGAAACCTTTTTGTTTGACATCAGCCATTATAGATAATATGGCCATCTGAGTGTGTGTGGAACTGTTTGCGGTTTGTTTTTAACTGTGTAATACAGTTCATTATTCACAATGTTAGAGTTCCTTATTTTTATACTGAAACTTGCACTACTGTTCAAAAATAAATAACAACAAACCTGGAATTATGCATCTGGGACTTTTTTTTTGCTTTTTCTTGTTGTACCGAACGGTGACCCCCCAAACTGAGGTACGTACCGAACCGTGAATTCTGTGAACCGTTACACCCCTATGTAAGAGTTTGTCTTCGTTGCTCTACTCTGTGTATGTTGAAGCCTCCGCAATGAGACAGAGGAGCATAATGCTGCTGGAAGGAGGTCAGCGACCACCCAGGGGCAGGGGCGTCATGTGAGGCGGTCTGGTGACATGGCAACTCGTCTAAATCCTATGCATCACTATACCTCCTACAGTGTATTATAATGTACCAATGCAAAACAGCAGATTATACAACACAATAGCCTCGGATGATCCATCATAGCTGCCTTTATAAGAGAAACGCAGTATGTATGTCAGTGTGAGGCTGCCGATTTGACTTCCAAGACCCCTCTTTCTCATGTAAATAATGTTGATGGTAAATCTACAAATGTATAAAAATGAAGAAATTCTACAAAAATCTCCTGCTCTTTCTGTTTAAACCCTTTAGAATACTGTTCTTTTATGAATTAGATCCAAGCAGTTTTTTGCAATGCCATCATCTTGTAATTGATCACACATTTTGTTTTCAGTACTTCATCATATCCATTTTTGTTTTGGGCAGCGGGAGCAGTTCCATAAAACATGTTTCTGCAGCATAGTTTATGGGTCCTCTCTGCCATTTGTGTCCTCTCATTATCCGTCCCAGCTGACCTCGCTGTGCTGCTTTCTAGTTTCTCAGCTGATGCACAGTGCCAGCATGGGGCTTCTCTCCTCGGCGACAGAAGCCCACTTTTGGCTGCAGTTCATGTGAGGTGATCCACCCCCCCTCCCTTTCCCTCCTCCCCCCCTCCCTTCCTCCCCCCCAGGCTCGGCGCTTGCTATCCTGCCTCGTTGAGACAGCTCCACTGAGGCTTGCAAGATCAGCTGCCGTGCGAGCCCAGCTGAGGCTCCCGGGCACTCACGTTGCTAGATTTCATTTGTGAGTGAGCGTTTGACCTCAGGAATGAGTAGACGTCCGCATGTTCATGCACGCAAACACAGACACAGTTTCCAGCACACACGGGTGCGCACGGATAAATAGCGTACAAACAAACAGACGTCTTTGAACTCGCAGCTTGCCCACATATTGTGCAGCGCACACACTCACCTGTTCCTCTCTCTCTCTCTCCCTCTCTCTCACCCCATTGAGCCCCACTCGCTCCCCTCCATGTCGCTCCTGCCAACCTGCTTCCCAAACATGTAAGCTACCCTGGCCCCCCCGTGCGGCCCCCGGCCTGACGGCAGTAATGCTCAGTGTAATGCTCAGTGGCAGCGGCTCGCTCTCCTCCTCCACCGTGTCCGCAGCAGTTCTGCAAATCGCTGTTTGCTGACATTGGGAATGAGATTAAAGGCAGGGGTTAGGAACGAGGCATTTTCCCAGATTGAAATGCAGCGACGACAGCTATTTCTCTTGTCATGCTGAGGCGACTGAAGGCCAGCGCGTTGTCAGGCTGCGCGGACGGCCATCTGAAGCAACAAAGTAGATGAACCTAGAGGGGAAAGAGATGAAACGGCACACAACTCGGCCTGTGGCACTTCAGTAGCTGGCAGTTACACTCCAAACGTGTTCCACTGAGTCTATTTTCTGCTGTTAACCACACGCGGACCTATTGTTTATGTCTTTAATTAAGTGTGAAAAATGTATCACAACTTTGTACCTTTGTTTGGCCCATCTTTTGTAACGTGTCACAATAAATTAAAGCTGCATTAGCAGGTGGAAACTTAATTACACCTAATAAAAATGTGAAGTAGAGCAAGATAATTAGTTATAGCGGCATCTCTATTAGTTCTTTTGAACCACTGCTGTTCCAGTGCGTTCGGACCACAGTATGCAGTAGTGGAATGTGTTCTTACCACCATATCTATCAGATATTTTTAATACAAGAACAAAACTTTAGTGGAAGTCCCAAAATGGATTTTGTGGTTCTTTTATTAGTTTTAGATGCGAGCTACAGTTGCTGGCTTTGCCTTTGGGGTTTGCAAGGGTTGCACCAGCAGCATTGTATTCTTTAGTAACATAGTGTGAAAAGTTTTGGTCTCCCACAAAAAAGTTCCTTGCGATCTTCTTTACATGCACGATCTTTGATTTCTGACGATGTAAGATCAAATTGAGCTGCAAGTATGCTCCCTCTCTGCCTTTCATGCTGCTTCAATATCACGGCGTGAAAAAACAAAGAAGGCACAGACTGAGGGAAATCTGAAGCGTTCTGCCACTCAACATCCCCCATTCCCAAACAACAGCGTCTCACTGCCACTACAAATACATTAGAAATCAATTATTTATGGAACAGAGTCAGGGCCCCTTTAATCTTTTCCTTTTATCCAATTAAATTGTCTAACCATTCTCAGCCTCTCTAGCTCACAGGGAATGTGCTTCTTTAAAAAGAAAAGAAGAAAAGATTTTTCTCTTCAGTCCTTCTTTTGACTTTCGATGTAACAGAGGAGAGACACTTCTGAGGCTTGAGGAATGAAAGGAAAGAAAGTGAGTAAAGTGTAAATGAACTCCCCCTCCCGCCCCGTCACCATTGCATTAGTTCTACAGGAACTATTTGAAGTTTTGATATTAAGACTCTGGTTTCATTCCCTGCGCAAAGGGACGCTGGGGAGCGGCGAGGCCTTTCATGATTCCTTTATGCCCAGCTGAAATAGTTCGAAAGTATTTGCGATCATCTCCACGGGGGTAAATACGATGTTGTTTCAATTGCTGTCCTGTATTATTCAAGAAGTCAATTGAAGTAGTGTCTCCAAAATTGAAAATGCTCACTTCCGACACAGACGTGTGAAATAATTGATGTGAAGCATTGTAAAACATTGTCTTTTATACTGTAAGAGTGTCAGAGGAAGAAAGTTCCAGACGCCCTGAAAAGCTTTACATTTGTACACTTTGTTGAATAATGTTCTCACCTCAGAATGAAAGAGAGCAGAAGAATGCTTTGGAGCTGAATGTTCTGCAGTATATTTCATGAAACACAATGTTGAATTTGTTTTGCTCAAGTGGGAAAGCCTGAGTCTTAATATGTGAAGTGGATGTCAAAAAAGTAGTACCAGGACAACAATTTGGTTAGTCAATTATTAACCCTGTAAGGCCCACTGTTGTAATTTTACAACATTACTTTAAGCTATCCTATAAAAGTCTGTAAATGTAGTCTTTAAAAAAACAAAACATTTACTTAGTCAAAAGGTCCTTTTGTTCAGCCTCACAATGCTCTTGGTTAGTACATGTGTGTATCGGTCCTGCCCTCTGGCCATACACTCACACAACTTCAGAATCTTCAAACGAGCAACATCTCTTTGTTTTATTGGACTGGATTTGTCAGATTCAAGTCAGTAAAATGCCTCAAAAAAATGTTATTGTGATTATTACAATGTCTAGAACATGTACATATTTAGTTACACATTTTTAATTCTAATGTTTTTCTATTTTTGGGCTTTACAAGGTTAACAATTTAGGCAATTATCAGCAAACATTTCCAACATTCACAAGTTCTCCTCTTACAAATACAATAATGAGCCTCTTATCTATGTTTATATCAGTGTGAATTGAATATCTTTGGTCAGTCAAAACAAGCACTTTGAAGGATGACCTTTGGCTCATGGAAATTGTAATGAACTTTTTTCAGTACTCAATATGAATCAAATATTTGAAAAACAAATCGACTGAAAATGAAGCTTAATCCATCAGCCATCATTTGGATATGTTCAGGTCATTCTTTACGCAAAGGTTCTGTCAATTTAGAAGAGCTTTGGTGCTTGATCCTTCTTAGATCTCCTTTATTTTAAATATTTTGACCACTTCACCTTTGGCTCTGAGATGTTGTGCCCCACATTTCATTATTGACGGTTTAGGGAAATAATGAACACATTCATTGATTATAATTAGTTGCAGACATTGTTCATCATAAAAGTAACTTACTGTATACGCTCCACATCTCCATTGAAGTCAATAATCACATTCATAAAAATGCTTGGCATGATGGGAGAGTGAGCCGGGACGTGCGATTAAAATAACTTTTTTATTTTCTGTCAAACTGGAGAGATCAAAGCAGATACTTTTAGTTGATTTAATGGATTAGGTAAATGACACAATAAATTGTCAATTATTCTTAAAGCAAAAAGGCAAAAAAACTCTATTTACAGCTTAAATATTATAATTAACATTTTGGACTGAATGCTGTCTGAATGTATCAATTATATTACATTTTATGTATGTTTTGTTGTCTAAAAGATGAATGAATGAATCCATAGTAATGGCAGTGTCATGTAACCATATAACCATGTGTCTTATTCATTATGTACTCTGTTTACATCCCTTCAACTTTGTATGATAGAGGCTTACAGTAGGCCCTGCTCTTTGTTCCCTATGGATTCAGTGTGGGCTGCTGAGGCACGCAGCCTGGCACGACATGTCTGCACACACTATATGACACGTGTTTGTATATACCCGTCTACATGTGTGGCATGTCTGCTGCAAAGAGGTGTGTGTGTGTGTGTGTGTGTGTGTGTGTGTGTGTGTGTG
>CALSBW010001800.1:990496-1000688 GCA_943590975.1 Lindbergichthys nudifrons
TGTGTGTGTGTGTGTGTGTGTGTGTGTGTGTGTGTGTGTTGGGCTAAGACAGTCGCTCACAAATAGCTCCTGAGGGCCCTCCGATCACAGACTGCCAAAAGGAAAAGGATTTCCGAGAGGTTTCCTTCTCGCTATTTAAAGTGGGAGCCCTGTGGGACATGTTTGGCATTCTCATCCACTCACTGAAGATGGCCTGTGATCTGAAGCCACTAACAGGCTCGGCGCTCCGTTTCTCGCTCGCTCTCTCCCTTTCTCTCCCCCTCTGGCTCTCTGAAGTGATTACCCTGCTTGTGATTCCACTGACACCCACATGTCCCCCGGAGACGTGCCTTCACTAGTTTGTTTAATCTGCCTCCCTGTACAGTAGGTAACGCAGCCATAATTGAGGTGTGGATAGAGCTGTGGGAGCAGATGAAACCAATAGCAGGCTTTCTGTCTGGATGACAGCAGTTGCTAAATTAACGAACAAAATGCTGCTGTGATAAGAAGTCAAACCGTTAGCAGCTAAATGTCTTCAGCAGTGATCTGTCAGCCCTCTGTTTGTGATTGTGTCCCCAGTCAATAAACGATGAGTCGCCTCATGATAGAGGCACAAATATCAGCGTTTCCGTAAGGATCTGTTGCCGGGGAAAAGTTGCGCATCCAATCATTTGTTAAACTTTTTTTCACTGAGGCTGATAATGAGTTATCTGAGATTAGAATACCATTAAGCAGGCCACGCAGTCAAGCATATATTTGATCTCAACAACATATGACTTCCAAAAGTTGTGCTGATACCTGAGACAGATTCCGCTTTACTCTCCGTTTGAATTTTTCGATAGGAGAACAGCGAGTGGAACTGTGAAAATGCGAGCATCAGATACTCTATCTCCCCCGGTTAGTGTCTATCCACTGTCTGTAACACGCTTGAACCGCTCTGTTCAGAACATACAGTGTCAATCATCGCCCAAATCAGCCTTTAGATGAAGCAAAAAAGGAACAAGAAAAGATCCATACAACTAAACTTGAATTAATTAAATATACTGTATCATGCTTCCTCTGAGAGATTGCATCTGTCCTCAGATGTGTAAAAAATAAAACATTCTCAGATATCTTTTTAAACCCTGTTATTGTAAGATACCATTAATTAAATTGACAGTGTTATTAATTTGGTTGAAGATAACTTGCATTGAGTCGAGGACATCTTAAACTCAATTAAAGATATCTGCAACTCAATTAAAGATATCCAAATGCCATGTCCCGCAATATGCAATCAGGCTCTTTCTGGCGCAACAGTATCAGTTCACTCGTGCCCCTTTGACAAAAGCTTAAAGTTTCCTTTTTTTATCATTTAAAGCCTGATTTTCTTTTAATAGATATCGCCCATGTCACACTTTGGTGATGTGTATGGTTTCTTTAATGTGGCATAATTATAGTATTTAATCCTTCTTTATCCAGCCTTTGAAATAGAAATAAAGATTATGCACTGACATCAGGAAGTGAAGCATTTAAAGGGATAGCTCCAAGTGTTTGGAACACAGCAGTGGATGTAAGGAGCCTGTCTGACAGACATGAACAGCAGCAGGTAACAGGATTAACACAGATTAACCAGCAGAAAGGTCATCGATAACTATGTTTAAAATCATTTAGCCCATTCCCATTTTTGCGTAAAAATCCTAAACATTTCCTTTCCAGTACTTGTGATCAGCATTTTTGTTTTAAAGGTTAATCATTTTAACAAAAAATAAGATCTCGGATGTGCTTGGAAGTTTGCGGATAAAAAAAGGCCTTAATGGCTGTTTTATTGGCATGAAGTCCGGCAATTGTCCCACTGTTACCAGGCAGCGGCTCTCCCACTGGATTGTGGGAGGGACAGCTCTGGCCTATAGGGTCTGCATGCTCATTCTACTCGTGGCCTGGCTACGTCCTGGGCTTTGGTTAAGGGGGTTTCCATCCAGGACATTTGTGCGGCAGCGAGCTGGTCTTCACCGCTCACTTCGTCCGTTTTTACAGATTGGATGTGTCTGCTCCAAGCGTGGCCCATGCAGTGCTGGGCTCAGGGTCCGCGTGGGACAGAGTTCTTCCTATTGAGTACTGGTGGTTTTTCGAAATAAGCATCGCTGGCAGTACGGGAGTCTCCATGTTCCATCGTGAGACATCGGAACGAATGTTATGAATGAGCACTATAGGTTACTAGCGTAACCCCGGTTCTCAGAGTAACATGAGTGAGATGTCTCACCAGAAAGCCCTTCTTCCTGAGGCAAAGCGAGAAGAGGTGCTTATTTGGAATGATGCTGCGTCGTAGCGCAAGCTACTTTAAGGGTGGGTCGATTTGCTGACATGGTCTTCAAGATCACCAGCCAATCAGGATTGGCGTAATGAGATTGATGCTTATGACTCATGTTACTCTGAGAACCAGGGTTACGCCAGTACCCTATCGTTTTTAATTGTCTTAGGCCAATAACTGCTGCCCTGATCCAGGCCCAGGTTTCGGTTTCACAAAAACTATTCAGGTTCAATTAAGACACTGCGTGATTTTTTTTAAAGCCATATTATATACGTATATATTATATTATATATATACTCTCTTATCAGTATCATGAAACTATTCAGTAAACAAAACATTTTTAAGATAATATATATTTTTGACCTGGTTGTATCACTGTCCTGAAAGAGATTCTCTGCACACTGCAGGATGCCCTGTATCATCACTAGCTGATTATAGGATCATTGTGTCTGACAGGCCTGGTAAACAGTCTCACTCTCCAGCTCATAACAGTATCCATGGTGTGATCATGTGTTTGCAGCTCGATGTGTTTCCAGTGAGTGGGATGTGACTGTTCCTGACGGATGTTATCTGACCTCAAATATCTGTGGTTTTCTACTGAACATGTTCTCAGCCTCCCCTCCTCTTGCTGTGCCCAGGGCGCTGTGCCAGCTGTGGGGACAACGTGGTGGGTGAGGGCACCGGCTGCACCGCCATGGACCAGGTCTTCCATGTGGACTGCTTCGTCTGCATGACCTGCAGCAGCAAGCTGCGTGGCAAGCCTTTCTACGCTGTGGAGAAGAAGGCGTACTGTGAGCCTTGCTATATTGTAAGTCACTTTTTGTTCTGCCTCACCACATAGTTTGGGCTAACTCTGGTTACTCATGTCTCATGTTGCAAGTAAGCACTTTATGATATCAGAACGGGCATGTTGGTAGCTCTGTGCTGGAATGTTCACATATTTTTACCTCAGACAACTACATTTCATCATCAATGCCCGGCAGGCTCCAAACCCTCGCCACACATATCTTCATTTCCTCTTTTTCTTTCCCTTTGTTTAGTTTTTGGTCACTTAATTCAACTTTATTTCATGGTGTCTTCCCCTGAAAGGGATGTTTTGAAGTTATTCAACTTATAATGACCAATACTGTTGAATTACATGAGAATATGCTGAAGATAATGAAACAAGCTCAGTCTCTTAAAGTGTTCAGTGCCGTTTGTTTGATATCAAAAGGTTAGCTCTTGAATCTGTTAGCTGACTTGTATTATTGGCTCAGTACCAGTAGGTGCTAGCTAGCAAGCTACTGACTAGGGCTGGGTGAGCCTCTCTATAGTCAGAGAACTCAACAGTAATCTGGGGAGACTGGCCCTGCTGCTGCCCCCCCCCCTCCTCCGCTCCATTCAGTACCAGGCCCAATCAAAGTGCCTAAACATATAAGCACATTTTCTTTGGGGTATATTCAAATATATTTAAATTAGCAGGGGCCCTATCGGATAACATTAAATTAGTACTGTGCCACTTCTGCCTCAGCTCTACCAGCTACATTAAGCATATCATATTTATTAATGTTAGACACAAAGCCTATAACATGTTAATGTGTGGTGAATATTGTTGTTTTTTTTGTGGCAAAAATCAATGAATGCAGGTTGTAGACACCTGTTACTCCTGTTAGCTAGCAGAGCCTGATAGTAGTCGCTCATCTTCAGATTGTTCTTGGCTACCCACTACCTTTTCTTCTTGCCACACACAACCTGCTAGATTATTCATATTCTCTCGCTCAATAATGATATCAGCGATGTCATCGTTGTCTTTTTACAATGGAGGAATTTTACACATCTCTTCCTTGGTGAATTAGATGATGATTATATTGTTTTCACTCGCACATCTTTCAGTGAGCTGATCCATAGCTATCTCCAGTTCCAGCTGATAAGCACTCAGTTGTGGTTTTAAATGCACTTATTAAAATCATGTTAGAATGTAACACATTACTTTGCGGATGACATTAAACAGAGGGTTCTGTCTCATCTCATCTTTCACAATCTTGTCAGGAAAGACACGTCATCTCGCAAAGCCACCAGGAAACCTTTCAGTGCAGAAGTGTTTGCCTCATTCAGTTTCATTAGACTAAGGTTCAGCCTATGTCCACTTCCTGGAAATGACGTGGTCCAGGTTTTTCTTTTGCCAGCAACAGTGTGGGTAAGTTTGTAGGTCATTTCTGGAAACTGAGAAGGGAAATAGCTGTGTTATGTATTCAGCTTTCCTTCTCAGTAAGAGCTATGTGTATCAGATTCATGGACGCGATTTGTAAAACAAAAGGAATTGTGAAAAATGAAAAAGATCTGCAGGAGTGAGAAAGAAGTGATCTGGTATATCACTCTTTTCTGACTCCACCCCTCCTCATCTCTGCTTGAGGCCAGCAGTTTCAAGTTGCTGAGTTGCACTGTGGGCAATGTAGGCAACAGATTTTTAAAACAAAAAATTCAATAAAACAGATCTCTGGTTCTGCATCGAATTTGATCAGTTTTTGATTTGTTGGTTTGATTGTTGTTTTGTCAGCAGGGTTATAAAAGAACTACTGGACTGATGTCCATGTAGATTGATGGAAGGGTGTGGCACGAGGCAAAGACAAACCTATTTCATTTTGGACTCACTGGGCGGGTACACGCATTGTTCTTAGCGCAGTTCTGCGCTAACTTAGTGCACTTCCAGTTTAACAATGCACTTCTCCAACAACGTTATTTGTGTTGCTAAAGCATACCGTACAGAAGTGCAAAACTCAGGGTCTGACTTTTCCAGTATTTGTTTTGTATCTTCATTGCTGTAGCTTTTGTAAGACAACACTGTTTCCCTTCAGCCTGCGGCACATAAACACCCTTAGACATGTTGTCAGGCAATAGTTTGCCAAAGACCACAAATTGTTCCACTATGCAGATTCTAGTTAAGACTCTTTACATCGAGATGATGGGTCTGTGGGTGTTTCTCAATGGCGAGTACGCTTGCTTGGTAGCACATGTCTGCCGAGCATCTTGCTTCAGAAGCGAGGCAAGAATACTTCCTGACATTCGGAAAACAAAGAGTGGAACAGGCTAGCAAGTGTGCAGGTGTGCGTCATATGAGAGGCCCTGCCTTACATCTTCCGCCACAGATTTGGGGAAATTGGTCCATGCGCAAAGCATTGTGGGGATTTTAAGACCGCGGAGTCTACTCATGTGCAGCCTCGATATTTCTCCAAACGAAGTACGCCAGGCTCGGTAGATTTCCAAGTATGCTGGAGATTGGAACAGTACTTCGGCGGCACTCGATGACGTAGTATGCTTGAAATAGTGGCTCTGAAGCAGCTTTACTCGTGATTGAGAAACACCCTCTATCTAAACCTTTGTAGCATGCTAGCTAATGAAAAGGTGAGGGCATTGTTTTTGATAGAAGATACATCTTGAAGACCAGGGCCATTTATATATTACTACTGATATATACACTATTTGCTTTTTATGAAATGAAAATGGAATGATAATTATTGTTCCTAAAGAAATACATTTAAAAACACACGGATATCCTTGATTCTCCTGACACAGCACATTAACACAAACATAAATATTTCCTTCACATGGCTTGCAGGAAATGGATGAATGTGCAGTGAAGTCTGGACTTGAGCTACATGACGTTTAAAGCAGTGGCATCTTCTAAATCTTCCCTTTTCAGAGGCACTCTCTGTGATTGTAGTTGTCTTGTCTGGAAGTTCTCCAACTCTGATACATGCGCTAAAGAGGAACGGGATAATTTAGGAACCTTATTTATGCATTTCATCAGCATAAATGTTCTTCTGGCACAAGATCAAAAGGATGGGGGAAATCTGAATTTCTTAATGAAAGTAATTTCTTCTTCTTTTATTCCCATCCTCAGGGTCATACGCCTCTGTAAGATTAGAGAATGAACGTGAGAGTTGAGTCTCTGAAGGGAAATGTTAAAACCCAAAGAGGAAGAGAAAACTTCACGTTAACCTCCGGGTCAGTCAGTCTAGGAATCTCTCTGAGCAAATGAAAATGAATGTGTATTTATTTGACTGTAGACTCAGATTGTGTTCTCAACCTGCCCTATTCCTATCTTAACTTGATCCATGAAGTTGCCTTTAAATTCAGACTGTATGTGCTACAGGTATCTAAAATGCTTCTGTATTTTTTCTCAAATTATGCTTTGAAAATATTATGTCAGCAAACAACCATATGCTATATGTAAAGATACATATGTAAATATTCTTCCACAGAGCTATGGTGCAGCATCCAAACATTCTATAAAACCCTTTAGCCAAAGTAGCTCAAATGCTTAGAATGACTGTACAAAGGAGATTGAAGAAATAGCTCCATAAATAACTGAATAATATATTACATAATGTTACATTAAAAAATAAATCATATTAAAATTGTAATCCAATTTACCAAAATAACCAAAACTCTTGCTAGCATCGTTTACTTGTCTTTTTCGTTTTTGTTTAAAGGAAACTTTATTCTGATGTTTATCTTGTTGTAAAGGATGTTCAGGGGCCACACACTCTGATTCATCTCCTCTGCTGAGATCACAAACACACAGGGTTATATTCAACTGTAGAAAGTGGAACAGTTATGTGTATGAACTCATTTTGCATAGTTTGTATTGATCCCATATGTACAGAAAGTATGACATATATCTATCTTGCAGGTGCCTGAGGAAACTCACTGTGCGTAAAATTGGTGTAATAGTATGCAAATATCCATTAATCCATTTGCCAGGAATTGCAGGAATACATTTTGCACGGCAAGCTAATTGCCATCCAATAAAGTTTCTGCCATGTATCAAAGTAGGCGATCAGCAGCCCCCTTATCTAGGCTCAGACTTTGCATATTCTGTGGAACAATAGCCACATTTGTGTTAGCGACATCCATCTCTTCCGCTGGGTGATTTGACTCATTCAAACTGTTTGTGTAGATATCGTTAATTCCTTTTAGTAATGTGCAGGAACTCTCCCACATCTGTTATCATCGCCCAGCTACTTCCTGATTTTACAAGCTGCTATCTCTGTGCCTCAACAACCTCAGTCACACTGCCGGCCCACAGACACCAGGCCAGTGATCCGCCTTTGTCCCTGGCACTGCCATGGCTTTCCTCCAAAGAGGACTTATCGCTGCCTATTTGAATACACAACCAGGTTGATAAACTGAACAGACGTTCAATTAATGTCTCGTTTTGCATGGGGTGTACTGTAATCGTGTTAATGTGACAACATCGGGTTGCCATTGGGCTTTTATTTTTTTTCTTGTCTGATGTGTCTCTGCCTGAGGTGTCCCACAGCTTCCCTCATTCCATGTTTGCACACATGATTAGATTTCAAGTATTTGTGTGTGTGCGAGCAGTCCATCAGTGTCACTGAGAGACGGCAGTTTTGAGTTTTAGTGCCACTAAGTGTTTTCCAAGAAAGCTCTCATGTGAAGCATTTTCCAGCAGATTGACAAGTATCGCTGACTGTGTGTTTTCTCTAACAATTAATCACAGTGCATCTGGAAATGCACAAATATGAGAGGAAAGCAGTGGGGCTGGACCTTATAACAACAGTGTTACCCTGCAGCCGGGGTCTTAGCAGGGCTCTCATAACTGGACATCAGATCTACCATGGCAGTATGTTTGGTTTAAAATACTGTAAACCTTTGAAGATGTTCATTGATTTAGTCATCTTACAGTTAAATGCATATTAAAGGGATAGTTCATATTGTTTGAGGTGGGGTTGTGTTAGCTACATATCCATAGTCAGAGTATTACCTACAGTAGATGGTGGATCAAGCAGACAAAAGAACTAGCACGGAGGCCAAGTCATGTTCTGCTGTGGATGGGGGCAGCACTAAAACATATTGAAGACGCCTACAAAAAATCTATATCAATTCAAATGTATTGCTTTATTTAAAATCATTTAAACTGATTTACCATGCTGTAGGAAAGCCCTTTCTGATAGGAACTGAAGCTACAGTATTCATATCCATATGCTTTTTCTTAAAAATCAACAAATGTCTTTTGAAAACGATGTGAGTTGTTGGCCTATGGCTGCCGCCGGTTTGTCTTATCTGCAAGGTGAAATGAAATGTAGTTTTCAACAACAAGAGCAAAATCTGCAGGTTGTGGTGAGTGTGTTTGTATGTGCTGTATTTTCTCTTGGACCAGTGTTTCTGTGGGTTTCTCAGGTCTGTTGTCATAATGACAAAAAGGCTAGGTAAATTAATTTAGATTATCGTGATATAACATTCATTTGTAATGCTATTAATGGTACTTCTGTTTGACCTTTCTCTGTATTGTAATTGTAGTTGTTGGTGTGAAAGACAGTCATGTCGCGCTGGATCCGTTCAGGGAGTCACAGGAAACACTGCTTCATGTAATCCCATTGTTTCTCCCTGGAAAAAGGGAGGCTCACTGCTCACCGTTCACTTGGCTTCAGCAATGTCAGAGCTGTATTAGTTGTCTGTTTATGCTAAGCTAACATGACCTAATGCTAGTGACATTAAGAACCTTGAAATAGAAAACAAAACGTCTGAAGATAAATAAAAAAAATCATTAAATGTATGTCGGAGATCTTGCCTGCTATTTATGTATTCAAACATAAACAACCATGTTTAAAAAAACATCTATCTATAGAGGCAATAAAGATTTTCTAAATAGGTGCGAATGACATTTTAAAAAGAAAAAGGATGGTCAAAGAAAGCCTTTTCCCAACGTACCATCATCTTGACTGACCTCTTGCATATTTGCTGTGTTTTTTTGCCTTTTTAACATTCATCTACAACAAATAAATATATTATATATATATATATATATATATATATATATATATTCACTAAACTAAAAGAACCATGGCAGTTTTTATAGGCTAATTTTTCACAACTTGACACAAAAAGAAAGTGTAGCAAATGAAGTCATTATGTTCCAGCAGTCATTACACCTTCAGAGAATTCAAGCCAAAATGTCAGCACATCTTTTTGAAATCATGGTCTGAGAAATGAAGAGTAATTCTCCGTTTCCTTTCACTTACGGAAGTCTGCTTTAACCACGAGAGCATATTAAGAGAGCAGAGGGACACAGGGACTCTTCCTGTACTGATAGCTCTCTCTTTGAAGAAGTCCAGCAGAGGAATACAGTGTCACTGAGGTTAATTGCTTACCATGCCGACTGTCCTTAAGCACATTTGATGTCATCCCTATGTGCATTGTTACTGGTTCTTACACATTGCCGCTGGTTTTGCCCAGTTAACTGACTTTAACAGGCTCTTACGCTGCGCCTGCTTTGTGTAGAGCATACAGTAAACAGATCCATTCAGTCTGCTTTCTGACACCAGCCAGTGGCAAAGGGGTTGTGGACAATTCTCGGCTTCCTGTTTGAAGCAGAATCAAATCCCCACTTTTACTGTTTATACCAGCACTTGCTGTGAATGTAGATCATCCAAAGAGCAGGCCAATTTAAGTGTTCTGTAATGAGCCTGATTTCAGTAACACAAGGTCATGCCAGGAGCGGAGCTTCATATTGAAAAAGCAGTAATAAAGAGATAGCGACTTGCCCACACAAAAACCCTAATCTATTTCTTCTTCTTTTGACATAATTTCAGAGACCACCAAGGTCACGGACGCCAAGTTGCTTGAATGTAATTACGTTCATTATCTGCTGTTCTACTATGGCTCTGTTATTTAAAATAAATGGGCTTTGGTCTCATTGGCTACACTTTTCCAAAGATGTTCCATTGTGCTATTGTAAAGAGCGAGCTGCACACACAGCCCTGACCTGCCCGTCACCAGGAGACCTGCATGATGGCCTGATGAGCTCTCAGTGAGTCTGTGGGTCTGTCTTGGAAAGCCATTCAACATGCATGCTTCTATGGCTTTCAAACGGGCAGACGTGTGTGTGTGTGTGTGTGTGTGTGTGTGTGTGTGTGTGTGTGT
>CALSBW010001814.1:17260-30525 GCA_943590975.1 Lindbergichthys nudifrons
GAGGAGGTGAGGACCCCCCTAGAGGAGGTGAGGTCCCCCCTAGAGGAGGTGAGGACCCCCCCCTAGAGGAGGTGAGGACCCCCCCCAAATAAAGCAGGTTAAAATAATTAAATTGCATTCATGTTCTTTTAGTAAACACTGAAAACGGGTCCCACAGACCCAAACTGCACACAAAGGTTAAAGGTCAGCATATCATAATGTTAAAATGTGCTAAATATATACACTGCAAAAAACTAAAAAAGAGGAGTAAAAGTAGCCCAAAACAAATGAAGGAATTCTGTCCATAGAAAAACATCACGATCAAACGAAGATGCAAAGTGACACCGGAGTTTAGATTGCGCGACTTGTGTTATGATGATGATGTCATTGAATATGATTTTTATAATCACTGTACCTTTTACCTTTCTTTTTGCAAACCCCTTTTTCCTGTAATCATCTAACACTGTTCAGGTACCAGGGGAAACCCTCCAGATGGCACTGACAAGAATCCGCACTTTCTATTGGCTTCTGGTAATTGGGGACACTTTGGTGAAGGCCATCCTCCCTTTGACAGGCATTTTGCTGGCTCATTGTGCCGAAGCTGACATATGCCGCTGCATGATGAGAACACTAATGGTCCTGTCGTCTTATATGAGGCAGCTGGCAGGCGCAGGAAGACAGTACTCACATGAAGGAGCTGGACCAATAAGGCTTTTTAAGGGAGATGCAGTTAAATCTCTGGAATGAAGATACTTATGACGGGCTATAAAGAATATACTGTAGGCACATGTTGGTACAGTATAATGGCCTCATCCTACTGCACAGATGTAAATTATAAAGTACATTCACCTCTACGACATTTTAAAAGAAGGCTTGCATCATTGCAATCTGGGCAGTGCTGAGTGGCTGGGAAGTACGTATGTGCCAATAGAGCACATATCTATATTTGAAACACACACAATGTATTCTCGTTGTGAAAGCAGAGTGGTTTGTTGGAGAATAAGTGAGTCTGTGCAGAAAATTATATTCATTAACTTTATAGTGAGATTTAGCCCATTTCAGGACCATGACTTTATGATGGTGAACACAGTGGAGCATTTAGCAGCTATAGAGCCAGGGCCAACCCTCAAGAGTTGGTAGAGACCAACATCTGAGCTGTAAGAGGCCCTGTTCTTCTTTTTGGGTTTTTGTGCATGTAAATGGTCTGCAAAGTCCCTGTGCTCCCTCCAGAGGGAGGGTCCTCTACATACGCCCCCTCCTCGTCTGAAACGCCTCCATTGGCCTCCTTTTACTTCCGTAACATAGTGACATCACTATGTAACACTCGCTCAAACACATTGTATCTGATATACCCAGAGACGGGACATCTGTGATGGGTTACCAATCACAACAGAGCCGGCCAGCTAACTAGGGCTGCAAAAACTAATCGATAAAAATCTATTGCTAAAAAAGTTGGCAACTAATTCAGTCGTCGATTTGTTGGGTCTATGTTGTTACTCTCTGTTTGCGTAGCTGGCTACGTCACTCGAAGAAGAAACAAAACATTCGTAAAATGGCGGAGGTGGAGTGAAGCACGGTCCGACTAAAATCTTCAACAGCGTGGGAGCACTTCACTTTAAACAGCAGTAAAATGTGTGTTACCTGCAAACTGTGTAACATTGAACTTGCATGGCACGGGAGCACCACAGTGATGCGGGAACATCTCAAACGTAAAAAACAAAAAACACCCGATCAAGATCCGTCCGCTTCGCGTCGGTCTCTGTGGTCATACTGTCGGTGTTTATTACACGGCCAAATACTAAACAAACTAACGACTAACTTGACCTACTGTATGCCAATGTATTGATCAATCAGGCATTTGTTAATCCAGTTGTATTTGTGGATCTCAATGTTCTGCTTGCATCAGCCTCACAGAGTTTTGAGACGCCACCGGTCCTAACAGAATCTACTCGTGTTACGAGTCCTTTTTCGGAGGATGACGCGGATGCCGCCTTTCAAAGTAAGAGCATGCAGTATGCTTACACCATGGCAACAGTAGCCTAATCCTTCATCTTGCAGGCTAAGGGAGCCAGCAAAGGGACTCCAAGTTATGCAGAGGACAACAATTTTACATTTACAGATTTCACATTTACACATGGATTATTGATCTGCTCACACAAATAATATTGAGATAAATGTAGCTCCATAGGGTTACAGTGTGCACCACACACCACTAAGGTCCTAAATGTGAGTTCAGACACTAACACAGGAGTCAAACCAGACTTTTGATCAGTTCTCGTTCATTGTTCAGGGCCTGATCTGACCCCGTGGCCTCTGGGGTGAGACTCACAACGATTGGTTTGTGCAGGACTTTAAGTAAAGTCTGCGCATGTGTTTTAAATGTGGTAAATGTTGGTGAAGATGTTTCTTCATTTGCATGTGTTTTGGCAGATGTTTTTATATTTGCACCGTCTTCTAAAAGTGTAGCGTGTTTCTCCTAATGTAAGTGTTTTGTGATGTTGTAGCGCACTCGGCCCTCTTAAAGGGTAGCTGTAATTTTGAGAGACTACATAATTTAATGTTTAGTGTTTTGATTTTAGTTTATTTGATTTAAATACATTTGTTACCAGTATATTTGTGGAGAATGGAGGTCTTCAGAACTGCATCCATCCACCTTGCGTGACTGTAATTGTATTTTTAATTTAGTTTAGTTCTGGGTCAGACTTTTGACATAAACAGGCTAACTATGGAATCAATAAAACCGCATCATATCCATTAGAGGTCTGTAACTACAGGAGATGGGCCGCACTAATAGGATTACATTTTTGATGAAAGTATCAGCCAATACACTGAGTTAATACCGGTGCATTCACATGTACCAATAGCTACAGTATTACTCCTCCATTCATTGATGTGACTACTATATTTCAAAGTCAAAGTACTGACTATGGCTCTTTTGCCCTTAGTTACTTCTATTCTCACATTAGCCATAATTTGATGTTTCTGATGCATTTATTCATTCATTCTTTAATATTGTATTCATTTGGAATCTATGACAGAGGACTCCCAATCTGCACCGAAATAAGTGTGCAAGGTAAAGATCTGGGCATATTTTTGAAATTCTGACTTAAAATGGTTTTACAATCGAGCGTCTAATTCCCATCATGGTTATGTCTGGTTTATTGATCAAAACCAATACATTGTGATTACACAACAATCTGATGACAGTTTGGGTTTAAAACCCACCTCTATTTACTGTTTGCTGCTGTCTTTGTTAAGACTTTGTTTTACTCCAGCAAAACAATTTAAATCCAGATTTGGTGAAACAGGGCTGAGCTGAAGTGTCCATCATTTTCACGAACCTGTATTCACACAATTAATCTGGTTTGCTACAGCGATATGAAACCAAAATAAACAGGTTTAATTGACCTTTGATTCAAATGCTTATAAATATTTAAAGGATTCCAAAATAACTTCATTATGATGCCCATTTGTAAAGGTATAACTTAATAGTATGTCAGGTTCAGAATGTGACAAGCGACCAACTTTTATAATGCTTGATTTATGAATGGAGTTTGGATGGATAAGTGCTCGGCTAAGCTAATAGTGTAGCTGCTCAATCAACCAATTGACAGTGTATGTTTTAGACACATTATAAAAGTCATCCTGTCTCTGGCTAAATATGAGGTTTACATGCCTAGGGGAGTATTTTTATTAAGATGAAGTATGAATAGAAAATAGGTATGCTCTGATCAGGGTTTTTGGGACCGATAGCCGATCACCGGAATCAGAATCGTTCGATACCGATCGCCGATCACCGATCATTGGGTGGGTGGGTGCTATGGGGATCTTCCATTTAAAGTGTTGTATTGTGAATTGTGTAGCAGAGTTTCCATTAGCCGGTAATTACCGGACTATGACCAGTAATATGTGACCCGCTCTATCGAAATCAGTCGGAAGTCGCAACGGCTCATTCCAAAATAAACGTGAATTTGTGTAAATAAATAGTTTTTCGGGGTTTGGGTGTTTTGTTTGATTTTAAACAAACAAAGTCTTGGCTTTCAGAATATGAAACTTTTATTTCCAAAATCACACGATAAATACATGTTTGAAGCTTGTAAAGGGAAGATGACACCTCTCACTCGCCACTCTGCTCTTCCGCAGCGCCGCCCCCCTCCCTCCGGCTGACATTATGAATGTAAGGCGTATAGTAATCATAGATAACACGGCAGGGTCCGTTACAGTTTGTTTTCATCTGATTTCAAATAAACAAAGTATTGGCTTTCAGAATATGAAACTTGTTTCGGCAAATTCAGATGATAAATACATCTTTGAAGCTTGTAACGGCATAATTACAAGCGGAGAAAGGAGTAACTTTACGTTACAGCAGGCATAACAACAGCTGGTGTTTCTCGTGAGTGTTTTCCCCAGGAAACAAACACAAACGCAAAAATACACAAACACACACACACACACACACACACACACACACACACACACACTCGCGAGCTTCCCCCAGACCAGTAATCCAAACGGAAATATTTTCCCTCTGTAGTATTTTGATCATTTGCTAATAATCAATCAGATGGATGGATTCCAGAAAAGAGGAAACTTTGAAGGCCTTTTTCTCAAAATGATGACTCGGTGACAGTCATTATATAATGTGACATATATTGCTTAATATTTGGAGTACAACAACAATCCTGATATCATTAGAAAGCTAGGAATCTCCTCTTTCCATCAGCATGTACAACTCAAAATGTGTCCTCGGGTCAATGCGACTGATTTCCATAGAGCAGGTCACATATATGCTGAAGACCGGCAAATCTAAATCTCTACGGTCAAAATTGTATTGCTACAGTTTATAATCCTAATAGATCGAAAAGTTCAGATTCATTTTTTAATAAATGATGCGCTTCCACAAACAACAAACAACATAATTATTACATTCAAACAAACTACTTATAGTAGATGAAGTACATTATTCAAAAGTTTACATCAACTTTGAATAATAAGTAAGGGATAATGTGCAGCGAGGCGGTCATTATGGGGAAAAGAACACCCGACAGGCTGATCAGGAGCCGCACGTGAAGGACCAAGTCGCTGCACATTATCCCACTTATTACAAGGCCACATTCTCAACAAAGTAACGACATGACTCCCAATATTAATTGAAATGCTTTTATAGATTTAGAAAATGTTTTTATTGATTTAAAAACTAGTATTATTGATTTAAAAAATAGTTTTATTGATTTAAAATGACATGCATCCGCTAAGAAAAATAGTCCGTTGTTACCGTTTGAACTACGTAGCAACGGCAGGAACTGTTTCGATAGCGTTTTTGCGGAGCTTTTTGATTACAGATTTGAAAACATCGTTGCTTGCTTTAAAAGTAGCACAATTCATTATGTCAAACCTTGGAAAGTATCTAGATACCCCTGCCCTAATGCCAAAGGAACTGGCAACTGAATATGTGTCGCTGTTTGATGTCTATGTCTGGACCGCAGCTCCGTGTTGAGGGTTTCTGCCCCGTTACTTCTCCGCTGTTTTCTTGTCCCTCTTGTCTTTTTATTTACTTCGCTGGGGACTCATCAGCCACTAACCATTCATCCAAATGACTGTGCTCTCCAAATATATTCAAATTAATATTAAAATCCTCCATGTTGCTCTCAGACGGGAGACAACGGAAAACTAAAGACAAGCAAACAGTATGCAGTTTGCTTTTCAAAAAAGAACACAAAGGTGCTCTAAGAGGAGATGCAGGTGATAAGGTGGGGGGGGGGGGTTGCACAAGCCAAAAAAACATTATGACATCATAAAGTAGCCAAAATCTGATCAGCTCATTTTCAGACAGGTTCTTATATAAATGGATCAGGACAATAAGTGAGAGAATCTTTGTTCCTGAAACTTTCAGAATTTCTTTACAAAGAGGGGACACATGTTTATGTATAAAAGGCATGAAAAAGTGGATTTTGCATAATAGGTGAGCTTTAAGAGTGAATATCGACCGATAATGATCGGCGGCCGATAGATCGGAGCATCCCTAATAGAAAATAAATGATAACATTCCTACTAAGAATCTGGACACTGCCATCAAATTAAGAGTGGTTTCTACAAGGTAAATCCAAAAGAAAAAGCAGGTAATTATAAAATAAAAATATATATATACTAGGGTTTCCGTTAGCCGGTAATTCCCGGTTTTTAGCTGGTAAAATGTATTAAAAACCGGTAAATTCAAAACCTGCTGGTCAACATGTTCGGTAATAATTAGGGATGCTCCGATCGATTGGCCGCCGATCATTATCGGCCGATATTCACTCTTAACAGTTTGATCGGTGCTCTCTATAAAGGCCGATCAGGAGAGCTGGATCTGATCGATATGGACATAAACGCGAGTGAAGTATAACCGGACGAGAGAGAGAGATCAGATCAGCTGCTGAGTCTGACGGAGACACGCAGCTCTGCATGATCACCTGAAGCCCCGCCCACTGTTTAGCGAGCTGCATGAGAAACTGACAGGCTGTCAGGAGAGAGAGGGAGGGAGAGGTAAAGAGAGGCTCCGTTTCTCCCGTGTTATTATTCAAAGTTGATGTAAACTTTTGAATAATGTACTTTATCTACTATAAGTAGTTTGTTTGAATGTAATAATTATGTTGTTTGTTGTTTGTGGAATCATTTATTGAAAAATGAATCTGAATGTTTCGATCTGTTACGATTATAAACTGGAGCAATATAAAAATGAGCCCCATTAACTGAGTTTTAAACATCAGCATATCCTGTCATAGTCCGGTAATTACCTGCTAACGGAAACTCTGCTACACAATTATTATTATTATTATTATTGAAACATGACCGGTAAGTTTCAAATTTGTCCGGTAAAATTAATTCTGTCCGGACATTTGACCGGCGAGAAAAAATCCTAGCAGAAACCCTGATATATACATAGTTCATACATATCCACACACAGCTGGCCAGAGGGCATTTGTCTAAATAATGTTTAGTTTAATAGAAACATGAAAACCCTAACCCAGTGTATCAATGTCAATCCTTGATGTAGTCTTGTAACTTTTTTAGACAATAAAGGAGCTCAACGTCACAAAATAAGTATCAGACTCTGGATTTACACACAACTTATAATTGGGTTAGGGCTTTGTTGAGAAAAAAATATAGAGTATAACCAGATATTAAAATGAATATCTCCTTTAGACAAACAGAACAGCATGTGCAGCTCCTCAGCTACTGGTTAATGAGACCTAATGAGACCTAATGAGCCTAACGAGGGTTAACGAGCTGCCTGACCCTAACGAGGTCCAACACATGCTGATGTCACAGAACGGTACAGATGAACAGCCTTGTTTACTAGAATGGTGAACTAAAGAATCATTCTAAGACAAAAAATAAATAATCAAATGAATGACTTGCTACTGCAGTTGGACCTGGAACACATATGTTGAGATTTTAGCTGAAGATGTATCTGGTCAGGTTCAGGTCACAGAAATGATTAAACTCATATCAACTTTATGACTTAGCGGTATAAAACCCACTTCTTTGTGGTAGGCCTTTTCCTCAAAAGTAGTTTGTTGGTGCAAGTCTCAGTGTAAAACTAAGGTAAACCTTTATGGCCACAGATACTGAATAGGTAAAGGGAGAAGTGCCACCCACAGAACCCCAAAGGAGAAACAACACACACACTGACAGATTTGACATTATTGGAAATGCGATGCATAATCAAACTGCTACTTGATCTTGCCGTTGTTCTTTAGAAGCACAATAACACAACAATGTGACCACCGAGTATCATCCATAGGAAAATGTAGGTGTGAATGGCTGGGGGAAAACAGATCTCATTAACCTCTGGCTGCTGTGGAGGGAAACAAGCAGCAGCAGCAGAGTGACTCAGCTTCAATATTGAAGAGACTTTAGCCCTCTGGTTGTTATTATGAAATACAGTATCCACAGGCACAGCGGCTCTCCTGGCCGAAGGTGTTTTTAATAAAGCCTCGCTTTCACTCTTGTGCACAATATAAACAGATTCCAGAGCAGCACAGATACGTCAGGGCTGATAAGAGTCTGGTGAAATAAATTATGAGAGGAACTCTACATGCTGCTACTGCATCAGGCCAAGATTGAAGGGGACACTGGTAATGTATGGATGTTGTGGATTTCATTTGTTGTTCTCCATTCTAGTGTTTTAGTCTCTACAAAAATGCAGATGAAACACATCCTACTTCTTAAATAGGAGATGGAATTTAGGATTACTTTCTTGGATAATGTTTGTGTTAAAGCATGAGACACATGGTTTGTTTTGAGGCACTGCAGTGACATGACAAGGTCGGAAGTCAAGTCGTATTTATTGATGTCGCTAAGTGGGGGCATCTTCCATCCCCTGATATCTTGTCTCACACATTGTGGTAAAACAAGACAAATGAGAAACCATGTTTTGCCTTAAGTTCCCTAAACTGTTGAAAAACCTCCCAGCAACAGTAGTTGTTGGCTCTAGTTTTCCCCCAACCATGAAGGACAACCCTTTACTTGAATTTTTTTTTCAAACACATTTGGTGTATATGATTGTAAACCAGTTATAACTGCTGCTCTCTTGGAGGAAACTGTGCAATATATATATATATATAGCACTCTGCTCATTTCTGAGGCTATTGCAAGGAGAAATCAATTATTTTATCTTATTTGATCAATTTCTTTACCCGCCCTCTGTCACTTCATCCAGACTTGCACTGACGTCTCAACAAACTGTGCACACTGGGACCAGAACCAGTTTATTAAACTCTTATGATACCTTCACTCTCATATCCTTTACAATGTATCCGAAGGTTGTCATTTACCTTGATGGTTGAATTTGTATATCCGCTTAATATAAATGCTTCAGGCCGCCATTACATTTCCCCAAAGACATGACATAATTGCTCATGCAAACTCATTCTATATGGACATAATTGAAAAGAGATTGGTTTGGCAGTAATGTGACTGGAGTTTTCTAACTCAGTGTTCTGAAGCTTCTACCATATGAAGCTTATTTTGTTGATACTAAAGACTTCACAATATCCGCTGCACCTCTGTGGATGTCATTTTGTAACACATTATCATATTCACTTGACAGTCCTGTATGTTATATTGTGGAGATGAAACCCACAAAGTGGCCTCCTACACTCGATGATTGAAGATGCTATCTCCACCATTCAATCTTGCTTCTCACTGCTGTTATGTTTGATGAATAGCTGGCTTGACATACACTTCCTCAGATCTCATTTGGATTGTAGCCGGTAGCTGGAGGGCCTGGCACCATTACAATCGGCAGGAACACATGCATGCAGGAACACATGCACGGATCACACACACATTCATGTTCAGACAAACATATAATAAAATGCCTTCAGACAAGCACACAAACACATGTTTAACACCCATTTGCACCACCCAAAGTCTAAATTAGGTCTTCAGACTATACGCTCCTTCTCTTTTTCTCTGACACCTTCTCTCTCTGTCTGTCTCTCCGGAGAACCATTGTAATTCACTGGACTTTATTCCAGACTGCTAAAAAGAAAAGGAAATCTGGGGAAATTCTTCTTTCAAACTGGTAAACAGAGCTAGCAATGAAGCCTGTAGTTATGATGCTAATGGCAAACTGTTGAAAACGTTAACGGGCCTGGAATGCTAACTCAAATGTAAATCCTATATTCTACTCAATGTTTACATTTTGTGAGTTTGGCTAGACTAGCATGTACACTGCCTTCAATTCTGTATATTTGTATATTTATATTGTGTATTCAATATATATATATATATACTCTATAGCAGGGGTGGGGAACCTCCGGCCCCCGGGCCGTATACGGCCCGCGAGACCATTTGGTGCGACCCTCGAGGTAATTTATAAACACACGCAAAAAAGAAAAAAATTAAAGAAATCAAGACCACAAAAAAATTAAGCAAGCGAGTGCCTGTTTTTCCTGGCCAAGGTCAGGGTCTTTGAACACAACACGAGCCCAACGTGTCATCACGTGGTATATGTCTCGTCTGACAGGGGTGCAGTTCTGACGGAGAGCACCAGAGCGTCGCTCCGGCACTTCCAAAAATGTCAGTACCCATAAGGAGCCGTACACATGCCAGTTTCTGCGTGGCTGTGTCTTTAGTTGAAAGCCCAGTGGCGATCTGTTCATCGGTCATACTGATCAGACAGTCAATAACTTTGTTGTTATTAGCATCTGGTTAGCTAGCTATGCTAACGGATATAAGAAGCTTCTACAACCAGTGAGGTAAAGGCACATCTTTATATGATCATTATAGTTATAACAAAATAAGAGAATAAAGTAAACAGGTATAAAATACTACAGTATATGACAGTAAAAAAAAAGTTGTTATTAGGTCGTCCCCCCCCCCCACTTAAATCATGTCCACAGGGATAGGAAACGAAATACATTTGCACACATCTTGTGTCCATATCTTTCTGTTTTGGTCATGCCACAACCGTGCACGTGCATGCATGCGTGAGTCATGGTAAGATATCTGGATTAAGAGGTTGCTTTTTCTTTGCACAGCATAAAAGAAAGGCCAAATGAATGGGCTGTGTTTTAGTATTTTTAAGCAGAGGTCAATCATTTGTATGGCCCTCGGAGGATGTGGAGAAAATTGAAATGGCCCTTGAGAGAACCCCTGTTCTATAGATATATCTCCTTCACTATTGATATGTGTATATTCACTGTTTTGAATATTTTGTTTATCTTCTACTGCTGATATGCATTTCTTTATTGTTTTTATTTTAATTGTATATTTTATTTTATATTTAGTCTTTTATTAACTTGCAATGTCCTTTCTACATGCTGCTGTGCCGAAGAAAAATACCAAATGTGGATACATCAAGTATATCTTATCTTATCTTTACCCATAGAGTGAGTCCCACCTTACGACCCTCACTCGTGTATAACTCAGTGACGGCCCTGTGGATGTGAGGGAACACGAAGCATCCCTGTATCGTTCTCCAAAGTTTTCTCATCTGTGCCGCCTACGCAGATATGCTGATTATACAGCCACATATGTTCACTTTACTCGCCTCTCCCACACAACGCAGCAGCAGCCACAGTGGTTCCCAACAAGAGCTGCACAGAGAGATCAGCGGCTAAACAGTATGCGGAGCAAGATCAGTAAGTGTATGTTAATGTCTATATTAGAGACAGCATCAAAGAAATTGTGTGTGTAGGAGGATTTATATATTGTTTTGTTCAGCTAAAGGAGATATGACTGGTCAGTTTCTGTGTGTGCGTGAGGGACTTACTTTTGATATTCCAGGTAAGTTCATTACAAACAGCTTTGACTTAAAGGTCACTAAAGGGAATCTGATCTCCTTTATAATAATTAGTGGTTTTAGCTCTCAGACAATACAGTATGTAGATGTTAAGTGTTCTAATTCGGACGTAAAAAGCCGCAGACTTAACAGGAAGGTAAACTCCACTCAAAATGAAGAAAAAAAGTTGTCGTAGTTGACAAACTTTACTGTAACAATAAATACAGAATGCAAAACGATTTTAGTCATGTGTTGTCTCAAACATTCAAATATATAAAATATAACATTCACTTTTTCCTAATTTCTTAAGCATATTTCAATCAAATAAGCCTTGATATATGAACTAAAACATGTTACCAATGAAATGTAATTACTTACAACATTGATCATTCTTTCCATGCAAACGAATCCTAACAGCGCCTCCATGAGTTTCTAGCCTTTTCTGACAACGTGACAGGAAGTAGAGATGGGTGAGTCCTGATTCATCCGGATCATTAACCCGGATCCTAGTAATGACCTGGGAGTGACGAGTCTCCCCTCTACATTAACCCGAGTCCTTTGAGTCCTACACCTGGTGACGTACAAATTAAAACTATAAATTGCGTCACTCGCTACTCTTCTTAGAACATGTAAAATCACATTATAACGTACCCCAGTCCATCTGCCTAGCCTTTAGCAAGTAGGATAGCTGCCAAAAGTGATGGACCTTATCATAGACATAAGTTGGTTGCCATCACAAGTCATTGTTTGGCTCAGGGGACACGGATCAGTGAAACTTCCTGCATACTCGTGCGGACTCAGAGCCGTAACCGTAGCAGATCCACAGATCCAGACTCATCATGCACGAGTCAACAGCAGACTCAGATTCACAAATCCTGACTGACTGAATCAAGGGAACTTCCTTCACTGTGCTAACATAGCAGACTCTGAATCGCTGATACTGACGGAGTGAGTCAGCGGAACTTCACAGACTCAGATATTCGGTGAGCGGACTGAATGAGTGGATTACTCCACACAGCGCGAAACAGCAATGCCGTCGGTCAGACTCGTCATGGTTTTCAGACTCGTCATGGTTTTCAGACTCGTCATGGTTTTCAGACTCAGTGAGTGTGAGCACTGTTTGTGATAACGTAGATGCATACTGGGCACAGATAATTTGACGACTTCACCCAGTCAAGTGTAATAAGCCAAATACTGCAATAAACAAGCATTAAGACACAAACGTTATTAGATCATGTTTGTGTAGCGGAGGTTAATGTAACGTTTGTTTAATATGCTCGTGAAATGCAAATCTCAAGGGACAAATTCAAAATTACAAATACACAAACAGTTGACTGCCACCCTCACTAGTAGCTCTAAAATTTGTATTTATTTGAAGTTGGAGACTATGTGCTCCTGTTTCACCGATAGGATTTATACGCTCTTGGGCAGGGGTGTCAAACTCAAATACACAGTGGGCCAAAATTAAAAAATCGGTACTAGTCGAGGGCCGGACTGGTTCAATGTTTATTGAAATGAACTTATTGCACATATTAAACCTGGAACTAACAAAGCTTAAATTATTGCCTATAAAAACAACATTAAACATTAAATAATCAGTTGCATTCATTTCTTATGGCTCTATCTGCAGCTTTGCCAGAGTCATTTCCTATGATTACATTATTCCAACAGCTTCAAAAAAACTATTTCCCTCAAAGAAAAAAACAAACATGCCCTGTTCAATCAGGAGAGACGTTGATGTATGAATACATGTTTATTACCGGGACATGTGATATGAATGTAATAATGATTGCCACAATTATAACAGGAGAATGAAATGGTGTTTGGCGATTAGGCCCCAGTTTGCAGGATCATCATTCAGGAGGGGGAAGAACCGCTCCGATGAAACCCCAAAAGAAGTGAAGTATGATATACTGAGATGTAATGAGTTTCTTACCTTGTGGGCTGACTGCGGTGATCTATGGAGGAAATGAGAGATTAACACATGATCGCACAATTTGCCGGAATCAACTGC
>CALSBW010001814.1:38113-54716 GCA_943590975.1 Lindbergichthys nudifrons
TGTGTGTGTGTGTGTGTGTGTGTGTGTGTGTGTGTGTGTGTGTGTGTTAGTACACAATATAACACAACTGTGTGCAGCAACATTCATGGCATTAATATCAATGAGTGGAAACTTACAGGATGCTCTATAGTACGTACAGTAAACACATTGAAATGACAGCTGCTCAGACCTGAAGCAGAGGGGGGGGGGGGGGGGGGGGGTATTCAGCAGCGCTCTCTCCTGCAGAGCCTCTCACATTAACCCGTGGCAGAGTGCAGCAGTTAAGGAGACAATAGACCCTGCAGCCCGGCACATGTGGAACTCGATAACACCGGAGAGACACAAAGCCACGCATCGATCCAGCAGGAAGCCCAGAGACTAGCTCTACTCCACCTGGACCTGTCACTGAGACACAGTCAGCGGGCTCCTGGGGGCCGCGTCTCCAAGACGACACAGAGATGGAGATAAACATGCATCACTGAGTGCTTTTAGAGGAGAATTGTTGGTTATTGCAGGCCTCCAAAGAGAAAAGAGGATCATTCTTCCTGAGGAACATAAAAGGTTTGTTGACAAATATAACTGCACCCATGACAAGTATGTTCATGTTGTTTATGAACAAGATTCAAAACATTCAGAGGCTTTATTTGCATATGCACAGTCGCTGCAGTGTAGATATGGCAATGAAAAAGCTCCTCCAACAATGCAACATAATATACTGTATATAACACGTACAAATCATTTGAAATGAAATATAAATAGTGCAAGAAGAAACAGAATAGAATAGAGTAGAATAAATAAGTGCAAGATTATGTTACGAAACCAATGTTGAAGTAATGAAGAGGAAGTCAACGATATACATGTCAGAACAATAAATAAATACAATAAGCTAAAGAATGCAGAGAAAGATGTAAAGGACCAAGTAGATGGAGGAGTCTATATACATGTAAATCACAAAATGAAATACTGCACAGTGAAATCAAATAAAATACTGTAATAAATGAATTGTAAGATGCACACACATGAATGCTTTAGGTTATGAAGACACTTAACAGAGCTTACAGACTGCATCTACGGTCACTAGTATATACTGTAGACTCACCTACAATTCAGAATGGAGCACTAATAGGTGTAACATATATATCTGGTGAAAAAGAACAGCCTGCCATGGCAAATACATAAGCAATGAAACATATGCATGTATATGCTTACATAAAATAAACACCTATATATATATATGTGTGTGTTTATATATACATGTATATATATATAAAAAAGAAAAGTAAATAATCTCCTGGCATTACAGCACCAATCACTGGATGGACCTTATCAGGATGCGAAGAGGAGAAGGACAGAACCACAGAGGAGCACCTGACAGCAGCACAGGGCGTCCTGTGTCCTGAACATGGAGCCAGATAGAAGCCTAATTGTTTTCTTATATTTGTCATGTAACAGCATGTGTGCATATCTCCGCCCAATGACAGTGCCATTATGTTAGGTCGTACTCAATCACACCAAAACCAGTGTCCTCTGAGGCAAGGGCGCAGTGATGAAAAGTGATGGACGAGATGAGAAATAGCAAGTGACATCAAGCTCTATTTCCTCAGCATACAGAAATGGTATGTGAGCAAGAATACATTCAGCTGTAGACGCCTCTGTGTTTACTGAGCAGTGTTTACCAAATGCAGCTTCTTTTAAGTCTAACAATGCTAAATCTTTCCAGGGAACAACCTGCCTGTCATCCCTTCAGTGCGGAGGGAACAATGTTGAGCAGCAACCACAGGGAGTGTATGGGAGTTACTGAAAGTGAACTGAGAACAGCCTCTGAATCGCAGGCTTCTGAACGGGGGGGCAGATTGTTTAAACTCGCTGTGTATTTCAAACAGGCACGCACAATGCTGCCTTTTCTTGACATTCTATGAAGAGGCTGGCTGCAGCTTCCACGCAAAGGGGGATTGGGCTGGGCTGCAAGAGGGGGGGGGGGGGGGTGGAGTGATGGAAGATTGGCTTGAGTCACACTGCCATCTAGTGTCAGCACAGGCATCAACAGGCGCTGACCATGCACTGGGAAAGAATGAAAACAAGATGTCACTTGTATTAAGTATCACAATCTGCCAATAGAACAAGGGATATTTAGCTGGGTAAGATTTCATGAAATAAAATAGGATATTTAGATTAACAAGATCCTATAATTAGCCGTAAAAACGATATTCACCAGAATCGGGAAATGTAGTGTTACAGAATAAGCCAGAAATGATCAAAAGTGTTCTGTTTCTGATGTTAGTTGGTGATTTTCCAATAAAAAAGTGTTTTTCTAAATTGAAGTCAGATGTATTCCTTGAAACAAGATGATCCATGTGTCATCTGAGATACAACTTCAAATAAGATGTTTTCAAGAGTCTACGATTGAACAAGAAACTTAAGATGCATTGTCTGACAAATGGACCCTATGTCTCACTTCATTGTTACTTCTCAAGTTATTATGTCTTATATCAAGTGTAAAGACTATTCTGAGTAGAAATTAGACAAATATACTTGGCAGCCAAAATAGATCTGATTAGCCCATTCTTTTTTATTTTCTTAGGATGCTCTATGAGCAGCCACAGAACAAAGATCATGGCTAAACACCAGGCCAGAGGAGTGTAATTGCAAGATTCAAGGCTAGTTCACATCCTCTCCCTGCTGCACGAGGAATACCAACCTCACTCACTGCTCAGCCCTGCAGGTTAGGACTAATAGATTGTACTGTAACTAATTCATCCCAGTTCAATTAAACTGCTGGAGCAATATATGAGCCTGCAACAGGCCGAGGGCGGTGCAGTGCCGCTCATACAGAGAGGTTTGCATCTGCTGCCAGTGGAGAGTTAAAGTAGGTCATGTTGGGATACTACTGGAAATAATGGTATTCATTGTGAGCTTTTATATTAAACAACAATCCTTTCAAACATTTAAATATATTCAGACAGTTACGTTTTAAATAGTTAATTTTAAGAAAAATATAATTGCAAATACAGTGCACTTTTACTACTATTAACATTATTACATGATGTATTTCATCCGACATCATATACTGTATCTTCTATTTCATCAGAACCAGAAGTCCTTTATTCATCCCGCAGCGGGGATTTGACAATGTTACATCAAAGGGACAGTGCAAATGAGGTAGCAATGATGAAATTACTCTGATGTAAGTCATGTCATTTCAATAAATACATATATACACCAGCTTGTCCTCTGATTTTCTGACAACTATCTGCTCCACTCGTCACTAACCTGCAGACAGGACATAACATCATTAATATACATGTGAAATAAACATACTGTACATACTGGTCATTTCTACAATTGTATTTCAAGTTGAGGATTGTATGCTTGGCTGAAGACGTAATGAAAGAAGTAATGGCAAAAAGTCGTTTTAAAAAATGTAAACAACATATATACAATGCTATTATGATATATCTCTCTTTGACGTTATGGAGGTTGATGTAACCAAACCCATTGGTTCCTACTGGAGATGTCAATCTTAAAAGTAATATATCGTTTGCATCTCTGTATACATTTGTGTAATGGTTCAGTAATATATGTCTTAGCTGACCATTGTAGCTGCTAGTGAACGGTACTTACACATGGGGATGTCGATTTGTAGCCACTATCTTCAGCAGAGGATGAATCCACAATGTGTTCTCTAATGAGTATATGGTACTACAGGGTATTTGGGATGAACTCAAAATAGTTTGTGTATTCATGTTGATGGAGGAACACGACACCACGTGCAGCAGTGTCTAATAGATTTGTTTTAATAGCTCAATGGCAGGCCTTGGATTCACACCATTTCTATTAGTTGATACATTCAGTGTTGTTTTTTCAATTTATGGTGACAAGAGAAATACAGAATATCTATTGAATGTTAAAAAACAATAAAAAAGCTGATGATTTCACCCAAATCCATTAGACAGCTGCAGCTGATTCATTTAATAGCATTTAAATGTTATTTTATAATCACTGTGAATCGCCTTGTTGTTGAAATGTGCTGTATAAATACACTTCCCTTACCTTGCATTTTAGGACTTTATGAAATAAGGCTTGGTAGAGTACATGGCAAAGATATGTATTCATTCATAAGCAATTACTTATTGCAGTTACTCAGTTCATTCAATCTTGGATCTTAGCAATTTTTGAAATAACAAAAATATGCCTGGAAGCTGCCAACATGGTAACTGAAAATGTACTGTGTGACGTAGTTAGTCTAGGTAACACAATGAAGGAGTCAAAGACGTTACTGAGCCATCCTGCTCACTTTCAGGTTCAATCAGTGTGTAGTGTCTCTACTTTAAAGAGTCCTCTCCTGCTGGTGTTCAGGTGTATATCAGTATGTAGTGTCTCTACTTTAAAGAGTCCTCTCCTGCTGGTGTTCAGGTGTATATCAGTATGTAGTGTCTCTACTTTAAAGAGTCCTCTCCTGCTGGTGTTCAGGTGTATATCAGTATGTAGTGTCTCTACTTTAAAGAGTCCTCTCCTGCTGGTGTTCAGGTGTATATCAGTATGTAGTGTCTCTACTTTAAAGAGTCCTCTCCTCCTGATGTTCAGGTGTATATTAGTATGTAGTGTCTCTACTTTAAAGAGTCCTCTCCTCCTGATGTTCAGGTGTATATTAGTATGTAGTGTCTCTACTTTAAAGAGTCCTCTCCTCCTGATGTTCAGGTGTATATCAGTATGTAGTGTCTCTACATGTCTCCATGCTTTAATGTTCAAAAAGCTCTTTATTGTTCTCATACTGCCTGTGCTGCAGCACCTCTTTTCACCCTCTGTCTGAAACCAGAGCCCAGTCTGCTCTGATTGGTTAGCTGGCCGGCTCTGTTGTGATTGGTCAACCTCTTAGAGATGTCCCGCTCCGTAGCCTATCACGTACAATGTGTTGGAGCGCTAGCCAATAGGAGTGAGGAGTGTTACATAGTGATGTCACTACAGGAAAAGGAATACCCAAAAGAAAAGCACAATAGAGCCTCTTTAACATAATTTCCACATTATTCTGACGACATTTTCGGCCACATCTCATCTTCAAAGGTATAGCCATGATATCTTTATACACACTTATTAGTATTTTTTTTATCTCCAGCCTGACTGAATCTGCTTGCAATGGAAATGCTCCATTTTCATCATTGTGTATATTGCTGCGATATATCAGCACCTTCTGCCACGCTGGTTTACAGCGCCTGGCCTTTATCAGTGTGTTGCGCCTGTCCTGAGTCTCATTGCTCTGAAATAGATCACAGCGGTTGAGCCACACACTGATCCACAGCAGAGGCATTACTCCCAGCGCGCGCACAAAAACACACATTACCATCAGTCTTTCTGACTGGAGGGCCTGTGTTTTTCTGGGGTCATGGAAGATCAATGTTGACTCCATGGTGTAATCATCTGAGGAATAAGATTAGCATATCTTAGCGCCGATTGAGTTGTCTCACTTGCTGCAGTGGGGAGGGGTGATTAAGGATTGATTGTCCCAGCAGGAGCACTTGTGAACATCAGGAGACAAGGATGGAGAATGGAGGAAAAAGAGAGCAGAAAAACTAAGTGAGGAGAAAAACTTTGACTGACTTTCAATGTGGCGGATAAACCAAGTTCCACTACAAATGATGATAGCATTAGTTATAGCTCGCAGGTCTTGATAACGGTTCCACTTTGTTAATTAAGATAATTCTGGTTTATGACAAGGGGGATTTTTTATTGGGGAATATTATTAAAAATATTGCACTCACTTAAGTAATTATGTCGATTTTTGTTCAAAGAAATCTGTTAAGGCTTTCAGTCTGCTAAATTCGTTATTATATACAATTAATGTTTGATAGTTCTATTAAGGTCAAATGAAAATGATTCCTAGATAAAGAATGCTAAATGTTCAGCACAATGCAAGCTGGAGAGCTTAGCTTGTAGCAATGTGATCCAGTGTTTCTAGCTGGTGGACAAAAAGCTATAATGTAGGCCATGTTATGGACTGTATAACAATACTGCAAACACTGAATTGTGTTTCAGGGTTTTTCTTGCAGTGCATCTTGCTTTACCCACTTGTAAACAAAAAACAATGGGAAGCCTGTTCAAACATGTTCCATGGCTCTTTCTTTATTGTCTGGGTGTTTGTTCATAAATATTCAGAAATAAATTCCAACCTCTGACTTTAACTGTCACAGGGGACGGGGCAGGGCTCCTCACGGCCTGTGCCAGTTGTTGTCAGAGAATATAAAGAGGCCATTACTGTGTCTGTTTGAGTAGCTGTGAATATCATTACAGAGTCCTCTACGCCACCTCTCAGTGCGTTTTGTGGCTCTCCAGTGGGCTAAAGGTTACATCACTTCATTTATTGCGGCCATTACCTGCATATTCACACCTGCTCGCTCCAGATGCCGTTACATTTGGCTCTGATCATCAGAGTGTGACTGACAGATGCCAGGAGTGATTAAATCCCGGGGATTAAGGTGCCTGAAAAACTCCTCAGATGTCTGCCATGAAATGAGACAGACACTCCAAATGAGGGAACAGCTCAGGCTAATATCCCATAACAAATGCTGTTTTCTGGATTTATCCCGGCTGCCCATGACTGTGTCTGGCTGCACTGTGTGTTGGAAGTAAGGAGAACAGCCAGAAACATATCCCTTGAAACCTAAAGAGACATTCCCAGCGATCGAAGCAGAATGCTCAATATCTCACCATGCCAATTCCCTGTCAGTCATGTCTGACATCTTCTCCCTAACGCAGGCGGAGAGGCGGGCCCAGAGTGGCGCCTCCTATTGCCGGGAGGTGGCAAAGTGCCACAGAGGCTTACCTCCAAGCCAAAAAACAGCCAATAACATTCATTAGGGAGTCCTTTGTCCTTGTGTTTTTGGAAGCAATCTTCCCCTTTATGGACGAAAGTGAAAACTCTCCAAAACTGTGAGTCTGTTTAAAATCATTCTGGCTGAAATATATTCTGTGGTAGCTGCTGGTATTTTCAAAAGTATACTACCAGTTTGGTTGCACCAATATGCAGTGCATTCAAGATTTAATTTGTAACATGTGCTCTTATGTGTAGTGAAAGGCAGGGTCTTTAGGTGTTTCAGTGTTTCCCCCTTCGGCTGTGACAGATATAATGTAGTTTGATTGACAACATATTAAGTTGTATGACTTAAAAGGTCACTGGTTAGTGAACATTATTATTTCAAAAAATACTTAAAAAGAGTTGATTTTGACATCTGGAGCTCTCTAAACATACTGATGATTTCTGAAGTGGAAATACAAATTTGAAGTTGAAGCAGCTGTTCGTAGACGAAGGCCATGTGGTTGGAATTTGATACGGTATTTTAGTTTTTGTTTGTAAATGAAAATAATGACCTGTTGATGGCGCTAGAGAGGGATCAGGTGAATCCTCTCATTAATACCCACAACAAATAACATATGACCATTATTTCTTAAGATAACATATCATGGACTCGGAGTATTTAACTGTTATGATGATAACAGTGACATTTGAAAATAAATATATATTTTGAAAAGGAATCTAACTTCGATACAACCAACGTTAATATCTAGGTTGTCTCCGATACCGAGCTCCGATGCTGATAAGGCTCCGGAAAACGGCCGTCCTACCTTTAGGACTAAACCCCCCAGAATCTACACGCAAGACCACCGTCATCTGCTGAGAGGGGCACTTACAGCGTGGCCTCTAACACCAGCTGCCCGTCGTATCACTTCTTTCAGGCCCTAAAGCGTCGGATGTCCGACCGCCAGGATAGCAAACGGAGTGTGTAGTGCAGTAGGTGTTGGTGGGCTGGTAGAACCCCAGAGCAGTATCTAAACTGCCCCTGGAGGGGAAACCCCGTGTCGTTGAGAGACTCCTAATTAGGGCAGCTTCAGGACCCTCAATCCCTAACCCCCACTTTTGATCCCCAGTTATGCCAATTCAAACAATGCAAATATAAAATCAAGAGTCAAACACTAATATCACAGCAGTGACATTACCACATCAGCAGAGCACATGTCATATTTCAGCATCAATCAAAAGCACATCAGCCACAGCAACCAATATGAAACTACAGTTGAACCTCAGCAGGTTTCTGTTCCCCTTAGACAGTCCAAAGGATCAACTACTGTCAGCCTTCTCCAAGGAAGGGTGTTCTTACCTTACTCTAAGACCAAGCAGATCCATTCAGAGCCCACCAGAGAGACCAGGAATTGGGTCGAAATGTACAAAGTACAAACCGGTTTTATTAGGATTTTCACAAAAATTGAGGATTTACAAGAATCCCAAAAATAACAAAAGAAAGATACAAAAGTTTTACAAGGACACAAGGTCAAAGTGCAAAAGCAACAGTGAACCCCCTAGAGCCGTCTAAAAGAGCCCAGGCCCAGGCCTAGGGCCCAAGGCCCAAGAGCCAAGACCCAAAATCAAGCCTAAAAAAAGTCCCCCCAAGTCTCTCCCCTCCTCCCTCTCTGCATCAGGTGGTTTCCCCTTTTTTATCTTTGAGGGAGAAGGACGTCACATATGTTCAATTCTTACTTAATGAATCAATAAAATATGTGAAGTTAAAATTAAACAAATGAAGACTATAATAATGATATGCAATTTTAACAAAAGGGAATATGAACATTTTTATGAAAGCAAAACACATTTTCAATGTCATGTTTAGAATTGAGTTTCTTTTAACTTCAAAATGTAACAAATATGCAAACTCTATACTTTAATTTATTAACAGAAACAAACTTAACAAAACTGTCACTATTGTCTCTAAGATCTTTTGCTCCTGGATGTTGGACCTAAAATCATCAAGTCTGTACACAGTGCACTCTCATCCTGTGTGCATTGTTGTCCTCAACCGTTGTAACCGTTGTCAAGGAGTCAAAAACCACAACACCTTCCTAGAATTGTGGTTGGAACTTTTATGCTTTGCTTGCACCTTCTAAAATGCATAATGTGCATAGGTGAAGAGTTCAGGGTGTTCTGTCTAGTTTCACATGTCTGATAAGACATTATTGAAACATACATCCTTTCCATCAAACGAAATTATAGCCAATTTAGCATTTTTTATCAATGGTAAGCTTAATAAAAAGTAAAAGTGAGGTCTGTCATGGCCACTTAAACAGCAGATCTGTCAACATTTAATGAATATCTTGCTATTTTTACTGGGCAGATAACACTGCTAAAAACTGTTGCGTGATTACCTAAAAAATTATGATTTATTTGAGTATTTTGAATCTGGCTTATCATAGCAGAGACAGCTCTGGTTAAAGTCACAAATGACCTTCTAATAGCCTCAGACAAAGGACTTGTCTCTATTCTTGTCTTGCTCGATCTCAGTGCTGCATTTGATACTATCGACCATGATATCCTATTAAGACTAGAGCACTTAGTTGGCATAAAGGGAACTGCCTTAGTCTGGTTTAGGTCCTATCTATCTGAACGCTCTCAGTTTGTATGTGTCAACAATTAATCTTACGTGCAAACTGAAGTTAGCCATGGAGTGCCACAGGGCTCAGTGCTGGGACTTATATTGTTCACATACACTGTAAATGCTTCTGTTAGGCATTGTTATATGGAATGACTCTGTACATTTTGATTGTTGTGTAGATGATACTCCATTTTTTTATCTATCAAGCCTGATGAAACCAATCATCTAAATAAAATTCCTAAATAAAACTGCCTCGAGGACTTAAAAACGTGGATGACCTTAACTTTTTGTATGTTAAACAGACACAACTGAAGTTATTATACTCAGAATCTACAAAAAGAAATATCTAAAGATATGCTCTGAAATCGTAAGGAATCTTGGTGTTATATTTGATCAGGATTTATCCTTTAACGGCCACATAAAACAAATCTCAAGGACCGCCTTCTTCCATCTACGTAACATCACAAAAATCAGGCATATCTTGCCTCAAAACGATGCAGAGAAACTAGTCCATGCTTTTGTTACTTCAAGGCTGGATTATTGTAACTCTTTATTATTAGGGTGTACCAAGAAGTCAGTTAAGTCGCTTCAGCTGATTCAAAATGCTGCAGCACGTGTACTAACCAGAGCTCGGAAAAGGGACCACATTACTCCTGTTCTGGCTGCCTTACACTGGCTCCCTATAGAACACAGGATAGAATTTAAATTCTTCTTCTCGCCTACAAAGCCCTTAATGGGCAGGCGCCATCTTACCTTAAAGAACTCATTATACCCTACTGTCCAACTAGGGCAGGGGTATTCAACTAAAATTCAACGAGGTCCAGTTAGAGAAAATGTCCCCATGCAAAGGTCCGGAACATCAAAATGTCTAACTTGCTTTATGAATTAGTGTGATATATATTGAAGTAGCTGTAGGTTTATCAACGTCTGCATGTAATCAACAACTGACTGCCAATCAAATAAAGAAAGTACAATTCATAAACAACAATATTTATTGTCAATTAACATTGAACTATACAGATATACAGTAACATACTGTGGATATGTGTAATGTTCCTCTCAGGCTGCATTTAGAAATAAAATAGAGAAAATAAATAAAATAGCTTTTGAAAATGTGTGCATCTTAAAAGTGCTTAATTTTAGATAAATAAAGTGTAGCAGCAGCTTGAGTTTCCCTTTTTCTTTGTTAACCGTTTCACATCATGACTTAACAGTTTCAGACGATTATAGAACATATCAGTCTTTGCACAACATAACAATTGAACAGTTTTAAAGTTTCTCTTTCTTTCCCTCTTATATTGCAGTCCCTCACTCACTTTTTTGTATTCAGTGCGAGAATGGAGCTGGAGCTTGTCCTGCCAGGAGTTTAAATCTGGGCTGAAATGGAGTCAGGGCCATTCTCATACACACATGCAGGTGCTCATTGGTTAGCCTGGAACGATATTTAATTTTAATTTTGATCCTGGTGGACTGATCATATTGGGCTCTGAGACTGCTTACTTTGTGTGACCTCAATTCTGACTTGAGAGGGAATGTTTGGTCAAACACTTTGTGTTTTGTCTCATATGCGGCTTTCACACCAGCGCTTTTCCCTTTCTAGCTCCAAGCTAGAGCTTTTCTGGTTCAGCTCCGGTTTCCCTTTTCAGCTCCCGCTCTGTTCACACCGCCCAGCTGCCGCTGCTGCGTCATGACGCCACCGTTTACATCGCTGATTTTCTCCCCAACGGAGCTCACAACAACAACAACAACGGGGGACTGCGTCGGGTCGATGATCGTGTTGCTTTTAATCATACGAAGCCAGATTAAATTAAATAACGACTTCTCCAACCTTATACTTTTCTCCAGAGTGCCGTGGTTCATTGTTTATTAATGTGTTTCGGCGCCATTTACCGACCGCTGCAGTGCTGGCTGCTCTTCCACGGGAGTTTATTCTCCCGTTAGCTCCGGGTTAGCTCACACGGCTCTAAAGTATTCACTGTCTGACTGTCACACTAGCAGCTGATACATATCCCCAGTTCCCCTTAAGTGAATGTGTGTCAGTCTGAATTGACGCTGTTTGGCATCACAACGCTGTTATGAAAGTTTCTCTGGTATAACATGGGTGATGTTAGCATAGCAACCGAAGCTAAACTGACTACTTGCTAAGCCGTTTTCTACAGGCACATTTTACCGGCGTATTTTTCATTATGATTCTACTTGTGATAGTCAGACATGACAACCTGTGCAGCCCATGTATTGATTCCATCCGATAGCTGCTATAATAACAAACAAAACGTCTGCCTGCTCTCCACAATGATCAATAACAGCGAACGGATGGTCAAAGTAAGGTACAAATAAACAGAATCACACGAAGCCTGGTTAGTGTTGCCTGACTTTATAAAGTGTGGTTTTTTTTTTATAAGTGTGTGGTTGCCTTCTAGTCACTTTGCTCTGCGCTACTGCTTGTAGGCAGGCATGACGAGACTCTTCAGTCGACCCATGTTCAGGGGAGGTGGGTTTAGTTTCCTGCACGCCTCGATGTAAGAGAGACGTAAGCGACGCCGCCTCTAGCTCCGAAGCTCTTGCCTCTAGACCGACAATTTTTTGGAGCTGGAAGTGAACCGGATTCCGGAGCTAAGAGGCGGCGCCGCTGCGGTGTGAACAGGAAAAAACGGTACTTTTCAGCTCCAGCTCCGAGCCGGAGCTGAAAAAGCGGCGGTGTGAAAGGGGCAATAGTGGCGTTTCACATTGGCACTTTTAATGAGCGCCACAGTCTCTGAACAAATGAGACACACTGGTTCTGTGCTCCCAGTGGGCCGGATGAACATGAATGGGTTCCACTCAGGGTTAAAAGCTCTGTTCTCACTGTCTACTTTCCTCTTCTTAGAGAGCGCCATGTGTAATTATTTGTCTCTCCCTGTCTGCCGCTGACACGCCTGTTCACTCTCCTCTCCGCTTCTCTCCCTGTATCGTCTCTTTCGCCCCCTGTCGGCGGTTAAAATAGAATCGCCCCCGTCAAAATTGGTTGTTGGTTGTTCCTAGAGTCTCTAAAAGTACAATGGGAGCCAGAGCCTTTTCTTATCAAGCTCCACTTTTGTGGATTCAGCTTCCAGTTTGTGTTTGGGTGGCAGACTGCAGTGTCAAGTCACCAAATCTCGAGTCCCAGTCACTCTCGAGTCCCCACTCTTCGAGTCAGAGTCCAAGTCTGAGTCACCCAAGAAGAGTCCGAGTCGAGTCTGAGTCCGAGTCATGATTACCGGTACCCGAGTCCGAGTCCAAGTCCAAGGGGTTGTGTCTCTGCACATCTTTAGACTGAGAATAGCGGGGGGCGAGCGGTACGGGAACTCGCCTGCACAAGCTGCACAATGGATGAGTACATCCGGACCTCAGACAAAACTTGTTAGAGTCCAAGTCCGATCGCCAACGTGCGAGTGTGAGTCGCAGTCCGAGTCCATCTGTGCTGGAGTCTGAGTCCGAGTCCTAATGCACGAAAATGCACGAGTCCGAGTCAGAGCCCATCACTGCGCAAGACCGAGTCGAGTCCCGAAAATCGGCACTCCGAGTCCGGGTCCAGGACTCAGTACTCCAAGTTTGGCAAACACCCTATCCGTTTCTAAGAGTGGGTTTAAGACCTTTCTTTTTGATAAAGCTTATAGTTAGGGCAGATTAGATTCAGACCCTATTTTGCATACTTATTCCTTCTCTCTCTCTGTACCTAATAGGCCTACCTATGTACTCTCATGTTCCAAGTAACCCAGCTTCCCCAACATTTATTTTTGGTGTCTGGCTACACCGGGATCCTGAGTCTTGGCGGTGCCTGTTGCTGTGGTCCTGATTCGTGGATCCTGAGTCCTGGATCCCGAATCGTGGCTGAGCCTGTCTCTGTGGTCCTGCCTGATTCTCCTCATACTACTTCTCTGATGGCTCCCACTGGATTGTTGACATCTTCCTGGATTCATCTTCTTATTATAGACCGTGCATTTTCAAGCATTTCGACTACCTAAGTTGTAAATGTATTATCTTTTTAATCTACACACAACATCTATTGCACATCTGTCCGTCCTGATCCTCCTCTGTTGATAATGTAGATGATGTTAAAGTAAAGGAGCTATCAGTCTAGTTTGTATATTTGTACACATTGATACAAATCACTGATGTATTGATCCTGGAACATCAGTATGAAGTTTAAGTGCAGACAGTGTGTGCGACAGATAGGATGTGGTGTGTGCTGCTGTGATTCTGTGTGGTGAATGATAAGGGCTGCTGGGAGCTACACCTCCCTCCGTGTTCACTCTGTGTTTCATTGTTAGTTCTGCTGCTGCTAGGACAAGACAAATGCTCAGCGCTGACCTCTCTGACCTCCCAGAGCTACAATGCCATTTTCCTTTTGTCACAAAATATATATATGAAGTATATATTTAAGCAATAGCTCACGACAGGCCATGGTATATGCTCATTATATCACAGCTAAGGTGCGTGGTTCGGCCCGATATCTGCACTACTCATCAACTCAAAAACACCAGATTATCCTTGTTAATTACACAACATTGATTGGTTTAAATTGTGTACAATGCTTTTGTATTTTCCCCTTTCGATTCGGAGAAACAAATATTTTTTCGGAGTTTTTGGATGGCAGAAGACACTACACTACCCAGAATCCTCAGCTATGGGACTACACCATGTGCTTAGAACGTGTCCTACCCCCTGGTGGTTTTAGTCCGGATGCTGCGGTACCGCCTGCCAGACGGCAGCAGACAGAACAGTTTGTGGCTGGGGTGGTGGGGGTCTTTTATAATCCTGAGGGCTTTCTTTAAAGTTAACCTGGTATTTTTACTACATTTATTTTAGTTACTTTACAGATTCTGATTAATGATGTGAAATATAAACAACCCTTAAATCAGACTTTAATTACATCTGAGTAAAATTCAGTGAAGGTGATTGTCAAGTGCAAACAATCAGGAGAGATATTTGGTAATAATAGTTAATTAAAAACTGTATATAATGGCTATTTTGCACATCCCTTTCAAGATTTCAAGATGTTCTAAGGTTTATTGACATATCATACACAACTACGGTGTCGTTATGCAATGAATGAAATACTTGGGTCACAGGTTCCTCAACAGTGCATTACAAGACATCTATCAATATGTGTGTACCTCCACCATTAAACATATTCTGCACATTTCTTATTCTATCTACATACATCTTATAAGAGTATAATTAATATGTATAATATCAGTTCAAATAAGTGCTTCAACATAGTTAACATTGCAGGAAAGTTGATTGTCAAGTTCCAAAACAAACCATGCAATATATTAGACGTTAAGTACTTTGTCAGGCTTAATATCTGTAGATACCCCCAAAGCTTTTTTCTTATTTAAAAGAAGACCTTAACCTAAAGTATTCTTTAATGTTTAAATAAAGCCTTATTAGTTTGTCTGTTTTGCACATCCTCCTATCAGGCACTAAACTGTTTTATTGTAGAGATCACTTATCACAGTATCTTCTTGATATTTTCTATTCTATATTATTTATATCATTGACCTTCCACTTTCCCACTATATTAAGAGTATGTACTCTTAATATTTAAATGTTTTCATCAAATATAACACATTCAAAAGTGCTTTACAAAAATGAAAGACATTAAGAAAAAGGCATTTAAAACAGTCATTAAAAAGCAACACAATCTACCTGCATTGCAATGACTCTAAACGTGTAATAACGTGCTTTAACCAGTAGGAGGTGCGGGTTAAAAAGCTGTCAAGTTTACAGTGTTAACAAAATAAAATATACTGCTGTTTCTGGTTTAGTTTACGACGGATATATTCTGTTATTCTTTTGATATTTGTAACACAAAAGCGATGTAAAAAACCCACAGCAACACAGAAAAGATGGTCTTAACATGACCCAGCGGTCTAGTAGTTCATAAAAAACAATAATATCAAAACAAATTATTACTACTAACTTTATTGTGAAATTAAAACAGAACGGTAAAAGAATAGTTTCCGGTCTATTCTGAGGCTCGATCTCTGTAGATAAATAAAGAACTACGACAGATGTGTAATGTTTAATACAGCCAAACCATTCATTACAATGCATTCATGTGATGACTTTCAAAGAGTAAAGCAAGCACTGCTGAATAAAGTCTGATTTGATCTTTTACGAAATGTTTTTTTCCATATGGAATGCAGTTGGAGGTCAACCAATCACAGAGCTTGAGGCAAAGCGGAACAATAGCTGAGGATTCTGGGTAGTGTAGTGTCTTCGGCCATCCTAAACTCTGAACACATATTTGTTTCTCCGAATCGAAGGGGAAAATTACAAAAGCATTATACACAATTTAAACCAATCAATGTTGTGTAATTAACAAGGATAATCTGGTGTTTCTGAGTTGATGAGTAGTGCAGATATCTCTGTCAAATCAATCGACAGTAAGGAGAATACTTACTTCCGGGTGTAAAATCCTCCGTTATCCAATGGGAATGGACGCTCACATTGCTCTCTGCGTCCGTAATACAATAAAGGGGACATGATCAAATAGGAATATAATTATCTTTTAAATAACGTTAACTAAAGGGAACAATCTATTTGACTCAGCTGAAGCTCTGGCCTTCCTTAAAAACTAACTAATTTAATAAAAATCACAGTTGTATTACACACAATGTCTTTTGAGAACAAAAATTCGTAACAAATGCACCATAATACATTCTGACGAAAAATTAAAATGATTATGAATACAAATAAAATAAAAGAAGCCTCCCGTGAGTTACTACAAGCTATAAAGTAGATTTTAAAAACGTTTTATAGAATAAAAGCTCACTGCTGGACGTTGTAGAAATGCGTGTGTGCACCATGACAAAGGAGCCTCATTCTCTTTACATTGGGGTTGCAAAGTTCGTAACTCCACCACGCACTGCGGTGTTAAGGAGTCGTGGTGGAGTCACGCATTCTGGTGAGACCAGGTTGGATATACACCTGAACATCAGCAGGAGAGGACTCTTTAAAGTAGAGTCACTACATACTGATATACACCTGAACATCAGCAGGAGAGGACTCTTTAAAGTAGAGACACTACATACTGATATACACCTGAACATCAGCAGGAGAGGACAGTACAGGCACTACATACTGATATACACCTGAACATCAGCAGGAGAGGACTCTTTAAAGCAGAGACACTACATACTGATATACACCTGAACATCAGCAGGAGAGGACTCTTTAAAGTG
>CALSBW010001814.1:57665-100733 GCA_943590975.1 Lindbergichthys nudifrons
CTCTGCCCAGGTGCACCTAGTCTGCCCCTGGCTCCGCCTCTGCCCAGTTCCAAATTCCACTCAGCTGTGTGTATATAAAGAGAAGCTGGAGGAGAAGGAGGTCGCGCCTATCCTGACGACGGGAGACACTCTCCTTAGAATACCTCTTTGCCATTTTGAGCTGTAGGCCATATTTTTGCAGATGTGTTTATGTTTAGCCGGGAGGACCTGGTAGTCCAGTTTTCGCGGCTTTATTTTGTTTCCCATAGGGTTTATATTTTATTTCTGGTTGGGGGGGGGAGCTCTGGGTCCTACGGCCCGTGGTGTGGTTGGCTCGGGTTCCCTCCTTCTGTTTGTTCCTTTTGGCCAGTCCTCTAGACCTCTTTTTGCTGATTATCAATAAATGCTCGTTACCAAGTACCGGTTATTGCGTGTATTCTTTCATGTTGCGGGTCTCAGCACGAGCCACTACCGCGGAGTAGAGGTTGGGGCCGTAACAACATGTCCAAGACACTGTGAAATGTACTTTGCACTTCAATGGAGTAATACAAAGTTAAAATGGGCATTTTCTCTGTTTTTCTTTGTTGATTGAGCTGATTGAATTGTGTAGTTATGGTAAAATCCCAGTGAACTAGTCAAATTTACAATATATTATCGTATTATTTACATTTTTATATTTACAGTAAATTACTGGCTACTGTGTTGCATTACTTCTACAGTAAAAGTGTGAAAATACTGGTAATTACTGTATTTATGTACAGCAAGGTACCATAATACCACAGCTCTGTACTGCTATATCACAGTACTTCCATGGGCATGGCAACTGTAAAGTCACAGTATTTAGTTGTACTTTTATTCTAATTTACTGAATATCTACAGTCCATTACTGTGAAATATTTACAGTAAATTACTGTGAAATCCATGCAACTAGTAGCCAGTAATTTACTGTAATTTTACAGCCAAACATTTTACAGTGTATACTCCACCACATATGCAGCTGCTTCCCCATCATCACTCTTGGAACACAACATCATTCTAGAATAGGGACTGCTGGCAGTGGATAAAAACAAGAAAAAGCAATAATGTACTTGGAGAAGACATGTAAGGCAGGAATTCAGACATTTTAACAATATTTTGCTGAGAAACAACAGCCAATCAATTTTCTCCCTCACACTAATTGAATTGGACTCCAGTGATTATGGGCCAAGGATTTAGCTAATTTCCTTTGTGAGGAAACAGCCCTTTGCTCCTCAGCAAACTAATGACATGGGCAGGCAGCCATGCACAGGAATTAGGCGTAGTGCGTGAGTATTCCTCCACTGGAGAAGAGTGAGGCTTTTTGGCTCCACCACAGATACAGAGGAAACATCATTTTAATGACTCATTGTTTGTTAGGAGGGTTAATGACGTGTTCACCATAAAATGCTCAAGTTATATTCTTTCTCTATATTTAGTTCTTTCTTTCGTTCTAAAAGGAATAATTATAAATATTCATTGGAAGGATTTTGCCATTACATTGCTTTATACCAGTATATTCCTTGTCATTTCACTGGACACTCGACTTCCTTAATGTGTGTTTCTTTACAATGCCAGTTGTAGTAACAAAGTCAATAGAGACTAACGTCAATGCAGAAAGGTCAACCTTAAGGGGCCCTTTTATGCTTTTGGGGGGTTTCCCATGTAGTGTGTTCTATAGGTTTTTGTGCATGTAAATGGTCTGCAAAGGCTAACATCCCTGTGTTCCCTCCAGAGGAAGTTTCTCTACCCCACCACTAAATGTAACCATATGGCATCATGTGTTTACACTACATGGAATTAGCAGTACACAAAGTAAACAAAATATGCTCCACATTAATGAATAACAACACTAAATAATGTTAAATGTATTTTCTAAATAAAAAAATATCCATTATGCATAATGAGGACTTTTTTATTTTGATACTTAAGTACAATTTTTCAGAAAATACTTCTGTACTTTCAGTTGATTAACAGTTTGAACTCAGGGCTTTGACTTATAATGGAGTATTTGTAGACTGTGGTAGAGGATCTGAATACTTTTACCACCACTGTGTGTTTCCCAGTCACCTTAGTTATCAAAACTGCTGATGGAGTGCTCCATTTTCAGACAAATAAAGGATTTATTTTTGCAAGGTGCAAATTTGAAAGCAGTATTACCCAAAAATACAAACAGGTTCCGTGTGGGGGGGTTAGCTGGGTTTTCCAGCGTGTTCTGCCTCGCCTGCGGCTGTTTAGCTTGTTTCATTATGTCAAAGTGTAGCAAAACAACCCTGTAGCAATCTTAATCCTGTAGTCTGTGGCAGTCTTTGGAAAACGCCAAAGAAAATTCCTTCCTATGCTTTCAAAGACGGGCTTTCACACTTCAGAGATGGCTGCCTCAGTCGCTGCAGGGCAGAGCCGGGAACCCACACAGCGTCCCCCCACGAGGAGAAATAAAGCAGTCCTCTGGACGGACGGAATAATATTAACTCTGGATCTGCAGCAGGAGACACCGGGGGAACTTTCTCTAACCTTGATGTAATCGCCTGGAGAGACAGAGCTCCTCATATGTCTCTAAAGTCAACTGTGGATTAGTCTGCATTCTGATGTTAGCACAATCTGCTTTCCATAGGATGTTTAATCTTCTAAAATATATATTTCCCTAAGATTCTGCCTCTGTGGTCGAGTATTGAGGAGTGATTAAGTCCTGGGGATTGAAGCTGAAGCACCGCTTAATGTCTCAATCGGAGATCACAGTTAGGAATAAGATGAAAAACATATGCGCATGATTGCTTGCATGTGCAGCCTCCCACTGGTTTTCACAAGTGTACTTTAATTAAACGTATGGTAGTGCACACACACACACACACACACACACACACACACACACACACACGCAGTTTATGGTTCCTCTTAATCCCACTGCTTTCAGTGGAGCTCAGCAGTCTTCCTGTGTGTCCTCCTCAGCTCACTCATCCTATCTATTTTTTTTGTATCTAGTGGATGTTCAGCATAAATGTTGATAGCATTCGAGTGTGTGACAGAGGCCTTTGCCCTGTCCCCATTTGTATCAACAGGTCAAAGGAATCATTGAGTTTTGTGTTTTTCTAAGGCACAGTGTGACCGTGGATACTGATGCTGTCCTCACTTCATTTTGTGCACCCAGACTGTGGTAGAGGATCTGAATACTTTTACCACCACTGTGTGTTTGGGATTAGCCTTCAGCACAACACATCTGCTGGCTGAGTGCATTTCTCTCAACCTGTCATCAAACAAAATTCTGCTGAAGGTAAAAAATGAAGCTGTCACAATGAAATGCCTGCGTGTCGTCTCTTAAAGGAAAAGTAGTTGAATTCTAAACAATGACTTATTAGCAAAAGACGTCTCTATGCCAAACAAGGATTTGTATTGCACTTTGGCTAAATAACACTCTATTAGGGTTTAGTCCTGCTCACAATAAGGATGACATCATAAAGCATACATTGGGGAGTATGTATGTTGTGTTTTTGTTGTGCATAGAGAGCTGTGATGGCAACAGCTAGCCTGTCTTTGTAGGAATACGCTTACCACTACTTTTAAAGTTCACTCATTTCAACACAGTGATACGTTTGTCTAAACCATACAGAAATGTTAAAATTACAAAATGTAGTTATAGAGTGTAACTAGCAGTTTACCCATCCAAGTACTGCACAGGATCACTGCCAGTTGCCTATAGCAACATCACAAAGTCAACAAGACTCCAGGAAACCAGCCCTCCGAGCTGTTGTTGCAACTGATTTGAACCAAGAAATAGTCACAACCAAGCAGCAACTCCTGGCATCCATCACATATTATGGATTTAAATATAATCAGTTAGACTATCATTCTTTTATTAGAGCAGCAGACATCAGGCCACTGGTCAGCAGCAGTCATTCTAGCGGACCCTCCCACTGCGCTGCACCCCCCGCTCTCCTGAAGGAACACTGCTGCTGCTAATGCAAAGCAGTCCGTATGCAGTCTTTTCCTAATGTTTCAGCTCTCCTCATCCAGTGGACGGGCCATCTGTCGGCCCCGGCCTGCTGCCCTCTCCCAGCTCTCATTATGTTGGCGTGGCGCTGAATATCAAACCAATGCCATGCCGCCTGCAGGAGCAACCACTGAGCCAGAGCATGCACCGGCACACACAGAGATACACAGGTGTGCATGTAAGCATGGGAAGCACACGAACACACACTCATTTACTCCCTCACTATTCAGCTGTGAGGTCACACAGTAGAAAAGTAAAGACACACACACCTCTTTTGTGAAGAACTCTTTTCTGTTTTTTATTTATTTTATATTTTTTACAATGCTTACCTGAACTAAAACACATGGCTTAATAGATACATATGGTACACATGGTAAACTGTTTGTTTTAATAAATTGTATTTTTGAATACTGGCATTAATAAACAGTGGATTTGAGATTGCTGTTGTTTCAAATGGGGACATCCCCAAACACATTACATTTTCATTGGTTCAGACTGAGCGCACAGCATACTGAATCAAATATTTACATCCAGTGCTTATAAAAACTGTTCATGCAAAACTGTTCATGCAAATTGCAAATTCATTTTGCGCCTTGATAGTTTTAAGGGTTTAGGCAGCTATTACACTATGTATGTAGTTCACGTGTTTGTTCATATATTAGTGAGCTTGGCCACTCAGAGGGTGCTTCTGGGCCAGTTGCATTGTTGTGTCAGTGTTTACTTATGGCCTGTTGCAAATGGATTATTGATATGTATGATAATGAAAATGTTTGGCATCATAGTTAGCATGTAGTTCACCATCTACAAGACTATTATACACATAAAGCCATAACAATATGGCAACATTTCATTTTTGTATTGTTTAACAGAAATCTCAATGCCATCATGATTTCTAGTTTGTGTTGTAAATGAACAACAAGCTCTCCCATTCTGTTTATATTTTCCAATAGCTTTACACTAGATGTTGGGGAAAAAGATGAACCCACATTATATTAGGCTCTGTGAGAACATCACAGTTTGTTTTATTACAGCTGAAGTGGTTAGTTGACACTGTTGCAAACTTTCCTTTTCCCTGATGCCTTTGGGTTGTGATGTCATTAGATCACACATACGATGCGCTCTCTTTTGTATTTCAGTCACAACCGAATAACTGTTGGCCAAAACGATATATTTTCATAATGTTGTTGAAATAAGCTTTTACTCCAAAGCCTCAAGTAGAAACAAAAGTATCATAAGTCTCAGTGTGTGTGGCTAGTTAAGACGGATGTCCCACTCGGAGACACTGATAAACATGGTCACAGCTTTTTCCAGTTCAATGACGCCGTAAAATAGACATGATGGTGTTATTAGAGAAAGAGCAACAGAAGTGATTTTTAGTTGTCATTTTGTCTGAGAAAAAATAAATCACCATATTTCTTTTTATCTTCCCGACAGAAATGTCACAAACATTTGTAGAAACCAAAATAACACATTTTATATTAATATATCAATAGGAATATACAGTTTCTATAACCAAGGATGAACCGCCCTGCTGTGCACGTGGGGGTAGGGGTCATGGGGACTGATACTGCAGCTTCACAGAGAACTGCAAGGTCAATTAATCCCTTCTTATTCAGGCCATCGATTCCATAAAGTGGTTTGGCTGAAAAGGCAATTTCAGAAACCGATCCTGACAGTTAACTTTGGCTCAACCTTCGAGGCAATTTAGAACTGTTTAACATGCGTCAATAGGAAATATTTATCTTCATATGAGTTAATTGCGTGATGTAAGAAATCAATATTCAAGACTTATCTTTTCCCCCTTCTGTGAATGTGTTCAGAGACAAAGAGATCACTGAAGGCTGAAGCTTTGTCGCTCTGACACATTCTCAACAGTTGCCATATTCATTATTTTAATATTTCCAGCCTTTCTTGTTCACTTTCCCCGTCTTTAAGAGCAGAGCTGAAGACGATCCCAGGAGTGATTAGAGACTGTTAAGGCCCTACACACCGGGCCGATTTTCGGCGTCGATAGATGTCTGGCCGTCAATGAGCGTCCTGTCGCTGTCGTTACTCAGATTGGTGTGTCCCGCACCGTCGTGGCTTTTCGGCCGTGCCGACACCTTCCGCCGCCTATTCAACATCGGTAAGCTGTCGATAAAAGGCCGTCGGCCAAAGAAATCACTCTGATTGGCTGTTCAGCTTAGCGAATCAGTGCATGAGAAGCGAAACGGAAGTGAGGGACCCAAACAAACGATTAAGAAGGCAAATCTGAGATTTCATTTAACTCCAGCTCTCGACACAGGTTCGGGAAAGCCCCATGAGCTTCTCGTTGTAGAGTGAAAATGGAACGCACACACTATTTGTTGTTTGTTTATATCACGCAGTCTGCTCTTCTTCTCGCAGGGAACAGAGGGGAGAGGAAGCCTCAGGTTAGCTGTCTAATCAGTCCAACAAAGGCAGAGGATCAGAGAGACTAACGTCGTGTCCTGGCAGTTTCCCTGTGTTAGTCTCTGTGCTACCAGAACACTGAGCAGGGGCCCACTCAGTGTTCTGGGGCCTCAGGCTAACAGGTAGAGGCCCCTCTGTGCTCTTGCTCACTCTCTTTTCTCTGACAACTCTACTTATATATCATCTCTTAACCGCACGATACGGATCTACTGCAGAGCTTTCTCTGATCCATCTTGTGTGTTCATCTCATTATGGCAGTGTTGTAGTCAAGTCACCAATTCACGAGTCCAAGTCACTCTCGAGTCACCACTCTTCGAGTCCAAGTCCAAGTCCGAGTCACCAAGGGAGAGTCGTAGTCGAGTCCGAGACCGAGTCACCCAAGAAGTGTGCGAGTCGAGTCCGAGTCATCATTACCTGTGTTCGAGTCCGAGTCCAAGTCCGAGTCACCCAAGAAGAGTCCGAGTCAAGTCCGAGTCCAAGTCTGAGTCACCCAAGGAGTGTCCGAGTCGAGTCCGAGTCATCATTACCTGTGTTCGAGTCCGAGTCCAAGTCCGAGTCACCAAACGAGTGTCCGAGTCGAGTCCGAGTCCAAGTCCGAGTTACCCAAGAAGAGTCCAAGTCAAGTCCGAGTCACAAGTCTTCATGTATTAATCTTCGTGGATATATGTGTTGAAATGTAGCTGCTCCTCTACATTGCTTTTATCCTGTCATGTTATACTAATCTGTCTATTGAACTGCTGTGAAGCCAGTTTGGCTACAATTCTTGTAATAGTACTATACAAATATAAAGCTTATTACTAATATTAATATTATTATTATTGTAAATTACCTATAATATGTCTAACTATATTTAAAATGAGTTACCTTTTAGAGAAGTGATTATATTTGTATGCCAATATTTTCCTATGGTAAAGTTTTCGTTTTGCACTTTTATTTTGATAGTAATAAGATCGGGACTCTTATTTTGAAGGAACTTTTACCGGTTAAATCGTGTGAGAAAAGGCAACACAATGTTGCCTCATGTACAGATGAAATTATTTTAAAATAGAAAAAAATAAATGTATATATTTTGTAATATGTTTTATTTTCCGATTCCTGTTTATGAATTCACGCTCTGTTTCTGCCGTAGCTAATGTGAAGAAGTCCTTTGTAGAAGTCACTGATAATGTAGGCTAAGTTGTGAAGCTATACTGTTATGATGTTCATGTGGTGCAATAAATCACTCCTCTCTCTTATTTATGAAGTAGCATTATTTGTGTGATATTAAAGATATTAATTGAATGGTGACAATGCTGCTTAACTTACTGTTTGAGTAGCTTGTTCAGAAACTAGTGTAGCAGGTTGGAAATGCTATATGTTAAGTTTTACTAACACACTTCCAGTGGCGTTTTTATATGTACAAAAGTGGTGGGGCACGAAGAACTTAGATGTGTATAAGCTTCTGGTGCTTTTTTAAACACGTAAACAAATAGCTGTGGGCTATCCATGATCCTGATAGAGAGAGAGGGGGTGGGGTGGGGGATATAAGGAAAACACAGACACTCATCACTGAGAAGAACGCAGACTAAAACAGCAATGTACAGACGAATCAGACGACGAAACATGATCTTAAAATATATTTTAACATATATTTGTTTTGCATATTTTTGGAATTATTATTTTCATTACTTTCTGCTGACACTAGGTGGGGCTGCGCCACTGCACACTTCTAACTCATAACATTTATACAATATACTGTAACGTCAGTAGATGGTGCCCAGGTAGCAAGCCCCCAGGAAGGGTTCCGGAGTCTGAGGAAAATATTCGTAATGGCCAAGTGGCAGTACTACAACTTCCGTACCAGTCCGTGACATCACCCGGCCCAGAAATACTTCCCATTGACTAACATCAGGAAAGTACGGAAGAGGATTAGGGCCACATGAAAAAAGGGTGCTCGTGAACTGTCAACGGGGGGGGGCGGTGAAGAGCTCGACGCTCGTGAACTGTCAACAGGAGGGCGAGGGGAGCCTCGCTGCGGGAAGCAGTGTGTGGACCTCTTTCACCTGTCAGCGCAACTTACATTATGCGGTTTAAACTAGGGCTGTCAAGTTAACGCGTTAATAACGCGTTAATAACGCGTTAACGCAAAAATAAATGAACTCCACTAATTATTTTAACGCGATTAACGCATGTGTATTTATTGTCCTCGGCCGCCCCGTAGTTTCAGAGCGCATCGAGTTTAAAATACCATCTACAAGCTGATGCTGACAGCCCCGCTCCTGCCGCCCGCTTGTGGCAGACCACACTTCCACGCTCACCGGCAGGCCCGGACTGGCCATCGGGAGGACCGGGAGGGTGTGTGTATAAGCTATGTTATCTACTAAAACAAAGTACTTCATTATCGAGTGGTCAGCTTTACGTGTTGTTGTTGTAGCATCTGGTGCTAGCTAGCTGCGCTAACGGATATAAGGAGCTGTTTCCATGAAAACAGAGGAGCGACATTTAGCCGACAACTGCGCCGAGCACTTGACTTTATGCAGGTAGCCAGACAGTGGGACATTGTACGAAAAGTCAGCACACTCAGCACGGATAGTGCGCGCAACATGATTGCAGCGTCCAGGCAGCTCCCGTTCGAGCATATATGCCTTGAGCTGCACATAGCTCCAACGATCCATCACAGTGTCTCCACACACACACACACACACACACACACACACACACACACACACACACTTTGTATTGTATTATTGTATGAGAGAGGTTCCAGGTTGAATTGAGGCGAATATTTGTAATGTTCAGAGGTTGTTGTGTTTAATATTCATGAGAATATTTGTCATTGTTCAAATGATAATAAACAAACATATAAAGCATATTTGTCCACTCATATGTTGATTAGAGTATTAAAAACTTGAAAAATATCCCTCTAAGGTACATTTAGGACAGATACAAAAAGTGCGATTAATTTGCGATTAACTATGGACAATCATGCAATTAATGGCGATTAAATATTTTAATCGACTGACAGCCCTAGTTTAAACACATTTAAATAATTGGTTTAACCTGTTAAGCCCTGAGCCTGTTTTTCAGGTCTCAGGCTCGAAAATGACATTCCCAGAACAAATGACCATATCTTCTAAAAGGGGTAAATTAGTAATCTTTTTTCTCAAAGCAAGGTTACATCTGTGAGTTGGATGTAGAAGTGTCAGAATCAATATAGATGTTTTTATTTTAAAGTAAATTCAGATTGAACATAGTAAAAAAATGTAAATTATAGTTTCCGTCCAAATAAAAAACATTACTTATAGTGAAAACCACCCTTGAATGATGGGATAGTAGACTAAAGCTTTAGGAATCCAAACTATAACATATAATAAGTACCCTGTATCAAGATTGATGCAAATAAGTGAAATTTGACCTTTTTAGAGAGATTTAGAAAAAGAAAACCCACTTATGGGGTCATTTGGGTGGATTTTCCATATCTCTGGCCCCCCTCGTTCGATTTTGATTATTGACATTTATTTTAACCGTTAGAGCCAATAGAGTCGAGGGGAAGTTCCTAAAATCCATCTAAACCTTACCCATTGGTGAATGAGTGATGCGCAGCCAGAATGCCCCAGAACCGGAAGCTGCGATACACTCTGGTGGCTATCATTAGCTTTAATCTGATATCTTGTATGTGCAGTTACGATAAGTAATAAGGGCATTTTTACCTTGAGTTCTGTGCTAAATGCGCTCAGGGCTCATTTAGACGCTTCTTGTGAGACTTGTGCTTTGTTTCGGTAAACATGGTTCATATCTTCAGTGAGCTGAGTTTCTAACCGTTAAGTGAGTATGACACATTAATAGGTTTTTTAATATTAAGAAGCCCTGAGAGACAGTTTTGTGTAAAAACTACCAGCCGGACCCGGATTAGGGTCCTCTCGGGCTTAACAGGTTAAACGGCATAACAATAATGACGACTGTCCGTTCTGTGATTCTCCAGAACACACAGATGCCCCTGTGTAGCATATTATTTTCGATGAGCAGATCGCCACTTGGCTTTCAACTAAAGACACAGCCACGCAAAAACTGCGGCATTTGTACAGCTCCTTATGGGTAGCCTACTGCAATTTGTGAAGTGCGGGCGTATTGTATTAACGGTTTGCAAGAGCGCAGGTACTTGCTTTCAAGCAGAACAGGGGCAAACAAACTTAGCGGGAGTGTTTATGTGTTTGGCGTAATGACGTACACCTAGGGGGTGCATACCGGTACCCGGTATTACCGAAATATCGGTTACTGGCGGCTACGGTATACCGTACCGGAATCAGATCCGGTTTTCGACACTCTCATGGGTTAGTGAGGTGTAATATCCTTAAACTCGCGCCCAAACCGTCGAAATTACGATGTCAATTTCGCCGTGAAATTCCGCAAACGAGTCACTCTGGAGTGTGGGCCGCGCCATATTGTTGACAACCGCCAGCCAATCAGATCGGGCCTCTTGCAATGGCTTCGGTGATTGTCGGCACGAAAATCGCAGAAGAAGAGACAATTGAGTGGACAGCATAGGTGGAGAAATTAGCCGTGGACGGGGGGGGAAAAGACACGGAGACCGAGTTAGCGGCAGACAGGGAGAGAATAATAACTACACATGGAGCTCTCTAAGACAAAAGTGGACAGGGAAAACAGAGCTTTCAACCCAGAATGGAAAAGACTCATTCATGTTCATCCTGTCTACTGGGAGCACAACACCAGTGTGGCTCAGAGACCATGGCGCTCATTAAAAGCAGAGGTGGAAGAAGTACTCAGATCTTGTACTTGAATAAAAGTAGAAGTATTCAGATATTGTACTTGAGTACAATTAGAAGTACTCAGATCTTGTACTTAAGTAAAAGTAGAAGTACTCAGATCTTGTAGTAAAAGTAGAAGTATTCAGATATTGTAGTGAAAGTAGAAGTACGAGAGTGTAGGAATACTCTGTTACAAGTAAAATTCCTGCATTCAAAATGTTACTCAATTCGAAGTACAAAAGTATTATTATCAAAATCTACTTAAAGTAGCGACAGTAAAAGTAGTCATTGTGCAGATTGGTCCATTTCAGAATAATATATATGATATGTTTTATAACATAATAAACGCGTCATTTGCAGGAAACAACTTCTAAGGAATCTTAATATTTAATAAACTATGAATGTTTTATATCCATGTAACGGGAAGAAACTCAGCTAACTGATCTTTTAAAACATTTTTTTTTTTTTAAAACCACAATGCCAACACTCAGCCTCTGAATTAGCCACGAGCGAAAAAATTTAACCTAAAACGGCACCTAAACTCACTCATAACTCCCTTATTACTTATCCTAGATGCACAGCCAACCCATCGATTAGCATCTCCTGGAGACACAGAATCTGTGTAAAAAACCTCAAACATTTGCGACGCTATAAACGAAAGCGTATATCAGAACATGTGGAGCTAGGTAGCTAGAACCGCTAACATGGCTTACCTTGGTCAAAACTGGTCTTCAATGGCGTTAAAATGATAAAAAAACGATGCTGCAGTTAATCCACAGGTTAATCCAATGTGTCTGTGTCCTCTTTGAAATGATTTCTGATAATCCATAAGCAATAAAACTGCTTTTTCGTTTCCAAATGTCAGAGCTAGAGATAGGTCCACTCTGATGCTAAATTACATGCGCAAAGCCCCTACCTCTTCTCTTCACAACGTTCGATTCTATTGGCTCTAGAAAGAGGTGTCAACCATCCAAATCGACCAAGGGGGGCCAGAGATATGGAAAACAAAACATTTTCACCCAAATCACCTCAGAGGTAGAGTGGTTTTGGCTAAACCTCTCTAAAAAGGTAAAATGTCACTTGTTTTGCATCAATCTTGATACAGGGTACTTATTATATGTTGTACTTTGGATTCCTAAAGCTTTTAGTCTACTAACCCATCATCCAAGGGTAGTTTTCACTATAAGTAAAAAATAATTTTTGGACGGACACTATAATTTACAGTTTTTTACTATGTAAAATCTGAATTTTCTTTAAAATAAAAAACATCTATATTTATTCTGACACTTCTACATCCAACTCACAGATGTAACCTTGCTTTGATAAAATAAATTATTCATATAACCCTTTTAGAAGTTTAGTTGTAGTCATTTGTTTTGGGCATGTCATTTTCGAGCCTGAAACATGAAAAACAGGCTTGGTGCTTAACAGGTTAAAGTGTTATCAAAGCTGGAAAAGGTGCAGCTAGTTTTAATGACTTTGTATACTGCAGGGTAGCTTGTGGATTTACTCCAGGTGGAACTAAAGTCTGATTTAAGACTTGGTTATATTTCACATCATTAATCCACATCTGTAAAGTAACTAAAGGTATTAAATAAATGTAGTGGAGTAGAAGTACACCATTTACCTCTGAAATGTAGTGGAGTAGGAGTAGAAAATTGCAGAATCAGTTTTCTTCATAGATAACGTGTTTTTCATTGTTTGTTCAGTACTAAAAGGTCGTAGTCCCACAATTGAATTTAATATTCATTTGACATGTTAACTATATCATAAAGCGCTTCATGGGAGTAATTGATTGATGATTCAATGTTTCCCTAATGCAACATGAAAGTATCACGATATGTGTCGGTCGAGTATCGGTATCGTTCAGTGGTATCGGTATCGTAAAAAAAGTCAACGATATGCAACCCTACGTACAACGTCCTCGACAACTTCTGTAGTCTGAAGTAAACAGATATGGTTCTAAACTGTATTGAAGTAAACATGTATTATTTTGAATTGTATTTTAGTAAACATGTATTGTTTGAACTGTTTTAAGTAATCACATATATAGATATTGTGTTCTCACTTGCAACTCACTGACCCAGAGGTCCTGTTCCACACACATACACCTCATTCTACTAAGAGCACACACCCATTATTTTCAAGGTTCTTTCTGGGCTCATTATATCTGTGCACAAGGTTTAATTGTCTGAGAAAGAATAGTTTATGTGAAAACCTGTTGGGAAAATAAGGGAGTGAATATCAGTGTAGAGATAAGAGTCACTCTGCCCTTGTGAACTTTTAAATCCAAGAAGAAAACATACTTTTTCCCAGAACTCTGATTCGCTGTATTAGATCCGGCCAGAGGTGTTTCCAACCAGTAGAAACACCTGGGGGAGTGAGCAGCTCACACAGCTCCTCCCCACGGACTCTCTGATTCGCTTCGGAGTAAAATGGGAAGGAAGAAGTCGACACATCTCCGCCCCAAAATATGGATATGAATTCTGTTGTTTTTGTATGTAAAAGGCTTCTTGTTTGCTGACTGGCTGACCCCGATACCTGTATCGCACAGCAGTAGAAACCTGAAGTCCGGAGTACTCTGTAAAACTTGTATACGTGTTTTGTTTCCTACCAGTAAACTCAGATAATTGTTATAACTTTTGATTCCGGTGTTTTCAATTCCTTTCTTTATTAAATAGAGTCAGCCTCATCTAACGAACGGCGCGTAGCAGAGGGGGGGGCTTTCAGCCACCACCTAGGTGTTCTGCTCCAACAAGTCCTATTCAGGCATGTTTTTCAAAAATCACCAGTGGGGTCACTGCTGATGTATTTAATGTCGTAGAACAAAACGTGATCCGTCTCTTGACTTTGTGTCAACCACAGACCTTATTTTGAGCTATTTTCCAAAAACTAGTTAAAAAAAACCATTGACTCTGAGACAAGGGAACCGGAAGTGGTAATATGCTAAGTCACTTCCGGGTTTTAGGACTCGCACCACTCTATTATACATCCATGGACTATAGCCACGAGCTCAGCTCATGGGCATGTCAGAAATAAACAAGCTGTGACCTGAGCAAGATGCTAACTTTGTCTTCTCTCTACAAATCCAAAGGTACTGCTTACATTAAAGTGGACCTATCATGCTATATTTAAATGATATATTGTAGGGCCATACCTATATAAGGTATATTTATACGTTTCTGTTTTCAAAATACCAAACAGATCATGCATTTTAGCCATGCCTCATTTCGCTCTATGTGCTGTTTGCTGTCTACGGGGCTGATCTCTGTGAGCTGCAGCTGACCACGCCCCCCTGCAGGAGAGGGAAGCCGTGCTCTGATCAAGTCAAGAGGGGGAGAAAAAAAGATCTCCGTCCTCCGTGTTTTATTTATATATACAGTCTATGGTTTTATTATATTATTATAGGCCTATAGAGTCGTTATTCATTTGTTTTAAAGCTCAATAAATAACAATGAAGACCTTTGACCGGCACTTTTCTAATTTTGTCCCGAAGATTGAAACTTTAACGGACATCTTGACCGGCGAAAGAAACTGAAACTGAAACTCTGAGGCACGGTCCCCTCGTTCCTTGGAAGAGGCGGAGAGGTGGGTGTTTGTCATCTGCTGGTGGACTAACCGGAGAGAATTACAGTGCTTGCCTCGACGGGGAGGGATTGCATTGAATTAAAGCAGCAGGAGCAAACGCTGGCCTCGGGGAGGGAGACAGCTCACACTGTCCGCTCCTCGCAGCGTCCCGCCAACACAGCACCCAGACCCCACGCAGCATTCTCATCTGTTTGTCTTTACTGGTGTCATTTTCTGGTTGCTAACGCCATTGTAACACATAATCACTGATGTTCCGCTGTAACGGTGGTGGACTCCTCAGAACAGAGTGGGCTAGCTGACCAATCAGAGCACAGTGGGCTCACAGGGAGGGGGGCAGGAGCTCCAACAAGCCGTTTAGGACAGAGAGTGAATACATATACTATACAGAGATGCTGTATGAGAAACCAATGTGAGTTTGGAAAATGTCACAATGTAAATCTATTTTAGTAGACCTCAACAATGGAATTATGATCAGTAGAAATGGCCATGACATGGGACCTTTAAAGAAATCTAGACCGCAATAGAATTAAACACGCGACTGCCTGTTTTTCCTGGCCAAGGACAGGTTCCTTGAACACAACACGAGCGTAACGTGTCATCACGTGCTGTAGTGCTGCCGGAACACCACTCCAGCACTTCAAAAATTGCAGTACCCATAAGGAGCCGTACACATGCCGCAGTTTTTGCGTATCTTTGTCTTTCATTGTAAGCCCAGTGGCAATCTGTTCATCTGACATACTCATACAGTCAATAACACCATCGAAAATAATATGCTACATTACAGTACTACTACTTCTGGGTGTGTGTGTGGCACAAGCGTATTTGTGTGAGCGAGCAAGAGAGAGAGAGAGAGAGAGAGAGCGGTACTGTACCGGGGATTGTTGTTATTGGCATCTGGTTAGCTAGCTATGCTAAAGGATATAAGAAGCTTTTTTTTAAATAGACACACTCATTCGTTATGCCCCAGATCCCATTTTAATTTAATACCTCCCCTCCTAAAATTCCAGACTTTTTAAGAAATGTTTAGACCTTGAATATCTCCTTACGTTGAACACTGATTATGTCCCGCTGTGACCGGCCCCCCTCTCCGGAGACAGTAATTGCACAACGAGTAGGAGCCAACTGCAGCATATTTTAGAAGCCACTCGTAACAATAAATGTGTTTTACTGTTGAGATCCATGCAGGTTTTTTCATGCAAAAATTACAGCTCTGTCTTTTTTCCCTCTATTATGGTGAAATGTTTGGACAAGATGCGTTGGCTGAGAGTTAAAGATATGAACCCAATCTGAATGCATGTTCCTGTTACAGAAAACTGCAGGTATCTGTGTGGAGGCATGCACATAAAAGCAGCACATTTGTACACCGTTAGTTCAGCTTAGAGGCTCTCTCCTTTCCTATAGAAGTGAAGAGCGAGGGGGTGGGAGGGAAACACAGATGGGAAATAATAGAAAAGATATGACTGACCAAACAGGGAAGGGAGGTACAGTCGGAAAAATGGGTAGAGATACTGTAAGAGTGGAAGAGAAAGAGCGATGTAGCAGCGGCTGCAAAACTGTTTGCTTGAGAGTGCCTTTTAATCAGCAGAGAAAGCACCGGCGAATTGGATAAAATGTTATCTTGCAGCTGGAAAAGTGGAGGTGGAATTTATGGTACATTATGTTCCAGCTATAAACAAGTGCTCTAAGAATTTTAGCTCACAGAAGTCATTCATCACACGCAGCACAAAGCACTCCCTTCCTTTTCTCTGCTTTAGCACGCAGCTGGAACTGTGCCCAGACTGATTCGGGGCTCCAAACACAGAGAGCTATAGAAAGTTAGAAGCAGAGAAAAGCACTTTTTCATTGTTCTATATTGAATCTATATTTCTCTTCTTTATCTGTGATGAACACATTGTGATTTGTCTGAGTGGAGACACTCAAAAGCACACACTTGGGTAGAAGCTAAGAGAGGAAAACTTGAGTCAGTGCTACAGCCAAAACAAACATTCCAGTAAAAGTTAACATTTCCCATAAACAGAAGTGAAAAACTTAAAATGCTTTAGGTTGTTTTTCTGTTTTTCTACAGCCAGTGGTGCTGGTAAAGAGTAAGGATATCTAACTAGGAAATGTATTGGTATGAGATCATGGCCATACGCAGGATTATATAAATACCGAGGTCCAAAATCATTTTGCTTGTATTTTCTTTTTCAGACATTTGGAGGTGTGAAAATAAGATAACATACATATTTAAAGGGGACTTATTGTGCAAAATAAAAATGTGTGTGCCCGGTGTGTCAGGGAACTCACGCAGCGTCAGAAAATGAAACCCTCTCTTTCCCTCCGTACCCAAATCTCTGAAAACGGGGGTACAACGGAGCTGATCCAGATTTGCGTCCGATATCACGTAATATGGGAAATGTGGACCCACGGCACTATCAGAAATGTGCTATCAGAAACAATGCCTGTTTTGGATGTAATATGGTCTTTGTTTACATTAGCAAGCATGCTAACACACTCAGAGCTAACGCAGTACTGGAGAGAGTATGTGTAAAAAAACAAGCGGCAAACTCTGGGGCAGAGCCGGGAGGCCAATAAGTAAGTGCCTCAAACTGCAGTTCATCTAGTGGCCAGTAGGAGCAGGCTGCAGAAAGGAGCAATTTCCATAGACCCCCATGTTAAAATGCCCAACTTTACAGCAGAAATAAACATGTTTCTACCCCTGGATGCAATAGAACTTATTCTGGATATAGTTAGATTCCACCTTCATGACTATGGATTGGTGAGTGAATTGTTTTATAACGCAAGCCTTTTAGTTATATTAGGTCTTAACGTTTTTGCATAAATTAGGGCGTGGTCACCTTGAGTGACAGCTCTGTCCAGTGACTGCTGCTGTTAGCTTCCTGTCTCTCTGCTAGCAGCTTCATGATGATACAGGGACGGGACTCTGCCTGCTCAGCAGCCGGGGAACATAACTTGAACTCGGCCATGTTTGTTTGTTTGTTCTTCATGCTTATATCGGACTATTGTGACACGCTCTGCGGTTAAAACAGACGGTGCATGAATGCGGTTTTGTGGTAAGTGAAATTCGAGTACTTTATTAATGTGTTTATTGTAATCAGCTACGTAATGAATGTTAAGGCTTGGGTTAGCGTGTAAGCGAGTGGTAGCTACATCTGTGCTAACAATGCTAATCGTAGCCTCCAAGTTAAAACGAAATGGAGAAGTGTTAAGCGTTAAGTGGGATAATACTGTAGAACAAACGGCTTCTGTTTGAGGTTGGTAAAATAAGGTCAGCCTTGTAACTTAGAGAGATATTTTATTATGTAGGTAACTGTATGCATCGCTAAGGTTAATTTAAATTTGCTATGCTCGAGTATGTAGACAAGCTAACGTCAAAGTAGTGTTGAAGAACAGCGTAGTGCAGCGGTTTTCAAAGTGTGAGGCGCGCCTCCCCTGGGGGGCGCCAGAGAGCTTCAGGGGAGGCGCAGCGTGAGACAAAAAATAACGAGGAAAAAGACGAGTAAAGTGACACTTTTGGCTGTCTGTGGAGACCGAGTTCCCCCACCTCGCCAAAAAGGATATGCTCATTCCCTTCACCTCCACCCAGGGGCGGACTGGCCATCTGTGTGTTCTGGAGAATCACAGAACGGCCGGTCGTCAGCGGGCCGTTGACGGCCGGCTCGGTCCGCTGACGGCCGGCACCGCCCTTTATTTTTTATGTTTTTAAACGGCATCATTTAAGTTGCGCTGACAGGCGACAGAGGTCCGTTCAGCGGGACGTTTCCACGCAGCGAGGCTCCCCCCCCCCCGTTGACAGTTCACGAGCAGAAGACTCAGACTCGTTGTTCCCACTAAAGTAGGGGTGAGTGTAATAAGGAGGCAAAGTTGACGTTCAGTGTGTTGCCGTGATACATATAAGGATGTATCCACGATGTTGAAAATGTTAAAAAAAAATAAAGATAAAAAGTTTTAAAAAAGTTATTGTTTAATGTTTTAAGGAGGTGACGTTACTCAGCCAATCAAATCGGTGCAGTCAGTGAGTCAGCACGATAGATTCAAACACACACACACAGAGACGAGACAAGAAGAGAAACAGTCGGAGTAATTTCAAATGACGTGCCCAAAAAAGAGAAAGGTAGACAGCGAAAACAGAGCATTTAATTACATGTTCTCTTACTAGACCTCTTTGAAATGCAATTGAATACCCCTGCATTATAGAAACAACAACAATAATAATGATAATAATAATAGCAATAATAATTGGGAGGGGGGGCGCGGCTGTTTTTATGTTCTCTGAGGGGAGGCTCACCTTCCCACACTTTGAAAACCCCTGGCCTAGTCAATGCTTTAGGGATGATTTGTTAAAAATATTAGATTAGACGTTATGTGTGCTTCAGTTAAAATTAAGCTTATTCATTGCATTTAATTTGTTCTTCCAAAGTTACAGTAAAATAAAAAGGACCCTGACTCGGACAATACACAATCCAACATGTTCAACAGAAGAGAATAAATTATATTGTTTGTACACATGGTTCTTTACATATATATCTGTTTGTTTAAAGTGTCCAGGTGATGCAGACAGGCTGGACCAGAGAGTGAGAGACAGAACTGGACTCCTCACAGCAGTGAACTTCAGCACAGGTACAAAGACTCTTTTTTTCATACTGTACAAAGAATCAAGAAATATATTTGTTTAAATAAATGAAGTATTGACTTTAATACACTGATATACATTCCATTAAACAATACTAAATACTAGATCACCTACACATCAGTGAAGTTGAAGGTTTTTTCCATGCAAAGGGTTACATTTAGATGTTATCAAGCAATATGACTTTGTCAGCTTTCTAATTAATGTATTGAAGGCAAATATATTTAACACAGTGAGAACTGCTACTATTTATCTCTCAATATTGTCTGTAAAAAACGTGGTTATTTCAGTGAGACAACAGAACAAGCTTCTACAGTTGCACTACGTTTTGATAACAGTTAAATATTATTTTGATAATCAACTATATTTCAAAGTTGATGAATTTCATACTGTTCATTCATAATCTGATTGTCTTTGTAGCTCACTGTTGAAATAAAAAAAACATTACAATTAGAAAATAATAATATCGACAGCCCCTAAACACACCTCTTTCATAAATAACACACTTGTTCTGCAATAATATGTTTTATGTTTCCTGTAATTTCTGTTAGGAAAGGACATGCCTGAAAGACATGATTCAACATGTTCTCCTTCTCCGAGGGTCAAGAAGAACATCTAAGAGGAAAATTAAAAGCTGATGTTATGAGATTTTAAGACCAGTACAGGACATTCACTAAGAAACTACTTTTATTGTGAAAACACAGTCAGCTGATCGAATGCACCTATTTCCACATCTACACTCCATCAGCTGATTATTTCTATTTGCCTCACTTTATGAGCTTCACAACATGTACCTTGTACCGCAGAGTTTGCAACGTCACATATTAATAGGGCCAATCTTCAGTTGGATGTGAATGTGTAATCTAACATTTTCAGTAAGAATAATGGACAAAAGGAGTGCAAATACAATTTATTGAAATGTGAACCAAAAGTTCATCAAAAATGTTTTAAATAAAAAGCACATATGGACAGAAGGTGTAAACCTATTAAATGTATAAGTAAACACATTTAGTCAAATAAAGTGACAGACTAGGCCTGTGCAGTTGGTATCAGCTATGCCCAGCATTGGCTCCTCCATCAGGCCTGGTCCTCCTCGCTGAGGAAAGACCCTCAGTCCTCTCCGGCCAAACCAACAGACAGGACGTCCATCACGCGGAGGTTTCTCCCTGAAGTCTCTGCAGCTCTCTGGACACCACGCTGTCTCAATCCGTCCACACTGAATATGAGAGGGGAAAAATGAAAATAATGAATGCTTTAGACAATAAGAAATATAAAGTTGATTGTTGAGTTGCTCAGTTTTTTTAGATTGTCAATACTATTACTGTATAACTAATATTTCAGGTTAAGAGACACCTTCAAATAAAGATTGGTCTTTAAATACATTTTGTCTTTTGAATTGTTTGTCTAAAGTCAAGGATCTAGAACTGGTACTTGTAGTTTTAATGGTACAGTCTGGTTATTATGCTGTTTGGAGGAGGCATCACAGGTAAGAGTACTAACTAGCTACCATCACATGTACCTTAGCTTGACTTAAATGAATTAAACGTATAATTAGGTGATGGCAAAATATAAATAACTAATGTCATGCAAACATTCATATTTGCTTGATTCCAGTGTTGCATTTAGCACATTGCATACAAACGTCAAGGGATTTTAAGATTCTGAAGTATTATTCTAAAAACTCAATAACTTAGATTATTATTTAGTTTTGCTGAATAGTTTCATGTCCGCTTACCTTAGAAACGTAAAATGCGACGGCAGTGTGCAGACGGGGAGCATGTTAGCTTAGCTTTATAGCCTCAGCTAGCTCTGGAGCTTCCAGCTCGGTGGCAGCAGATCCCGCCTCTGATCTAGACTCTGATGTCTAACATAACATTGCTGAATACAGTTATAACAATCAATAAAAAAAAGGAAAAATAAATAGAATTTCAATTACATTTCTACTTAAAGCTCCCATGTCATGCTTTTCCGGTTATTACCCGTCCCCTTGTGTGTTATGAAGGTTTTTATGCATGTAAACGGTGTGCAGAGTCAAAACCCTCAAAGTACACCCTGTAGCGAGTAAAACTCTAACACAGAAAATACCTCCCCAAAACGCCTCGTTGGAGATACGTCACTGCCCATTTGAGTCTTCCATTTAGTTCCGGGTACGGCATGATGTCATGCGGTACCCGGAACGAAATGGACCAATCCCGAAGAGCTATGGCCACACCCAGCGGCGCTGGCCGCACCCTCTGCCAGCCTAACATTTACTGTTGGAAGCTCTGGTTCAGTTCACAATCGATCCAGTCATGCCAATGCCAAGGACCTGTTTCCTGAAATGTGAGGAGAAATCTGAGCTGTTTGTCCTACCGACGGGAGAACCATGACGAAGTCAGTGGTTGAAATGTCTTTTTAACACTGTTCCTTCAGAGGTTCGAAGAACCGGCATTTAACAGACGAAAGCTTCCAAAACATTGCCCAGTTTGAGGCTGGATATGCACAGCTTGTTTGGACCGTTTGGAGCAGGGGGAGATTCGGGCACACAACCTGTAAGTTTGCATTGTTATTTGTGTATTTATCAAACAAGACTGTTTAAATGTATAAACTGTGTCGGACTGCTAAGCTATTGACACAGTGCTAACTGTGCTAACATTTCCATATATCAACTCTAATATCAGCAGATGGCCTTGCATACAGTACATGTATCTCATAACAGGAGAATGTCTGCATTCACACACGAAATACTCATAGACAGTATACTCCGGGTGATTTGCCGTACGGTCAGTCGCGAAACGTAATTACATTATAGCTGGCATAGGGTGTATGCTACCGAGCTAACCAACGGAGTTACATGGGTTTTGCTCTGGAAAACACGTTCTTGCTAGCCTAATATGAATCACTAGCTTTTGTTCATAGTGGTTTTATTACACTAAACAAGCCCAGCTCATACAGTATACTCCGGGTGATTTGCCGTGTAACAGTGTGACAGTACATGTACATACTGCATGTATAGCTAACGAGGCTAGCTATACATGCTAGCGCAAAAACAATGTATTCATGACCGAATGTATGACCGAACGTAGCAGACTACCCGTATCAGATTGCAATTATAAACACGTTATTGCTAGCCTAATATGAACCACTAGCTTTTGTTCATAGTCGTTTTATTACTCTACATTATAGTTGCCGTTCCTCCGAGCTAACGTTAGCTACCAAGGTAAACAAAGCTAGGTTAGCATATTAGCTGGCAAGCTGACTGTGTTGATTATATAGATGGATTAGATAGATCCACACTCCTACCACAACTACTACTAACGAATCTAAAACAACTAAGTTTCTCTAATATTTTGTGATTTGCATTTGATTTCGTCCAGCCAGATCCTGCCGGACAATACATGACGGGGACCGGACTAACACACTGAGGCCTCCCGGCTGCTATAGGCAAGATGACAACGGGGAGTAATTGACGATATACCGTGTATATATATGTATATTTACGTTCATTTTGTACATTTCTAAAAATAAAGTTTGATGGAAATACTTAGTAGGCCTATCCTTTCTTCCCTGAATTATTTGCTCCTATAACATCATTCATATATAGCAAACCATGATTTGATTTCTCATCAAACGGTAATAGTTTATAACCGGTACAAATAACTTACTCTTTGTTATCACCGGCTCGTAGGCCACAACGGAAAGACAAGGAGACATACACGAGTTTACAAAACCACGGCACATTTATTGTGGTAAATGCAGAGATAGGTGGTCGAGGGGAGATGATCGCTGAGCCGAGAGAGAGAGGGGCTCCGGGCAGGTGTCCGTGATCGCGCTGAATAGCCTCTTCAGCTCCACCCCATCGTAAGACAAAGGCCCTGGGGCCGTCACACTCTTCTATAACAACAGGTACAGTTCGGTTAGTTAGCGTATAAAATATACGGCTCTACCGACGCCATGATAAGACTGATGTTCCGCTGAGAGCAGCCGGGAAAAACACTGTTAGACATGGGTGGAGCCTCTCTGGTGGTTGACTAATCAGAACAGAGTGGCCGAGCTGACCAATCGGAGCACACTAGGCTCACAGGGAGGGGGGGGCAAGAGCTCCAACGAGTCGTTTAGTGGAGAAAGTGAATACTGCTGAATACACATGCTTGACAGAGATGCTGTATGCGAAACCAATGTGAGTTTGGAAAATTGCACAGTATAAATCTATTTTAGTATACCTCAACAATGTAATTATGATCAGTGGAAATGGCCATGACATGGGCCCTTTAAATGTGCAAAAATATTAGAACATCAGTCTTTGTGGCATGCAGGTAATCAACTGTTTAAGCTTTTACCATTAACATGTAGAATGAATGTTGCAAATGACTTGAAATAGCAACTACAATGTATTGTTAGAGGTAGCATTATGTCCAGCTAGCATGCTAATTGCTAACGTTATATTATCGTTTTATCCCGGAGGGGAAAACTAGTTTCTAATTCTGAGAGAAACACCTCGTCTGAAACACACGATTAGTGCCATGAGTTAGTGAAGCAAATTACAGAACATTGCACACTTATTCACAAGTCAAAACGTGTTCATAGCGGGCACGGCTGAGAATAGCTAGCTAGCTAGATGTTGTTAGCCAGCTTGGACCTATGATAGCAAGTTCTAGCATGGCTAGCTCGATCTACTGAGCAAATAAAAGTACATCTAAGACCAGTATTGTGCAGATTAAAACAGTGCAGTGCATGTATTTTATTTTACCTTCGTAGTCGTCCCGACATGACTTTGCCAGGTCTGCTAACTTTGCTGAGCCACGGAAACTGCATTCAGTAGAAGCTTCTGAATGCGGCGCTTCGCGTCCTCTGATTAAATCGCCAGAAGCGCCGACACATCCTCATCACTCCACCGCTCCGATGATTTATTTAGTGTTGCTATAATAACTGCTTTCACAAAAGCAATCTCTTCGGGTGCGCTGGCCGAAGCGAGCAAATACAATGGCCGCTTACAAAAAAAAATTCAGAGTCAAACGGGCGTGGTTTGCATTCCGCACAGCCAATCAGACGTATTAACTATTTTCTCCCACGACAGTCCCTGCTCTCTAGCAGGGACTGAATAGCGGGTCAGATGAACTAATTTGAACTAATTTAGTTCCTGGGGCTTTTTGGTGTGAACGCAAATATATCGTAGTTCTGATGAACTATTGTGGGAAAAGTACTCCAAAGTACTCCGGTGTGAACGCGCCTACTGTCGAGAGGGCAGTGGCCGAATCCGCCTACTTTAGGCTTCTTAGCAACTCTGCAGAATCCTATGGGTGATGTCACGGACACTACGTCCATTTATATTTACAGTCAATGGTAAAAAAGCAGGAAATAAAAAAAGAAACTCACCTTGTGGTAAACCGGCAAGAGAAAAAGCCTTTGAGCTCCATACTGTTTCAGAAATAATCCTTCATGTGGTTTCGAACATGATGGCATTTAGTCACGGCAGAATTCTGAGCAGCCATTGGCTCTACCTCCTCTTTTTTTTTTTTTTTTTTTTTAAAGCTAAGGACCTCAAATCAGCAGTTTTCTAACAGGGCTAAAACAGAGGGATATGGGGGATGTCTAAAATGCATGATCTGTTTGGTATTTTGAGAAAAACACATCATATACATGTTTTTTATATATTTTTATATATCTGAGACCCATAATATATGCCTAAAAATAGAATAATAGGAGAGCTTTAAAACCATGTTAGTGGGCAGCAGCAATACATTGTATTGCATGATTCAGGTCCAATGTTGCTATGAATGATCCAAATTATAATCTGAGCGTGCAGAAGATGCTATAATGATCCCGAAATGTCTGAAAAGGAATGTTGACATTGTTTAAATTGTTAAAGTAAAGGTAATTATTCACACTACAGACACCAGCCTTCTGTTTTTTTAAGGTCAGGACCTCGATGACCTCAATGCTGGGTGCAGCCATGGAAGAGATGGATCATGACAGCCCAAAGTTTATTGTGGCCTAAAAACTAGCTGAGATGAGTTGAAATGCCAGAATACAACACAACAACACATTAGCTGGGAAGCAACATTGGCAATTTAACAGAAAGCAAGAAAATGCAGATGTTTTCAAACTGAGGACCCATTTGCACAGGATTAATGTTCCTGGGGGATGTTGGTGAAAAATAATTTGCATGTTGCACTGCATTACTATTTCTTCCCCCAATATTTATTTAGTTGTCTGTTCTATACCTCCACAGTTTAAGATATAAAGGTGTTCTGATTCTGATTAGCTTTGCAGGTGGCGGCCTTTTTGCAGGACTCAAGTGAGAACATGACAAATCTTGTCCTATTTTGCAAAGGTTGAAAGGTTTAAAAATGATGTGTTGTCCCGCCCACAGAGCACAGGGCAGGGGACAACTGATTGTCAAATAATATTTGGCACGCCAATCATAGGGTATAGTTGTAGTGCCCCCAATAGGACACTTTAAAGCAGGTTATAGGATCAAAAACATTTGCAGCCATTCTCATTGAGTCACCATCAGACTTGTGTATTCGTAAGTTGATGAACAGTCCTCCTTCACCACACACGGGCAAACCTTATCTCCCGCTGCTCAGTCGGGACGCTTTATTAACATCAGCAATGCTCCCTCATCCTGGGCTTATTTGTCCTGGTGTTCTTCTTTGTCGTGTTTTTGTCTTCCTGTTTCCAGCCTGTGTTGATTTCCTTTCAGCTGGAGCGAAGGTCACCCCGTGTGCGGGCCATGTGATGAGGAAGACTGCTGCAGTAAACGGTGGAGCAGCAGAAACAAGATATGGTGATAGGAGGTTTAGTGCAGAGCTTGTTCGACATTACAGATGGGCCTTCATGGTGGTCTCGAGCAGGGCACCCACCCCTCACAGACTTTTATCTCTATTTAACCTTGAAAACAGCAGATAGAGAGAAAAGGCGCTGGTTCCAGTTCTTTGACAAACAAAAATCTAATATCCTGTGGAAAACGCACATTAGTTTTCACCATTTGTTCTCACTGTCACCCCCAGCTCCCTGCTTTGCTTTTATGATAACACTGTTCAAAGTCAAGGATCAACTTGAAACAAATGCTTACAATTCTAATTTGGACAGAAAAACAGACAGACTCCTCTGAGCCTGAGTGTAAAAATTGCAGAGAATATATAGAAAGATCTGCTGGAGGATGGCGTGTCGTTGAATCCTGATTGATATCTTAGATCATTAAGTCCAGTGGATTTGAAACGCTGTGAGACCTCTGCTTTCATCTCCACTCTTTCAATTTCCAGAACTGAATTGAACCAAATCGAACCAATATGTATTATTTCATATTTTCTATAGTACATACGGCCCCCAACCCAACTGCTAACATCAGCATAGAAGTACAACCCAGTCTCACGGCATTTCGTGTTATAGTCACGACATTTAATCTATTGATTCTTGTTCACCAACACAATTTCCGCCTTTTTTCCGTGTCACACAGAACGATTTTAAAAGCAATGTATTTCTATTGGTAGTATGTTTCGGGCCCGCACCACGTCTTTTTGTCCGGTCGGGTCTTGGAGGACCGAAAGCTGTGTGGTTCATAAAAACATTTTCTTACTCAATATCAAGCCACGATTATTGTTTTTATTTTAAATCGTATAATGTCGGACTTTTATTGCCGTCCGTGAGGAAAATAAATGGGGTTCAGAGCCTCAGAGTTAGTGATGTGTCGGTCGCGAACGAGCCGATTCTTTTGAGCGGCTCTTTGGTACGAACGAGGGGAACCGAGTCGTACTTGGTGAGAGCCGTTCTTTTTATCGTTCAATCGTTGGTCCACACTCACTGCCTGCCAAAATCCACTCGCCTTTTAAAAAGCTTGATTTTGTTCCCCAAACGTATTCTGTGGAGACCCGCCCCTACTCTGATTGGTAGGTTTCAGCACAAGGAGTGAGATGGGGTGGGCCTTAACGGAATACGCGAGAGAGAGAAGTCATAACAAGTGGTACAGGACAGGTAGACAACGTGTTTTTCGGATGGAACGCGATTACGCAGCAGCATTTGGATGCACTTCAACCAAAACCCAGGCAGTGATAAAGCACACCATTTGTAAAGGCAAAATATCCTTTAAAGCAGGGTCAACAAATAATCTCCATCGCCACTAAAAACACAGCATCCGACGGTGCAAGTGGCCGAGTTGTTTTTGACAAAGCAGCTCACAGATTATTTTCTATTTTTTTTAACTCTGTTTTTATAATACTTTAAATATTGTTCAGAAGTAGTTTTCCTATTTATTCCTAAATGTTGTTGGTGTTGTTGTTCGATTTGCATTAAAATCTGTTTTGCACAAAAGTTTATTATACTTTTTTTTTAATATTGCCAATAAAAAGTGTTCTAATATTAAGAGTTGCGTGAATTTCCTTCAAGGCAAGGCAACTTTATTTACTTAACACATACAGAGGGTAAATTCAAAGTAGTACATTCACTGACATGAATGACATGGATATCTCGCCACCTTGCGTCATGTTTACAATGCAGATTATTGACATTAGGTCGGGCAATACAGTCAATCATTATCCTGGTGATTATTTTGCAGATAAACCTAGTAAACCCTCCCCCTTTAACCCTCCTATTGTCTTTGTGTTCCCCCTCTTACTTTGGTGTACGCGGTCAAATTTGACCGGTCCTGTTTAAACTGCTATTACATTAACACAAAAACCATTAATCATCACCAATTTTCATTTAACACCCTTTCAAACTGTAAATATTGTATCAGACTACTGGTATACATGAAAAACTGCAGTAAATACACAAAGAATAGACACTGAACATACATGGGGGGATGGGCACATAAGAGCGGGACATGTATCAAATTGCTCTGTGTGTGTTTGTGTGTGCCAGGTGTGATTCACATGGGGGGATGGGCACATAAGGGGGGCGGGGGGACACATCTAGAGTATGTGTGTGTGTGTTTGTGTGTGTTTTATCTGATCCGGATGGTTACTAATTCCTTTTCTTTATGGCGGTCATTTTTGACCGGGAACACCATGGGTGTTACAAAGTTGATTAAATCATCCAAAATTAAATGAAAGTGGTGATCAGCAATTTTATATGTTCAAATGTCTACTGTGAAGGATATCATAAAGCCTTAACCTGTTAAGCCCTGAGCCTGTTTTTCAGGTCTCGGGCTCTAAAATTACATTCCCAGAACAAATGACCATATCTTCCCTTCTAAAAGGGTTACATTAATAATCTTTTTTCTCAAAGTAATGATAAACCTGTGAGTTGGATGTAGAAAAGTCAGAATCAATATAGATGTTTTTTTATTTTAAAGAAAATTCAGATTTTACATAGTAAAAAACTGTAAATTATAGTGTCCGTCCAAAAATTATTTTGTACTTATAGTGAAAACTACCCTTGGATGATGGGTTAGTAGACTAAAAGCTTTAGGAATCCAAAGTACAACATATAATAAGTACAATGTATCAAGATTGATGCAAAACAAGTGACATTTGACCTTTTTAGAGAGATTTAGCAAAAAGAAACCACTTCTGGGGTCATTTGGGTGGATTTTCCATATCTCTGGCTTCCCTTGCTCGATTTTGATGGTTGACACCTCTTTCTGACCGTTAGAGCCAATTGAATCGAAGGGGGAGTCCCCCACACACACTCATTGTGAAGAGAAAAGGTGGGGGCTTCGCGCATGTAATTTAGCATCAGAGTGAACCTATCTCTAGCTTTGACATCTGGAAACGGAAAAGCAGTTTTAATGCTTATGGATTATCAGAAATCATTTCAAAGGGACACAGACACATTAGATTAACCTATGGATTAACTTCAGCAGCGTTTTTATTGTTTTAATGCCATTGAAGACCACTTTGGAGAGACTACAGAGCCAAGGTAAAAATGTTAGCATTATTAGCTACCTAGCGTCACCTGTTTTTTGCTTATAACGTCGCCATTTTGTATAATTCAGTGATAATGTGGGTGTCCATCGATTCTGTGTCACCTCACGATGTGAAACGATGTCATGGATGTAGAGAAGAGGTAAATAATAAGGTTTTGTGAATGATTTTCGGTGCAGTAAGGTGTTAGCATTTTTCGCTCGTTGCTAATTCAGAGGCTCAGTGTTAGCATTGTGGGTTTTCTTTTGAAAAAAAATAAATAAATGATCAGTTAGATGAGTTTCTTCCCGTTACATGGATATAAAACATTCATAGTTTTATTAAATGAACATGCCCTCAGACACTGTTTCCTGCAAGATGTTGCGGCAGTGCCCCGGTACCGGGGTCTCTCAGGCTTAACAGGTTAATGCAATCGAATGTAAAAAAATAAATTATGAAAGATGAAAGTAGTAAATCGGTAAGATTTGACCCGAAGACAACAGGAGGGTTAAAAAAACGGCTCTTTGAAAGGAACGGAGCCATAAGATCCGGCTCCCTTCAAAGAGCCATAATTCCCATCACTACTCAGAATACTGAAATCTGTATTTTTAAAATATTTTTTTCATTCTAATTTGTTATTATTTTCTAAATAACACACTGTTATTTACTCAACAATAACACACAATTATCCTTGTTTTTATTTATTTATTTAATTCTATAATAACGGGCTTTTTTGCCGTCCGTCAGGAACTGAATTTCAAAATAAAGTCACCGGAAACAGGCATGCGATACACGCCCACTGAACTGATTACCCAAGATCCTCAGCTATGGTTGAAGCTCGGTGATTGGATGTTTTAGCCGCAATGCACGTTGGGATATGGTGTTAATTAGAGATGTCCCGATCCGATCACGTGATCGGGGATCGGAGCCGATCACGTGATTTTCAAAAGATCGGAATCGGGAGAAAAAAATCGGGGATTTTTTTTTTTTATAAAATATTTTTATTATTTTATTTAATGTTACAAAACAAAAATGACCATGTTCACGTCTTAAAGTCATCCTGAGGCCTTAGTTTTGGTTTAAAATGACACAACATCATGTATGTGTTGCTTCTTTTGGGCTTGTTTTCATAGACCTGGTTGCTTATTTCTCTCAAATCTGGCAACAGAGTGGGCGCAGTGGCTAATAGTAGCAGTAAGCTAACAAGAGGCTACGTTCAGCTGGTGTAACGAGAGGCTACGTTCAGCTGGTGCTAATAGTAGCAGTAAGCTAACAAGAGGCTACGTTCAGCTGGTGCCTCGGGAGTCGGGACAGAGAAAATGTCAGGAGTTTGGAAGTATTATAAAATTGAAAGCGAAGGCAGTGTAACAGCCAGATGCAATGTTTGCAAGGCGGAGGTTCCGCGTGGTGGAAAGAACAGAGCTACGTTCAACACGACCAATCTACTACAAACACCAACACGACGAGTACACAGCGGCCACTCAGGTAACGGCACTGAAACAACCGACACTTTCAGAGACTTTTAAAAGGAAAGAGAAACTGCCCCAGAACAGTGAAAAGGCCAAAAGAATAACAGCCAAGATAGCTGAATGCATCGCGTTGGATGACCAGCCGTTATCTGTGGTGGAGAACGTGAGGTTTAAGGGACAACTTGAATGCTTTTTTCCTTTTTTTTCTCTTAATGCATTGCATAAAGATCGGATCGGGAAAAATCGGTATCGGCAGATTGTCAAAATCAAATGATCGGAATCGGATCGGGAGCAAAAAAAGGTGATCGGGACATCCCTAGTGTTAATGCGATATGAAATAACTATCAACGGAATTGCGTTGCCAGGCAACAGCTTGAGGTGAAAACAGTATATCCAGTCTCGAAGTTTGCTTAGTAATCTGCAGTACTCATCAACTAAACACATCAGTTTATCCTTGTTAATTACAAAACGATTGGTTTAAATTGTGTACAATGCTTTTGTGTTTTCCCCCTTCGATTCGGAGAAACAAAAACTTTTTTCTGAGTTTAGGATGGCCTAAGACACTACACTACCCATAATCCTCAGCTATCGTTTGGGACTACAGTCCCTTGGCTTGACAAACCCTGTGCTTAATCTTCAGGCTCTGTGATTGGATGTTGGACTGGCAGTGTGCCAAGGTTACGCCGAGTGTCAAACAGCTCTATGAAATGGAATGAAACCACGGCAGACTATCCAAAACTGGACTCGACCCCCCCCCCCAAGAACTACACATGCTGTCTATTGTGTTTCGCAACATGTTCTATGGCATGTCTCTACTGGGAATTGTAGTTTTCGTTTTTCCCACAATTAGAAGTTGCCAGTATTGAACTGTGTACACCCCTGGAGGTTTAGGGGATAAGAAACACATTGGTGTTATCAAATTTAAAACATATAATTAATAAATGGTTGAAAATTGCTTTTGTCCATAATGGGCAGCATTAATATATACCCACATGACAGCTCATTTAGTGGGAATGCTGATACAGCATTCCAACTATATGTTATGCTACGGACAAAATTCGTATTATTATTCCGCCGACTTATTTTGGCCCTCTTCTCCTCCCACATTCAACATCGCAGAAACTCTGTTCAAACATCTAAATGTTCAGCTGCGTCGGGAATCGCAGGCTATTACTTTTATCTTTCATAATTCCAGAGATACATCCCATAATTCATCAATTTTTTTACATGGAAGTCAATGGAGACATTCTTCAGACTTCAACAAATCTTCATGCAACTTCAACTGCTAACGGTTAATTCATACTTTCACTCAGAAACCTCATTCCAACTTTAAAATGTTACACATCTTTCTGACATTATTCGTGTAACACAACTTTTATGTTAAATATTTTTATTGATTTTCTCAGTTTTTTAACAAAAGCAAGTGATACAGATTCAGTAAAGATATATACACACATGCTGACAAATCAAAATCTTCATTTCAATCCCACCACTCTCCCACCCACCAACCCACCCACCACCCATTAACCCATTGAGTTACAGGATACAGAGCCCTTTAACAGTAAAATACAGTATTTTCATAATGACATTAGTTCAAGGGGGGCAGAGGAGGAGAAAAAGAAAACAGAGATAAACACAAAGAAAGAAAATAATAATAATGGAATAGAAATAATTTAAAAAAAAGATGAATCAACTGCTCACTGCTCACCACTCAATCCAACCTTATTCTTTATCAAGTGGATCTTGTAAGGAGTCATAGAAGTCCAGAAAGGGTTTCCATGTTCTAATAAAGGTGTTAGAGGAGCCCCTGAGTAAGAACTTAATTTTCTCTAGCTGTAAGAAGTACATAACATCTTTGACCCACTGAGAAAAGGATGGAGGGGAATGTTGCTTCCATTTTAGAAGAATCAAACGTCTCGCAAGAAGTGTAGAAAAGGCTATTACTACCTGGGCACAGTTTGGTAGGGATGCACAGGTCACCTTTGGTGCCAAACCAAAAAGGGCACAGAGCGGGTCAGGCTCAATACGAGTTTTAAACATTTCACTAAAAGATTTAAAAATACATCTCCAGAAAGTAAAGAGGCTGGGACATACCCAAATTGTATGTATTGTATTGTGTATTAGGTCTGCTGGCTGGCTTCTGCATCGGGGACAAGACGGTTCAACCTCTGGATACATTTTAGCCAATCTAGCGTTAGTTAAATGAGCTCTGTGTACCACTTTCAGTTGTATCAGGCTGTGTTTAGCAGAAGAGGAAGATGTGTGCACCCGGTCCAGGACTGATTCCCACTGGTCATCCGTCAAAGTTATTCCGGTCTGCCCAGTTTGACCCTGCCTGCCCGTTATCGGCCCTCTCGTTTCCTGCCTGCCCCCGATTGGATTTGTTTGCCTGTCTGACGGATCGCCTGGTTCTGAGCCCTGTTCTGCCTGCCCCTTCTTGGATTTGTTTGCCTGACTGCTGGACCTCTTGGTTTTGACCCTGCCTGTCCCTGACCAGAATAAACTGAACATTCTGAACACTGGTTGTATCTGTGTTGTGCTATTGGGTTCTGACCTGTGAGCGTTGTGGGGGAAACTTCTGTGTAGCAATGCAGGAGGAGTCACCGACTCAAAGGAGACACGGTGAGAGCTGGAGCTCTGATGTCAAACACTGATGGTTTATTTGGAGCTTCGGCCGGAGAATTCACTAAACAAGTCAAAGAGCCAGAGGTTCTGACTTCACGGTAGAGTTGCCACATCAATTCTGAAGAACTCTACCCCAGACCCATGCATTTAGCTAGTTCAGAGAGAATTATCAGCATTGTGCATAACAAGATAGAATCATACCACCTCTATCAGCTGACCCCAACAGGCAGGAACAGGGAGACAAATCACTGAGAGCACAGCAGCCAAGGTTACAGGTGCCTGTGCTCAGTCAGGACAGTATGAACTGATAAACTGGGTCAAAGTTATGGGCCTTGGAAAATATTTCCCCAACAAGCGTGACAATGTGTTTCAGGTTTTTCTTTTAGCTCGCCATGATAGCTAGCTAGCCAAATTAGTTATTGTTAGCTATGGTGCTGCTTCATTGAACAGCATGGCACGACCCAGGTAACGGAGAAGCCCCACTCATGATCCTCTTTTCTCTTTAAATGCCATTGTATACCTTTACCGTTTCATAATATGGGTTTTTATTGCAATGTTTATCACTTATGAGTTTCCTTTTTTTAATGAAATGGGATAGCGTGTGTGTTAGTATGACGTTCACCAGTCCAGGTAGCCTAATTTTCCACTCTCGCCGTCCTTAAAGGTGGGGTAGGTACGTTTGAGAAACCGGCTCGAGATCGCTAGAATTTGAAAATACACAACCGGAGAAAATCTGCCACTTCCTTATAGAGCCCCTCCTCCAACACACACGAACGCGCACATGACCAATGAGGGCACGAGATAAGTTTGAACACAGATGGAAGGCTGACAGGCAGGTAAGCCATCCAGTTATTTTAGCCGGGCCGGCTAAAATGATTGGTCGTACTTTTTACAGTACTACGGCTTCCACAGATTACATTTTTGTTATGGATTTTTTGTCAAAGCACTTCAGATATTCATTGCTATCGGGATGTTAAGAGCATTCCATGGAATATAACAAAAAGTGTATCTCGAGCCGGTTTCTCAAACTTACCTACCCCACCTTTAAGTTGTTTTCAAAACGAGAATTTGAAGGGGAGGAAGACTGCAGTGGAGGAAGAGGTTAACGTGGCCTCTTGATTTTCCTCATTCCTTCTCGCTTAAAAATAAAAAGTTTATTTGCTAAGCTGAAAACACTCATGTGATATTAATAGTAATGTTTATTCAGGATGCCACCAGACACATTCCGGGTTTAGGTTCAAGTTCCATTCACCTTCTTTTTCTTCCTCTTTGGCAGTTTTGGCAAAAGAAGAAAACAGTGTTTTCCATGAAGAGGTGCCGAGTTTTGTCAAGAAGCTGGAGGCGGACCAGAATTTGACGGGGCATTATGTTTTTGGGTTGCCTGTTCTGATGTCCATCTGTCTGTGCAATATTATAAGAACACCGGGAAATACTTGAAATTTGGCAAAAGCAATTTGAAGAAAGCAGGGATGAAGTGATTAGGGTTGCTGGGACTTTTCAGTTGACCATAGTTTCTTAGGAAATCTTCAGGGGGTGTTCTTTACATGTAACACCATTATGATCAAAAACATGTTTAAAATATCCACAATGTATTTGAAAATGTTTTTTTTTTTAATCTTTTGGGTCAGATGAGGGCTGTTTAAAAGTAATTGGAAGGGGATGTTTGTATTGTGCTGTAACTTGTCTCTTAAAATAAAAAGTGACCCTTTTCTTCCTGTTATTCTTTGAATAGCTAGCCTGTATTGGGATGTGAAGTCCAATTTAGAGCACTGGTAATTCACATTAAATATTCTTGAAATATTGTATGGTGCTGTAAAATAACAAAATGAAGATCGATTAGCTGATCCAGTGTCAGGGCAAAGTTCCATCACCAGATACATTTGCCATAGGAAGCCGGGCTGAATGGTGTTAAGCACTAGAGTTCATATAACACTCCAGGAAAGGGAAAACCCCAAGAAGCATAACATGGCCTCTTTAAACCCCAAGGAAAGACAGAAGAGATGCTGGGACAGCTGCAAGCTCCACAACACTCTGTAACCCACTGTAAGTACCCTGGGATGTTGGAATGATTGTTGTCTGGCTTTGTTTATTCAGCCAGAAGAGCTCAATTTCCACGTAAGGATGTTCAGAGAGAGGCTGCACACAGGCCTAAACACTGACAGAAACAGTCTCTCTTATAGGCCATGAAAGGCAGTTAAAAAATGTGGACTCAAAACGGAGAGGTTAACATGATGCGTGCATGTTGACTGTACACCTCACGGACAAGTTTTACTGCACCCTAAAGTCAGACATGTTAACTCCTGAGTAAATATTATACTGCAGATGAGAAATCTAATAATACTATTACTACTGTAGGAATACATATATACTGTATTTACAAAATCCTACCATCCTAATAATGGTGTACTCTTAGTGAGTCAGAAAAGTTATAACAAACTTGTACACAAATAATCTTAAATGTCATGTATTTATTTTATTTTTGTGTCTCACTCTTCAGTACCACAAAATCATAATAATCCAGAGAACAATGTTAAATGGTTAATAAAATGCAAAATTTGCAATATATATATATATAAAATTATATATATATATATATACTTCCATTCAAGACTGGTCATATATATATATATATATATAATATCATATCATTTTTATTAACAACATCTTGTTTTTTTTCATATTGTTTGGTATAACATATATTACTGTATTAATGCTAGTACTGTGCAAACATTTCACCAAAATCATTTGAACAAAAGGACGCTCAATGTCATAGAGATATGTCTCTTTATTATTTCCATCCTCATCTCCAGACTTTATACCGGCCCTCTGTATGTGATCCTGGATTGAGTCAACAGCAGGAGTGAGACAGGAAACATGAGACAGACAGGTAAAGGATGTGTTAGTAAGGCCTCTGACTGTAATCAAACTGGAGACTTTGCAATACATTTGTATGTCTTATATATATATATATATATATATATGTTGCATGAATACACTTAACTGTGCATCAAATCAAATCAAGTTTTATTTATATAGCACATTTTTAAAACGATTTTTGGTCGAGCCAAAGTGCTGTACATACAATAAAAACACTTTACAGCAAATACAACAGCACAAATAAAAAAAATAAAAAAATCACACAGGGAAATGTCAGGAGTCGTGCTCTGCTCAGACTAGAAGGCCAGAGAGAAGAAGTGAGTTTTAAGTGTCGATTTAAAAACCCCTAGGGTCTGGGCCGACCTCACATGGAGGGGCAGAGTGTTCGAGAGCCTGGGGCCAGCTGCTGCAAATGCTCGGTGCCCTCTGGTTTTGAGCCTGGTCTTGGGCACTACCAGCAGCAGCTGGTCAGCCGACCTTAAGGCTCTGGCTGGGGTGTAGCGCTGGAGGAGTTTGGCTATATAGGCCGGAGCCAGCCCATTTAGTGCTTTAAAAACAAATAAAAGGAGTTTAAAATCAATTCTGAACCGAATTGGAAGCCAGTGCAGTGAGGCCAGAATTGGGGTGACTTTTTTTATGGCGAGTGAGAAGACGTGCAGCTGCGTTCTGGACTAGCTGCAGGCGTCTAATTGATGCCTGGTCCATACCCACATACAGAGCGTTGCAGTAATCCAGTCTCAAGGTAACAAAGGTCGATAAAAACGACTTGGTCTTAGCCAATAGTCGTATTTAAAAAAAAGCAGGTATTGACTACGGTGCTGACCTGCTTATCAAATTTAAAAGCGCTATTGAAGGTCACTCCAAGGTTCATGACAGAGGGGAGGATGTTTTTATTGAGGGAGCACATCATTTCACCCGGGGAGGCTGGAGGTTGGGGTCCAAAAAAGATGACCTCGGTCTTGCTCTCATTGAGGGTGAGGAAATTTTGGCTCAGCCAGGATTTGATCTCTGTTAGGCAGTCCATCAACTGCTGTAGTGAGTTGACATTTGAATCGAGAGGCAGATAGATCTGTACATCATCAGCGTAACAATGGAAGGGGATGTTGTGTTTTGTGAGAATTGAACCTAGGGGCAGTATGTACAGTAGAAAAAGGATGGGGCCCAGAATCGAGCCTTGGGGAACCCCACAGGTAAGAGGGGCTTTAGCAGAGGAGAAGGTACATAGCTGCACTGAGAAGCTACGGTCAGTCAGGTAGGACCTGAACCATGCAAGGGCAGAGCCTGTGATGCCTGTGGACTGTTCGAGCCGTGACAACAGGATGCTATGGTCCACAGTGTCAAAGAGAGCTGTCAGGTCTAACAGCACCAGGACAGCTGGACTACCTGAGTCGGCGGCGAGGAGCAGATCATTCAAAACTCTTAAAAGGGCTGTTTCAGTGCTGTGCATGGGTTTGAAGCCAGACTGAAACTTTTCGTGGATTCCATGCGTGGTTAAAAAAGACTGCAGCTGGGCGTAGACTACTCGCTCCAGGGCTCTAGATAAAAAAGGTAGCTGGGAGATGGGCCTAAAATTTGCGAGAATGGAGGGGTCAAGATTTTTCTTTTTAAGTAGTGGCTTAACCACGGCATGTTTGAAGGCAGCTGGGACACATCCTGAGCTAAGAGAGGTGTTTATAAGTAATAAAATACTTGCTCCAACTGATCCTAAAACATCTCTGAGAAGGCGAGAGGGAATGCTGTCTGAGGTGCAGTTTGTCGGCCGCAGGTGCTTGACTACATCTGAGAGAGAAGAGAGGGATACAGGCTCAAAGTGGTCGAGGACTGCAGGGCACAGAAAAGGAGCAGGATCTGGGGTAGCACTAGTGTGGGCTAGTCTAAGAGTAGATACTTTTTCGATAAAAATGTTAAGAAATGTATCACAGAGAGTAGTCGATGGCACAATTGGAGAAACATCACAGGGATTAATAATAGAGTTGAGGACATTAAAAAGAACCTGAGGTTTATGGCTGTTTTTGGAGATTAGCAGAGAAATGTGCTCTGTTTTGGCTGCTTTGACTGCCGTCTGGTAGTCAGACAGGGAAGCACGAAGGATTTCTAAGGAGACATGGAGTTTATCCTTTTTCCATTTTCTCTCTGCACGCCTGCAGGTGCTTCTAAGAGCACGACTACAGTCATTGAGCCACGGCTCTGAGAGAACTTTGGTGCGTCTAAGCGTAAAAGGAGCAACAGAATCCAGTATTAGGGTACATGTCGAGTCAAACATGGAGATAAACTCATCCGTACTAAAAGCACAGTTCACCTCTAATTTACAGTTAGGAGAAGCATTAAAAACATCAGAAAACTGTGAGGCAGTCAAGGGGTTAATTGAACGCAGACGACGCGCAGGGGCACGTGATTCGACTCCTGCGGAAGGGATCAAGGTTGTAAACAGAACCGGTAAATGGTGTGATATACGCGTTGCTACACAGATTTCATCCACAGATACAGACAGTCCAAACGATAATACTAAATCTAAAGTGTGTCCTTTTTCGTGTGTTGGGCCAGCCACGGACTGAACGAGACCAAAAGAATCAAGGAGATTTAAAAAGTCCCTAACCAGAGGTTTGGACTCGCAACACACGTGGACATTGAAGTCTCCGCAAATCAAAACGCGATCATATTTCACCATGATCCCGGACAGAATGTCAGAAAAGTCATTGATGAAATCCTTATTGCACTTTGGCGGACGATACACGACTGCGCAGAGCACAGGCGAGGCCGGGTTCAGTTAAAAAAGCTGCAACTCAAAGCTAGCGTAGCTAGTTACAGGGTGAAGCAATCGGCATTGGAGGCTTTCTCTAAACACTGATGCTATGCCCCCACCATGGCAGGTGGTACGGGGAGAGCTGAAGAATGTACAGTCAGGAGGAAGAAGTTCAGAGAACGGTGTATACTCGCCAGCGTGGACCCAGGTCTCCGTCAGGAACATCAAATTCAGTTCACGAGAGGTTAAGACGTCGTTTAGCAGCTGTACGGTCTCTCTGTGATGTCAGATCACCGCATATGACAATAAAGCCTTTAAACCTTAGAGCTCATTTATGGAACTAAAATCTCTCATCAATGCAGCATCATTGTTATAAATGAATTATTTATAAAGGATTTATTAAAGAGATATCTGCTGGTAAATATTCATCCAAGTGAGTATCACTTTCTGCGCAGGTACCCTATTCATATACAGTATGTGCATAAATGAATCTCATCTGTCATATTGATCATCTACATTGTATTTCCACTATAAATCTCTTGCAATATTAAATGTCTTATGTACTGTGAAGTTATGCAGGAGAACAACACTGACAATCCTAACTTTCTCTGGAACAATCCTTCCTACATTCCTTCAGCATTCTAATAAGCTTATTTTAATCTGCAACTGGGTCAATTTAGACACAGATTGACTTCATTTCCATCCCGGTTTGTTGTGCTCCGTGTTTGTCTTCAGGGATGAATCCATCAGATCCAGTTGACTGGTGTTTCTCATTGGAAAGGTGGAATAATGGCATATTCATTTCTTGTGTGTGTCAGTGGATGTTTTTGCTGCAGGCACGCCCCATGCTGAACGCTGCGGCGCAATAAAAACATGGCGGGATGCATTCCCTCCTGACCTATCTCCGAGGGTGTGGGCCTAATAAAAGAGATATAAGTAGCCTGTCATCAAACCCATGTGGAGATGACTGCAGTGGCTGTTGTTATTTTTATTTTATCTGCAGCCGTGAAATGAAAGCTTCTGTTTGATTGTACTGAGGGTGAGACAAGAGATTCCTCATTCGCTGGAAATTAAAGTCCAAGCATGTGCGCTCTGCTGGGTGCAGTAGATTGTGATTCTGCTGGATGTGGTTTTATTGCTTCTATCTTTTCATTATCTCGGCAAGGTGCTCTTAAATGTGTGAACTCTCGGTTTTGTCATTTTTTGAGGCAGTAAGATCATCCACAACATGCTGCTTATAATTCACAACTTCATGCTGTTTATTTATTTTATTTATTTAACAGGGACAGTGCACATTAATTAACATTGCTGTAAATGTGCCAGAGTTAGCCAAGAGGCTATTTTTATTTGTAGTCCCTGGACAGATTTTAAAAGTCAACCTAAAACCATAGACTGTATATATAAATGGACGTAGGGTCCGTGACGTCACCCATAGGATTCTGCAGAGTTGCCGAGAAGCCCTTAGGAGTCGGCCACTAACGGCTCGACAGTGACGTCAGAGTCTAACTCCCGTCTGCTCCAAATAAGGGCAAAGAGGCAGAGCCGAGGCGGGACCTGCTGCCTCCGAGCTGGAAGTAACAGAGCTAGCTCAAGCTAAGAAGCTAAGCTAACATGCTCCCCATCTGCACACTGCCGTCACATTTTACGTTTCTAAGGTAAGCGGACATGGAACTATTCAGCAAAACTATAAATAATAATCTAAGTTATTGAGTTTTTAGCATAATACTTCAGAATCTTAAAATCCCTTAACGTTTGTATGCAATGTGCTAAATGCAACACTGGAATCAAGCAAATATTAATATGTTTGCATGACATTAGTTATTTATATTTTGCTATCACTTAATTATACGTTTAATACATTTAAGTCAAGCTAAGGTACATATGATGACAGCTAGTTAGTGCTCTTACCTGTGAGGCCTCCTCCAAACAGCATTATAACCCGACTGTATCATTAAAACAAGTACCAGTTCTAGATCCATGACTTTAGACAAACAATTCAAAAGACAAAATGTATTTAAAGACCAATCTTTATTTGAATGTGTTATACAGTAATAGTATTGACAATCTAAAAAAACTGAGCAACTCAACGGTCAACTTTATATTTATTATTGTCTAAAGCATTTATTATTTTCATTTTTCCCCTCTCATATTCAGTGTGGAGTGTGGAGGGATTGAGACAGCGTGGTGTCCAGAGAGCTGCAGAGACTTCAGGGAGAAACCTCCGTGTGATGGACGTCCTGTCTGTTGGTTTGGAGAGAACTGAGGGTCTTTCCTCTGCGAGGAGGACCAGGCCTGATGGAGGAGCCCATGCTGGGCATAGCTGATACCAACTGCACAGGCCTTGTCTGTCACTTTATTTGACTAAATGTGTTTACTTATACATTTAATAGGTTTACACCTTCTGTCCATATGTGCTTTTTTATTTAAAACATGTTCGATTAACTTTTGGTTCACATTTCAATAAATTGAATTTGCACTCCTTTTGTCCATTATTCTTACTGAAAATGTTAGATTACACATTCACATCTGACTGAAGATTGGCCCCATTTATTTGTGACGTTGCAAACTCTGCGGTACAAGGTACATGTTGTGAAGCTCATAAAGTGAGGCAAATAGAAATAATCAGCTGATGGAGTGTAGATGTGGAAATATCAGCTGACTTTGTTTTCACAATAAAAGTAGTTTCTTAGTGAATGTCCTGTACTGGTCTTAACATCAGCTTTTAATGTTCCTCTTGGATGTTCTTCTTGACCCTCAGAGAAGGAGAAAATGTTGAATCGTGTCTTTCAGGCATGTCCTTTCCTAACAAAAATTACAGGAAACATAAAACATATTATTATTGTGTTATTTATGAAAGAGGTGTGTTTGTGTGTTTAGGGGCTGTCGATATAATTATTTTATATGTTTCTTTTTTTATTTCAACAGTGAGCTACAAAGACAATCAGATTATGAATGAACAGTATGAAATGCATCAACATTGAAATATATTTTATTATCAAAATAATATTGAACTGTTATCAAAACGTAGTGCAACTGTAGAAGCTTGCTCTGTTGTCGCACTGAAAGAATCACTTTTACCACGTTTTTTACAGACAATATTGAGAGATAAATAGCAGTTGTCACTATGTGTTACATAGCTTTGCCTTCAATACATTAAATTAGAAAGCTGACAAAGTCATATTGCTTGTTAACATCTAAATGTAACCTTTTGCATGGAAAAACCCCTCAACTTAACTGATGTGTAGGTGATCTAGTATTTAGTATTGTTTAATGGAATGTATATCAGTGTATTAAAGTCAATACTTAATTTATTTAAACCAATATCTTTCTTGATTCTTTGTACAGTATGAAAAAAAGAGTCTTTGTAACTGTGCTGAAGTTCACTGCTGTGAGGAGTCCAGTGCTGTCTCTCTCTCTCTGGTCCAGCCTGTCTGCATCACCTGGACACTTTAAACAAACAGATATATATGTAAATAACCATGTGTACAAACAATATAACTTATTCTCTTCTGTTGAACATGTTGGATTGTCCGAGTCAGGGTCCTTTTTATTTTACTGTAACTTTGGAAGTTGTGTTACCAATGCTTACTATTTATTTGATACCAATTTGGTAATGCAATTAATAAAAACAACAAGGTTTGGGTTAGTTCTTCAGATGACTGTGATGTTAACGTGTAAGCTCAATAATGAACTCCAGCTCAACCAACCATATTGTAATATCTAAGTAATCATCTTGAAATATGAGTCATGACATTAACAATTGTAATATACACACATCTTATTGTGAGGTTGATTTCACATACACTACTTCGACATTACAGTAGCTTGTCTACATACTCGAGCATAGCCAATTTAAATGAACCTTAGCGATGCATAAAGTTCCTACCTACATAATAAAATATCTCTCTAAGTCACAAGGATGACCTTATTTTATCAACCTCAAACAGAAGCCGTTTGTTCTACAGTATTATCCCACTCAACACTTGTCTATTTCGTTTTAACCTTTATATATACAGTCTATGGTTTTAACTTGCAGGCTACGATTAGCATCGTTAGCACTGATGTAGCTACCACTCGCTTACACACTAACACATTCATTACGTAGCTGATTAAAATCATAAACACATAAATAAAGTACTCGAATTTCACTTACCG
>CALSBW010001814.1:101133-148468 GCA_943590975.1 Lindbergichthys nudifrons
GACAAGAAGCTAACAGCAGCAGTCACTTGACAGAGCTGTCACTCAATGTGACCACGCCCTAATTTATGCAAAAACTTTAAGACCTAATATAAATAAAAGGGTCATGTTAGAAAACAATTCACTTACAGATTCATAATCATGAAGGTGGAATCTAACTATATCTATAATAATATTTATTGGATCCATGGTTAGAAGCATGTTTTTTTAGGCTGTAAAATTGGGCATTTTAACATGGGGGTCTATGGAAATTGCTCCTTTCTGCAGTCAGCGCCTATCGGCCAATATATGAACTGCAGTTTGTGGCACTTCCGTATTGGCGTCCCGGCTCTTCCCCAGAGTTTGCCGCTTGCCTAAAACACATTTAATTTTAAACAAGTAAATACAATCAATTTAAAACATGCAACATACATTACTGGAATACTTAAACAGTGGCGAGCCGTCAGGGCCCTCTAGGCCCTCTCTGAGGTCCTAAGATATTCAAAAAAATTATATTTGAAAACATTAAAAGAAAAAACTTTTTTTTCAATATTTTTTTAGTTATATTTTTCATTAGTTTTACCAAAATAACTTGATTTAATTGTATTTAAAATAACATTTCCAAAGAAATAAATCCTTCGAATCTGCCTGTTCAGTTTCTGAGAAGCCAGCCGACGTGACGTCTTATGTCGTCTGCCTGTTCTGATGCAGACTTCATAGACTCCACCATGGTGTGGAACTGGGGTCCGGACTGATTGGAGCCTCTATCAGTTCTTTCCCTGCACCCTCCGGTATAGATCCCTGCTGTAGCCAGAGGTACCGGTAGGGATGGGTATCGTTTGAAATGTATCGATTCCGATTCCGATTCCGGTTCTGCTTATCGATTCCAAAATTGTAAAAGAAAGAGGTCAAATGTTTAGATAACAAAAAAAATGTCTTTATTCTTTTAACCTGTTAAGCCCGAGAGACCCCGGTACCGGGGCACTGCCGCAACATCTTGCAGGAAACTGTGTCTGAGGGCATGTTCATTTAATAAACTATGAATGTTTTATATCCATGTAACGGGAAGAAACTCATCTAACTGATCTTTTTTCTTTCTTTTTAAAAAAAATAAAACCCACAATGCTAACGCTGAACCTCTGAATTAGCAACGAGCGAAAAATGCTAACAGATTACTGCACCGAAATTCACTCACAAAACCTTATTTAGCTTTTCTGCACATCCATGACATTGTTTCACATCGTGAGGTGACACAGAATCGAAGGGTACCCTCATTATCACTCATACGAAATTGCGACGTTATGAACAAAAACAGACATCAAAACATGTGGTGCTAGGTAGCTAAAAATGCTAACATTTTTACCTTGGCTCTGTCGTCTGCTCAAAAGTGGTCTTCAATGGCATTAAAACGATAAAAACGCTGCTGAAGTTAATCCATAGGTTAATCCAATGTGTCTGTGTCCCTTTGAAATTATTTCTGATAATCCATGAGCAATAAAACTGCTTTTCCGTTTCTAGATGTCAGAGCGAGAGCTGGCTTCACTCTCATGCAAAACTACATGCGCAAGGCCCCCACCTTTTTGTTTTACAACGAGTGTGTGTGGGGGAATCCCCCTTCGATTCTATTGGCTCTAACGGTCAGAAAGAGGTGTCAACCATCAAAATCGACAAAGGGGGGCCAGAGATATGGGGAAAAAAACATTTCCACCCAAATCACATCAGGTGGAGCTTTTTTGGCTAAACCTCTCTAAAAAGGTCAAATGTCACTTGTTTTGCATCAATCTTGATACAGGGTACTTATTATATGTTGTACTTTGGATTCCTAAAGCTTTTAGTCTACCTTACCATCATCCAAGGGTAGTTTTCACTATAAGTAAACAAGAATTTTTGGACGGACACTATAATTTACAGTTTTTTAATATGTAAAATCTGAATTTTCTTTAAAATAAAAAACATCTATATTGTTCTGACTTTTCTACATCCAACTCACAGGTTTATCATTACTTTGAGAAAAAAGATTATCAATTTAACCCTTTTAGAAGGGAAGATATGGCCATTTGTTCTGGGAATGTCATTTTCGAGCCCTGAAAAACAGGCTCAGGGCTTAACAGGTTAAGCTTTAACTGACATTTTTACAAATAAAAAAGATACATGCAATACAAATGTATTGCACAATAGCTGTGCTTTATTTTAACTGAGCTATGGCTGTGGCAAGCTATTAACACTGTGCCTTGTCTTTTTTAGTGTAGTGGAGCCACACTTTAGAGCGTTTACCGCGATCCATCTTTGATGTTATGAAGTGACTGAGCTCGTAAACTGTCTACGGGAGGGCGGGGGAAGCCTCGCTGCGGGGCAACTGTGGACCTCTGTCGCCTGTCAGCGCAACTTACATGATGCCGTTTTAAAAAATTAAGGGCGGTGCCGGCCGTCAATGTACCGAGCCGGCCGTCAACGGCCCGCTGACGACCGGCTGTTCTGTGATTCTCCAGAACACACAGATGGCCAGTCCGCCCTTACCCTGTATTTCACCGGGTCACCGCGGCGCAGACAGACCCGGTGGAATACAGGGTCTCCCGCGTTTAGGAACCGTTAAGCAGAACCAAAATTGTGTATTTTGTATGGGTACCCGGTACCCGGCATTTTCTTATCGGTTCTCATCTGGAACCGAGTTTCGGTTCCCAACCCTACTGACGCGCACAGGGTAAGTGCAGTGCTGGCCGCCTTACCGATCTCCTCAGCCTCCACTGAGGACATGGTTTTGGACTGCTCAGATATTTTCACCATGGAATTAGACAGCAACGCTATATTGTTTGTCGCCGCTGACGCTGTCAGTCTGTCGGGCGACAAACTGATCTCTGGGGGCAGCCAACATGGGTCGCCGTCCGGCAACCGTGTTGGCCTGCTTAACCCCAAAGAACGCTGTGAGGTTCGGCTCTAGAGGAGGCACGGTCGGAAAACCCACACCCGTGAATCCCTCCACCTTCATGAGGGGAACGTATGTAGACACCGGAGCCTTCAGTGCCATAGGGTCCGCCACCGCCCCCTCCTGGTACCTCCTAATGGCCGGGAAGCGTGGCCAGATCGGGTCACTTCTGACCCTCTGTACCCGGGAGAACACCCCGGACATGTCAACCGGAGGCGAGCTCTCCTGAGCTGGGGGAACGAGGAGATCTCTCCAGGCGGTCGCCATAGAGATGATCTCCAGGAGTTCCAGGAGAATTCCGCCAATTGACGGCAAAGCCGTGGAGGCGGAGAGAGGGACCACTGGTTCTTCTGCCGGACCGACGCCGGGACCCATCTCTGTACCACCTAGTGATCCATGAATGGAGGGGACTGAGTCATCCGACTCTTGCCCACCACTCGGATCCACTAAGTCAAGGGCTTCATTCACGGAATAAGACTCCTGGATGGGCCAATCATCCTCGGCCGCAGCAGCAGCGAGAGTGTCCGCTCTCTGCTGTCTGAGGGCCAGATGGAGACGGGCACAAAGTGAGCATGACACACTGGGAGTGAGAGCCGCGTTTGCATGCTCTAATCCCAGGCAGGACTCACACTGTGAGTGCCTGTCAAAGCTCATAATGTAACCCGCCTCGCATGAAAGGCAAATCCGAACGCAGCCTTGATTTACCCAACCTTTCTCCATTTTACCACTAGAAACAAAGCTTTTTAGAGGAGGAATGTTTGCTTTCTAGTGTGCAGTTCTGAAAAGAGCTTGTGCCTGACAGTGCTTCTGCTACTACGGAGTACTGAAGAAAAGTGGGAGCAGATTGTCGGGCCTCCTTATTTATACGGAAGCAAGTCCGTAGGTGGGGCCCACGTCATAGGTGGGCGTGGATTAAGTCTGTCAGTGCTGTGCATGCGCAGCGGGATTACCCAATAGCGATAGCCTTAGAGGGCAAAGCCTATACGATATAGAACAGCTTTGCCCACTCTGTTTTAATCAGGACTGTCAGACTCTAATGAAGAAGCACAATATGTCAAAACATCAGCACTTTTTCCAAATGTAGAATTTTTTTTTTGAGTGAAAATAGCAAATGTGTAGTATTTGGGGAGATATATTAGCAGAAGAATAATATATTATTCATAACTATTTCACATTAGTGCATAATCACTTAAGACTATAGATGTTTGTGTGTCTGCCTTCTTAGAATGAACCCTTCATATAGGGAGCAGGTTCTGTTTAACATGTTGCACCACCGTGTTCAGACAGGACAAACTAAGCTCTGGCTCTACAGAGGGCCTCTCTTATGTTGATGTTACCTGAAGGCCCCCGTAGTTCCCTGGCTTTGCTTTCAAAGTAGTCCTGTTGTTATTATTATAAGATGGCACCTTAGCGAGGTGTCGTCCTGAAAAACAACTTTTTCATGGTTTTGCATTCTGCAGCTGGTTATCGCAGGCTTTTAAAGTGAGGGGCTAGCGTAGCATTGGCTAGCATTGGTTACAATCTGCATCATAAAATGCCCCCAAAACCTGCATGGTCTCTTCAATCAGAGACTATGTAGATTTTGCTGAAAAAGGTTTCCTGTGGCTATAGGATTCTGGGACGATTTCTCCGTATTTCCAAAAATGATTTGGGTAAAGAGAAAATCTAGAAACCATAAGTCCTAACTGACAGTGACATGTGTTCACAGGACAGAAAACATTCATTATCATGTATGTCTAGTCTACTTTATTTGTACTAATGTTACAATACATTGTTGTATTATAATTATTGAAGTGATCATCACATAAAAGTGTGGTCTATTTAAATGACTGTATACATGACTTGGTAGCTTAAGCTATAGTAATGTATTAGTTGATTGATATTTTGTATCAATAATGTACATATCTGCAAAGTTACTAGTTACTAAATATTACATTTGCCTGCAAGATGTTGAGGGAATAAGTAGCATAATGTGGAAATTCGAAAGTAAAGTACAAGAACCATGAGTAAATGTACTTAGTTACTTCACACCACTGCATTGAGGCATGTTGTCCTTGATGGAAATCTCATCATGACCCTATCTGTGCAGAGGACCAGTTCTGCTTATTACAGTCGCCAACATTAATATCAGAAATTAAAAGTGATTAGAAAAAAGATAATTATTACCATTATGTGTGAAGTTATTCTCTCTTTTAAAAAGTGGTTGAGGGCAAACACTTATCCCCTCCAGAACCCCCACACATGATTGTTTACCACAGCCTGACTGTGTCCATGTAGTTTCCATTGACAACAGCAGAACAAATGAGCAGGAATATAAGAGCAGAATGCCACTCTCTTCACTCAGCCACTTTATAGCTGTACTAGCCACTTCATTTCCGATAATAAAGACCCACTTAAAGCAGCATGAAAATGACATTGCCATTACTGAGCTCCCACTGCTGCTATCAGGCCGGAGTGCTGAAAAGCCCACTAATTAATCACAGAGAATGACAAGGTTTGCCCATTCTGACGGCTCTCTTTGAGGAACATTAAATGAGCAGCAGGCACAAAGTGACAGAGAGCAGAGGATCTCTACTCCCGTCCTCACTCTGTCACACTGCTTTTAGTAAACAGGAAGTGTGCTTAAAGCTATGGAACAGAGCCTACAGTGATGGATTGTATTGTATGCTGTGTACAGCAACATGACTACCAAATGTGTGTAATTATGGTCATACTTGAAATGGAAATCATCAAGATGGATGGCGTTTACCGTCTCTGTGCTAAAGACTTGTTTTATTGCTTACTGCACTTTCAGGCACATATTTTACCTGTGAGTCAAACAAAATGCCAAACTATTTTTATATGAATCTGCTTTTATGTATAGTTTGAATTTATCTAAATGTTAGTGGCTTGGTTTTTATTTTAAAGCATATAAATAGGTCTCAAGTGACCACCCTATGACCCCATTCTCTATGCATCCAGGATTTTACCTACACTGTCAAATAAAATTGTTCTTTTACAGTTTTTCCCCCAAAATATTCACATTTTTTTTTTTTATTGTATTTCATAGTTACAGGAAATCATATTAAAATTACAAGAATAAACGGTTTATTGAAATGTGTCGTGTATTTTAACAAAAAGAAACGGTAGAAATGGGACGAAGGTACGTTTTAACCGTTTGTTTTTTAGTTCTAATTGAAACAAAAAAACCAACAGAAACGGGTCGTTTTTTAGTTTTTCAATTTTGCCCCAAAACGGAAAAACGGCAATTCAGCTCGTTTTTTCGTTTTTCTGTTCTTACTGTTAAAACAAGTATACCACTCAATGTTTCGTTTCCATAGGTGGGTGGGTCTCCAGTGCCTCCTTGCTTCTGATTGGCTAGTTTGCCCTATGCTTGCGCTGTACTCTTCAAAATAAAGGTTCTAACTCTTTGCCTTTACACAGTGCAACAATGACAAGCGATAACATTATTTTTGGCCATACGTTTTTCATAAGACTGCTGAAGTTGGAATCAGTTGTAGTTACAAGTAACTATCCCACATACTATGAAATACTTTTACTGTGTACTTCTTGATACTCTCCTGTCAAAGTCCCCTCCATGGTACAACAATGCCTGTCTTGCTGCTATATGTGACGAGCAATACAAATACTTTTAAGTTCGAAGACTGATCATTTTGGACTCAGTAGTTAGACTACTAGCGCAAAGACTATAAAATACTTTTATTTTGTACTTTCAGAGAAATCCTCTATCAAATAGTCCACCCTGAATACCCCATGCAGATGCTCCTGTTGTCTGTCAAACACAAGCAGAAACATTACTTTCCAAAAATGGAAAGTTATCTTGGTCCCGCTCCCCACATGAAAAACAGGGTACGTTTAGTGCTGCTAATGTAATGAAAATGGCTAGTAGTGTTTTATTTAAATGGATATTTAGATAGTCAACTAAGAAACATAAAGTACTTGAAACGTACATTTTGGTAACAATTTTGAATATGATCATTTTCTTGAGCTTTAAACTCCTGGGGTCAAAATGACCACCAAGGATAGAGGGTGTAAAGCAAATGTGAAGATAAAGGAGCGTTAAGAATACATTATAGAGCAGTTTTTTGTTTTACAATATCCTAAAGTCTATTTTTAACACACTATTGAGTTGGCTTTTTCATTACATTTAAAATATAAATTGTACCTAAAATAATACTGAGTGGGCAGGGTATACATATTCACACCATATGCAATCATAGGATATTATTAGTTCGACAGATATTTGTCCAAATTGACTACAAAATAGTACAAATGCAAAACATAAAAACAGTGAATGAAGTCCAAAGCCGTATTATAGATTCTCTGATTGTGTAATTACAATGTGAGAGAAAATAGATCCACATCGTCCTATTCAACTTGTATTTTTCAATTTTTTTGTACATTTTTCTTAGAAAAACCTTTTCTAAATGAAAGTAAATTATTTAAAAAGGTTGAGTCAATATAAGACTAAAATAGTTGAAATTGAACGTAAACTATGTCAAACACCACTCCTGAAATTGACTTTGGTTGAAGTTTATTATAATATTGATATTATATAAATATCTATATATAACATTGATTAAGCCTTACGGGTCCCTTTTAAAATATATAAATATTTTGTATAATGTTCTGGTGCCTTATTTTCAATTAGAAAACACATGGCAATTGTATAAATACAGCAGATGAAAAGATTAGCAGGAGGATCAATTCTTCATGGGTGTCATTGGCTCTCTAGATAAAGGCAGTGTCTGTTTGCTAACCTCAGATATTCATTTATTTAAATAAGTGACCTTTGAATACATATTGCAAACATAGCCTTAAAAAGGTGCAGGAAAAGGACTTGAAATATGACTTAAAGACTGGACTTTTGAATTCAGTCAAGAGAAGAGAAAAGAGAAGAAAGGAAAGAAAATGGTTATAAGGGGTGATGTAACATTAATGACAGACATAATATGGCTAGGGAGGCTGTGGCTGATCGTGCGTTGATCTTTGGATCAGGGGGGCACTGGTTCGATCCCCACTGCAGTCAGCATGTCGTTGTGTCCCTGGGCTTCACCCCAAATAGCTCCTGTGAGGATTGTCTACAGCAGGGGTCTTCAACGTTTTTCAGGCCAGGGACCCCCAAACTGATGGAGAGCTGGAGCAGGGACCCCCCTACTATATGTATGGCATACAATTGTGTTTTATACCAAACTTCAGATAATTATCTGCATATTTTCGGGTCTTCTCTCGTTTGCGCTTACCCTTATTAGCTGCTACATCAGCAGCAGGTTTCGCCTCGCCACTTGTTCACTGCATGTTCACTGGTGGTTTCTGAGGTGGATGGTATCTCTCTTGTGCTTGTGGATTTTTTTGGTCGAGTTACAAAACGATCAATTTTTATATATATATAAAGGTATGGTCTTCTCAATAATATCGCAGCGTGCGTCCTTGTGTCTGGGTCCTTAGTAAACTGGGGACTGAATAGGCTCTTGGCCAATCACGGGGAACCTGACAGAGCCTCGTGATTGGCACAGCAGCGATAGGGGCGGGTCCTCCCCTTTGTGTACAGGAGGCCTGGTGGGACAGGTCCGGGGTAGTCTCCTGCTGTGAGTGAACCGGTGCCGAGCTTGAGATAGCTACTGTGTGTAGCTGAATGCGTGCATTGGTGACTGAAAGATAACGTCTTCTGCCTCCATTTCTCCGCTCGCTACAATATGTTGGATTCATGTTAATGTGCATTTAAAGACATTTCAATTTGTGGGAAAACATTTTTTTTAATTTTTTTTTTTTAAAGAAATATAAAAAATTGTCTAATCAACCAAAGATTTCGCGACCCCCCTGCAGTACCTCCGCGGACCCCCTGGGGGTCGCGGACCCCCTGTTGAAGACCTCTGGTCTACAGTATTGAGTGTATGTAAGTCGCTTTAAGGTAAAAGCAACTAACAAGTGACATGTAGAGGTCAGTGGCACTCAGACTCTACAGGGGTCATTTTTTGATCATGGGACATCACCCTCTATCTCTATGGAGTCAGACACTGAAAGTGTGCTGGAGGCTGATGCGTTGACTGGGACAGATGGAAAGATGAGGCTGATGAGACTGAAGAATCTGCGAGGAACGAACTAGGGGCAGAGAAATAATCATATTTTAACCCTTTAATTGCCAGACCAAGAAGAAATCTATGGACAAATGATTTATTTGCATTTTGTTATCAAATAGGACAAATAACCACAAACCATTTTTATTTTTTTTACTGACCACACAGTTTTGTTTTTTTGAGCCTCTACCAATTGGTCGAGCTGGCCTTGGCAAAAGTGCATTTTCAACAATCATCATATAGTACAGTATTTGTATGCATCAAACTCAAAAACACAAACACATTTTTTCTTTTATGGAAGATGAGCAATATATACAACCAGATATATTCATGAAAAATAATAAATTATAATTGTAAAACAAAAAAGAAATGGAAAAAAGTAATGGAAAGTGTTTTTCATTATAAAAGGTTTGGCCTAACAACAAACTACTGGCCTAACAGCAAATGTCTATATCCTGTGTTGGCCTAACTTGCTCATGTGTGTGCAACTTTGGGCTGCATTTCATGCATGAAAGGTGCTATATCAATTATTATCACTCTTTCACTCTGAGACTCATAAGGCAGTACTAGATTTAGTAATATTACCATAATCTAGCCATTTATTTTCCATATTTTATTGGAAAACATCTCTGAAAAAGTCGTATTGCTAGTTTACAATATGAAGGCCAATTCGACCGGTTGGTTGAGCAAAAAGAGTGATTTCTTCAGGAGTGATTTTTAGCATGCCAACTTTCTCAGTGGAAGCTAGCTGAAGGGCATTCTGTTCGAACCACAGTGACATCTAGAGGTTGTTTTGTGCATAACATGTCAACCAAACGATAGAGCTGGCTGAATCAGATGGAGTTACACTTTTTTATTTATTTTTCAACAAGATATCAAAACACAAAATGTGCTCTACCAAATGGTGGAGCTGGCTGCTAAAGGTTAAGACAGCATCATCATAAGAGGCCAACAAGAGTGACAGGGTGTGTCACTTTGCTGAAGGATAGACCAGTTATGCAGGATAGTCTCTTCTGAAGATTTCCCAAGGGGTAAAAGCTGCTGCTGGAGTACTGACTGGAAGTAGTGCTGATATCATGTCTACCATATCCTCTTAAAATACTCTGTCCAACAATATAAGTCGAATGACACATTTTTATTTAAGATGCATTATTGTACTAAGGAGGGGAATTTGAAAAAGAATACCTGAAAAAGTACTTGTTGGTGTAGTTAAATTAGTATACTGAGTCAAACAGTAGGCTATCACTCTCATTAAGAATTGATGGCAGAACATCATTTTATCTCTCATCAAAGATAGCAGAAAACATGCATTATTGTACTCAAGAGGGGAGTTTGACAGAGTACACAGTAAAAGTACTCTAAATAGTATTTATCAATCCTCAACCTCCAAGCTATTTTAATATAGATTTGAAGAAAAAAACCTCGATGTTGACTTGACCACGCAAACGGGAAATACGGCCGCATCAATTCAGCAGTGTCAGTAACATCAAACAGAGAGATACTCATACTTTATAAGATAGGGATTCATGGCTGACTGCAATGCAGGACAGACAGCCAGATAGACAGATCGCGAGACAGACCAACAGCCCGACAGACGCGCACACACATACACACGGACAGACTGTCTTCTGTATGTTTTGCATGTAGCCATATATTCAATGTATATTCGTGCAAACATGCACTGTACAGCGCAAGCATAGGGCAAACTAGCCAATCAGAAGCAAGGAGGCACTGGAGTCCCACCCACCTATGGAAACGAAACATTGAGTGGTATACTTGTTTTAACAGTAAGAACAGAAAAACGAAAAAACGAGCTGAATTTCCATTTTTTCGTTTTGGGGCAAAATTGAAAAACAAAAAAACGACCCGTTTCTGCTTTTTTTTTTTTTTTTACATTTTCAATTTTCAATTTTCTAAAAAACAAACGGTTAAAACGTACCTTGGTCAAATGGAATACATTATTTATCTGTTTTTTAGCAGCTTTTAAATCTGAATTTAACAAAACTAACCGTAAAAATAAATGATTTTCTGTTGGCAAAATTAGCTGCATTTTCTGTAATTTTACAAAAAATACTTTTGTTATGGCTATATCACTGTCAAATACTGTTAATACTCATGTATGTATAATTGCAAGAAAATGTATGAATAAAGAAAGAAATGTTTTGTAATTTTGCTTAATTTAATGCTAAAGGGACTTGAAAAAAATAATAATAAATAAAGTCAGGAAAATGGGTTCGTTTCTCGTGCGCACGAGAAACGAACCCGTTATCCTGACATTATTTTCCACTTCCTGTTTACCAGTGCACCAAGGAGGAAGTGGAGCACACAGTAGACCAACATTTCAATGCAGACTTTTATGTATACATTTTGAAATGACAGTGGAAAGTTTAATTCGGGTATATTTTATTCTCGGACTTCCTTATAAGGACATTACGGTCCTGCTTGCACGTCGTCACCGTTACATTCTCTCCAAACGGCATTTAAAACGGATTTTGAAGTCTTGTCATCTGTCCCGGCACAAGAAATACTCCAGTTTTGAGAGGGTAATTACTTTTATCTCTGAACAATTACAAACATCTGGCCAACTTCATGGTATAGGTGGATGTTCACAAAATGCAAGGAGAATGGATTACTCGTCAGAAAAGAAGATGTATGTTTAATCCTCAAAGAACTAGATCCAAGGGGTGTTGAACTCAGAGCATCCAGACGTCTCCATCGCCGAAGCTATTTTATATTATATTTGGCACTTAGACTCCTATGATAAATTGAAGCCATTTGGAATCTGTATCAACGGCTGCATTGACGGATTTTCAAGAAAAATCATTTGGATGAATGCATTCACAGCGACCCGAAAATTGTTGGAGGTTACTACATTGAGGCTGTCGAGAAATTTGGAGGTTGTCCAAGGATTGTGAGAGGCGACAAGGGAACAGAAAACATTAAAGTCAGGGACTTTCAGCGTTTTGTCTGACGCAATATACAGGACGGCTCTGCTATTGACAGTTACATCAAAGGGGCAAGCACGGCCAACCAGAGGATAGAAAGTTGGTGGGGTTTCCTCCGGAGGGAGTCAATGGAGTTCTACATCTGTATGTTTACAGATCTGAAGAACCGTGTTCTATTCGACGGTGCATTTTTGGACAAAAGTGTACTTCAGTTCTGTTTCATGGGCATAATTCAGGTAAGCTACAAATGTAGTATAATTGACATGTTTTTATATTGAACACATCAAATCAAATCAAGTTTTATTTATATAGCACATTTATAAACGATTTTTGGTCGAGCCAAAGTGCTGTACAATTAATAAAAATACCCTACAGTAAAGACATTTTACAGCTGATACAACAGCACAGTTTGTTCAGAATATCAGTATGAGAAAAAACGACACCCTCTGTCCTTAGACCCTCACATCGTACAAGGAAAAACTTCCGGAGAAAAACCCACAGTTTAAAGGGAAAAAATGGGAGCACTCCCTTAGGATAGGTTGAGGGAAAAGGGTAGCAAGTAAGAGAGTAAGAAACAGAGGTGGAGAGGCACACGTAGGGAACAAGGTCCCCACTGGAGCCTTAGTTGGAAATTGGTGAGAGATAGGGAGGTACGCTGTGTCTACGAATCATAACACTCCCCGGCCTGCCTAAGCCACTCTGCAAACCTGTTTCCCTCTAATAAAACCTTGAGAGGTTAGAGAGGGAAAAGGTTTTGGATAAAGAGAGGATAGAAAGAATCGATTACAGGAGTAGAGAGTATGAGAAGTAGAGAGAGACAAGATTTAGAAGAATGAGTAGTAGTAATAACCTTATTTTTCAATATAATAATAATAATAATAATAAATGGAATTTATAAAGCGCCTTTCACGGGACCCAAGGTCGCTCTACATGGTGGACAGACAAGACAAAACAGACAATGAGGAGTGAACAAAACAAGAAAAGTAAAATAAAATAAAGGAAGCCAGGGGACCAGGAAAGGACTAGGGTCCGAAGGCCACGGTGAACAGGTGTGTTTTTAGTGAGGATTTGAAGATGTCCAGTGAGGCAGCGTTCCGGATCTCAGGAGGAAGTGCATTCCAGAGGGTAGGGGCCGAAACACTGAACGCCCTGTCACCCACAGTACGAAGGCGAGAGCGGGGGATGGAGAGCAGGCCCGTGTCGGAGGACCACAGACTCCGAGAAGGGGTGTAGGGATGTAGGAGGTCAGTTAAGTACTGGGGGGCGAGGGTATGGAGGGACTTGTACGTGAGGAGGAGTGTTTTATAGTGAATCCGGGACTTGACCGGCAGCCAGTGGAGGTGGATGAGGGTGGGGGTGATGTGTTGCCATGGCTTAGTGTGGGTGAGAAGCCTGGCGGCAGAGTTCTGGACATATTGGAGCCTGGCCAGGGTTTTGCTGGGAACCCCGGACAGGACTCCATTGCAGAGTGATGAAGGCGTGTATGAGTGTTTCTGCCACTGAGTCAGAGAGTGAGGGGCGGAGTCTGGCAATGTTTCTGAGATGGTAGAAGGCGGATTTGGTAATGGATTTGATATGCGCCTGGAAAGAGAGGGTGGAGTCCAGGATGACTCCCAGGTTGCGGACTTCAGTGGACGGGGAGATGGAGCAGCCGTCAATGGTGAGAAGCAGGTCACCAACCTTCTGGAGCTGCGCCTTGGGAGCCACAATGATGAGCTCAGTTTTGTTGGTGTTTATTTTTAGCAGGTTTGATGACATCCAGTTTTTGATGTCCTGGAGGCAGTTGACAAGGGAAAGAGGTGGGAGCTGTGTGGACGGTTTGGTGCAGAAATAGAGCTGTGTGTCATCTGCATATGAGTGGAAGCTGAGACCATGTTGGCGGATGATTTGACCAAGTGGGAGCATGTAGATGGTGAATAGGAGGGGTCCAAGCACAGAGCCTTGTGGTACACCTTGGTTAACTGGGGCCGGAGGGGAGCTGCAGTCACTGATGGTAACGAAGTGAGTCCTGTTAGAGAGGTAGGACTCGAACCAAGCAAGAGCTGTGTGACTGAGGCCAAGGTAGTCTGACAGGCGGCTGAGGAGGATGCTATGGGATATTGTGTCAAAGGCAGCGGAGAGGTCCAGGAGGATGAGAATACTGATGAGGCCAGAATCAGATGCGATGAGGAAGTCATTAGTGATTTTAATGAGGGCACTCTCAGTACTGTGATGGGGTCTGAAGCCAGAATGGAAGGTTTGAGATCGGCCGGTGGTTGTTGAGGTCCTCCGGGTCCAAGCCAGGCTTCTTCAGGATTGGAGAGACTGAGGCAGTTTTGAGGCAGGGTGGGACTGTGCCAGAAGACAGGGACAAGTTCACAATGTCAACAATGATGGGGCAGATGGTGGATAGAGCTGCCTTGACCAAGGCTGTGGGCATGGGGTCGAGAGAGCAGGTCGATGTCTTGGCCTTAGTGACCAGCTTGGCAATTTGGATGACATCCACTGGGGAGAAGGTGGAGAGGCAACACCTAGGTATACGATCCAAGTTTTTAGAATTTAAGTGAAAGAGCAAGGACCCAAATATAGGTGAAGATGCACAGCGTATCTACGTCAATGCAGTGTTATTAGATTATCATATCAGCTATAAGCTTTATCAAAAAGGAAGGTCATAAGCGTACTCTTAAAACGGAAAGGCTATCGGCCGCCCGAACACAAACCGGAAGCCGAATTCCACAAAAGTGGAGCTTGATAAGAGAAGGCTAGAAGGCCAGAGAGAAGAAATGAGTTTTAAGTGTCGATTTAAAAACCCCTAGGGTCTCGGCCGACCTCACATGGAGGGGAAAAGTATTCCGCTGCTACGAATGCTCGGTGCCCTCAGGTTTTAAGCCTGGTCTTGGGCACTACCAGCAGCAGCTGGTCAGCCGACCTTAAGGCTCTGGCTGGGGTGTAGCGCTGGAGGAGTTTGGCTATATAGGCCGGAGCCAGCCCATTTAGGGCTTTAAAAACAAATAAAAGGATTTTAAAATCTATTCTGAACCGAACTGGAAGCCAGTGCAGTGAGGCCAGAATTGGGGTGATGTGGTCACGCTTTTTATGGCCAGTGAGAAGACGTGCAGCTGCGTTCTGAACTAGCTGCAGGCGTCTAATTGAGGCCTGGTCCATACCCACATACAGAGCATTGCAGTAATCCAGTCTCGAGGTAACAAAGGCGTTAATAACCCTTTCTAGGTCTTTAAAAGATAAAAACGACTTGGTCTTAGCCAACAGCCGTATTTTAAAAAAGCAGGTCTTGACTATGGTGCTGACCTGCTCATCAAATTTAAAAGTGCTAGTGAAGGTCACTCCAAGGTTCATGACAGAGGAGAGGATGTTTTTATTGAGGGAGCCCAGAATATCTACCGGGGAGACTGGAGGTTGGGGTCCAAAAAAATATGACCTCGGTCTTGCTCTCAATATGGGTGAGGAAGTTTTGGCTCAGCCAGGATTTGATCTCTGTTAAGTAGTCCATCAGCTGCTGTAGTGAGTTGGCATTTTGATTGAGAGGCAGATAGATCTGTACATCATCAGCGTAACAATGGAAGGGGATGTTGTGTTTTGTGAGAATTGAACCTAGGGGCAGTAGAAAAAGGATGGGGCCCAGAATAGAGCCTTGGGGAACCCCACAGGTAAGAGGGGCTTTGGCAGAGGAGAAAGCACCTAGCTGCACTGAGAAGCTACGGTCTGTCAGGTAGGACCTGAACCATGCTAGGGCAGAGCCTGTGATGCCTGCAGACAATTTAAGCCGTGACAACAGGATGCTATGGTCCACAGTGTCAAAGGCAGCAGTCAATTCTAACAGCACCAAAACAGCTGGACTACCTGAGTCGGCGGCTAGGAGCAGATCATTAAAAACTCTTAAAAGGGCTGTTTCAGTGCCATGCATGGGTTTAAAGCCAGACTGAAACTTTTCGTGGATTCCATGCGTGGTGTAACATACGACCTTCTCTACACACAACAGCATATGCTGTATACATTCTCTAATTAGCAGACACTGCATGGCTGTTTTTATGAATATGGCTGAGTTCACATATGTTGTTATTGCTTTTCAATAAACAGATATTGCTTAACGATTTAGGAGGAAAGCAGATTTCTCACACAATTTAGAAAACATTATGAAATTATTATCTATCAATCAATCAGTGCAGAATTACAATTAAAGTGGACCTATCATGCTATATTTGAATAATATATTGTAGGGCCATACCTATATAAGGTATATTTATACGTTTTCTTTTTCAAAATACCAAACAGATCATGCATTTTAGCCATGCCTCATTTCGCTCTATTTTGCTGTCCGCCACCCTGTCTTTGCATGCGCTGCAGCTGACCACGCCCCCCTGCAAAGGAGGGGGCCGAGTTACGAGCGTTGTGTTACCATGCTGTTACCATGCCACGGCAACCTCTCATTCCCCTGATAGGTCAGCTCCGCCGTCCTGGCGTCAGAGGAATGTTCAAATCTGTATCAGATCCGTTGCAGCCCCGTTTTTAGAGATTTGGGTATGGAGGAAAATAGAGAGGGTTGTGTTTTCTGACACTTGGTGAGTTCCCTGGAACACCGGGGACACATATTCATGTATAAAAGACGTACAAAAGTGCATTTTGCATGACAGGTCCCCTTTAAGCTAGTCCCAACACACTTTTCTATTAAAACAACACATGAAACATACATCAAGCAAAAAGCATTGTGTTCTAAGCTTTATTCATTTGGAAATGTTGTTGTTGCTAGTGTTTGCCACAGGGTGTCAGTGAACAAGAGAAGAAACGGTAGTAAAATTGAACGAATCAGCAGAGCAGTGTAGGCAAGAGAATAAGTGTTTCTTCTAAGTTTACTCGTTGTGGAACAACACCATAAAGTTGTGACGAGTGAAGAAAGAACCGCTGTCCGCCTGATCTCTAGCCGCAACATTGTTGTTATTATTATTTTAAATATAATAAGTATCACTATTGTTAGAAGCTGGATCTGCTTGTAACAAAAGGACAACAGTTCCACACAGGAGTTGCCCAAAACAATCATTTATTTATCCCAACGCAGTGGTTACAACAAACAATAAAACACACAGAGGAGCAGTGGCCTGGTGCACCAAGCAGGGCGGCTGAGAGAGAGCGAGAGCCTGGCTGCAGTCGAATAGTCCATTTAGCTTAGGAAGGTTTAAAAACTTCCTTTATAACCTCCTTTAGCTTAGGAACCACTGGACCTCCCTCGCCGAAAGGAGAGGAGGAAATGCTGCCCCACAATGCCTTGCAGCCGCAGCATTTGCCGTCACACAACAGTCGGCCGTTCACGGAAACAACCGATTATGACCGAGAAATGATATCATGAAAGTTACGGTGCTTATTAAGCTTTTTAAAACGTATGTGGTAAGTTGCCAAAGTGCTTGGTTTTGAACGTTCATCAGTATAATAATCAAAAAGAGAAATATGAACGTTAGTTTTTACTGAAATGATCAAATAAAGTCAACATTTCACAGTCTTTACTGAGCTGTGTGGGGTTTGTTCAACTTTTAAAAGATGTTTGAATGGTGATATACACAGTGATAGATGTTAAGGACTAACGTTTATAATAAATACATTTGTATTGATTTTAAGATCTTTTCATACAATCATACGTATTGGGATCATTTGTATTAATGTGGACCGGAGGGAGAGGGTGACGAGCATGAGTTTCACTTTCCTTTTTTGTTTCAATTCCAACTTTGGTCATGAAGAATATGTTTCTCTGTTGTCCCCGTTCATAAAGCATAAAACAACAGCATCAGAGCACGGTGCAGAGTCTCTAGATGAGTTTACAGTAGTCCCTCGCTCTTATTAAACATCCATGTTGTAGTCCGCTGTATAGAAAACTGTAGTTTCCATAGTTTCCCCACAGCAGCAGACGCACATTTATGACGTCCGCTGGCGCATCATAAACACGTCGGAAAGTGAAAGTGCAGTCGATTCTCTAAAGTACCGCAGTCTCTTCTCCTAAATCCTTTTGAATTCTCCTATCCACTATCCCTTAACCCCGTGACGTTTCACTCGGAGGTCAAGGAATAGACGATAGGGTTGGAACTTAGGAGCTGATTTTTGGACTATTCGACTGCAGCCCCTGTTCTGCAGCCCTCTTAAATAGTGGAACCAGGTGCCACAGGTGGGTCTCATCACTGCTGATTACAAGGAAAACCCAGGTTACAACAGCACCACATGGTGGACAACCACAGGGTTGTCACACTACCATTGCTATTATTGTTATTATTCTAATTATTATTATTTGTATTACAATTATTATTATTTTAAGTCAGGCACGTTAAATATCAATTTCAAGATGATGTTAAAAGAATGTTAAGGGATGCAAATGAAAGAGAGAGTATGGTAGAAGAGATAACTGAGTATGAAAACAGGAATCATACTTCTGATAGTTTCATCATACAATGAAAATGTGGTTGTTTATTAAGATGAATTAACTTTATTTTTCCCTTTTGTTTATCAAAAAAAAAACCTTTTTTTATTTAAAGCCCTCATCTAATTACCTCATGACAATATCAAATTGTATAATTGATATCAGTGAACTTGTTTTCATACTACCTTATCAACTGTTTTCCAGGACGAGTTGGATGAGACCACCTGTGTGTGGGATTAACATGTCATCAGACCATCACAGAATGACTGAGTACCCAGCGGTCGGCCCAAAGTCATGTTCCCAGAACTCTACACAACTGAGGACTGCGTTTCCCCAGTGGAAGGAGCTGACTCACAGCTGTGTCGGAGTAACTGCACATTCAGACCAGCAGTGCCATGTGACACAGACATCTACAACATCTGCAACCTTCTGATGATGGAGTCACAGTTGAATCTTCCTGCTGATTCTTATCAAGCATTGGATTTGTACCTGGATTTAAGGAATGAAATCCGATCTTCTCTGTGACTTGAGATGAAACCATTTGAAAGGAACTAAATGAAACCAATCTCACAATTGATCAAATTTTATTTTTACATTTGTGAGTGAACTTTGAAGCAGTAGTGTATATACTTGGTGTTCATGTTATCTGACTGGTGAACTATAAATAAGGAAACGTAATAACCCCAGACATCCCTCTGAGTATTGAAGATTAGTTGAACTGAATGTATAGTCAAAAATGTTTAATAATTGTACAAAAAATAAGCATAGTGGCAAGAAAAGGATTGTGTAAAGGAATTTCTTCAGATTGACGTCTCACAATAGTGGTATTACTTGTTACTAGTGTTATGGCCCATCCACACAGCGGCTTTGGAAAAAGCTTGCCGGTGGGCGTGTCTGAAGCTCGACCAACAACAAATCACATGAATCTCCCGCCCCTGACACACAAGCAGTGGTTTGATTGGCTAGAGCTTGTACTGGCATATGATTTGATTGGCTGATGCTTCCACCGAAAGCTTCAGAAGCTTCAAAAGTTGAACATTGCTCAACTTTTGCAGCCTGAAACGCCAGGAAAGCTCCGCTCTGCTTCCCACAATGCAGTTCGGCGAAAAGTGACGTCACCCCATCAAAGTGAATGGGCAGAAGCGTTGGAAGAAGCTTCCAAAGCCGCTGTGTGGATGGGCAGTTACTGTTATCATTCTCAAGGTTCAAACATTTTGGAACTACACAGAAGTGACTGCTCTAGAAACACTGCTGTGCGAGATATTTTGTTGGGAAGTCACAGTAATATCTTTGTCATTGTTTATCAGGAAATGTATTTAATGAAATTCCTCTTATGCAAGTATAGAGTATTGCCTTTTCTTAATGGTGCTCATGGAAGTAGACACTTTGTTGTGTATATGACTGTAATAATAGATGTAATAATATGCTGCCTTTACATCAGTTATTAGGTAGGTGACACATGAACATAGGAAAAACAATACGGATGATATCAATGAGAAATTCCACCTTTTATTGAACGATGGAATGATGGATTACAATTGTTACAGTAAAAGCTTCAAATAAACAAAACAATGCCAAACATATTTCTTGTTTCAGTTTCTTGTATTGTTACAGTAAGAGTTTTGGCACAGGCATCTTGTATGTATATGCTGAAAGGACTTTTAGAACTGTGTGCTTATCATTCTGTAAACTCATTTGGCAAAAACTGGAAAGAATCCTTATAGAAAAAGAACCTTACTGTAAAATAATGAATCTATTCAACAACACAATTTTGAATATACTTGTGTTTTTACTCCCTTCATCAAATTGCAATACATGGAACTTGTATAAGGTGCTATGGAGTTTTTCAAAATGAAGAGTAAAATATATTTTAAGTTTGGAAAACAACTTTGAATGCAATACGTGTTGGACATGTCAGTCATAAACACTTAACCTGAATGCTTGAACAGCAACAGTATTTAGCTGCTAAATGCAATATGTAGAACTTCTTTCAAGTCAGCAAATGTCACAGGATTAAAAGTGCCAATATGAAAGTGAAATGTATGAGATCCCTTGCAACCACTACAGAATATCCATTGTAAAGCAATCACCGGACAGGACGCTGTCTAGCTCTGCACGGATATCTGGGTAGGAGCTGTAAGTGCATGGCAACTCCAGAACTGCTCCACATGTGTGTGCCACAGGCCTGCGACTTAACCCACACAACCTGTTAAAAGTAACTTCAATGCTGTCCTTGCATAGCACAGAGGACCCTGTGCAGAAGGGCAAGAAGATCTCCAGTTGTCTTTGGTCAAGGCTTCTCACATACCGTAGCAGGTAAGTAAGGGCTGCCTGTTCCTGTGGATTCAGGCTTTCATTTGACGGCTTTATCATCTGGGCAACTTTCCTGTTTGTTGGCCTCCTGTTTTCATAAAGTTCCATTATGCTCTCTTTTGTTAATAGCCTCGGCACAACATTAGGTGTGTTCACACCGGAGTACTTTGGAGTACTTTATCCACAATAGTTCATCAGAACTACGATATATTTGCGTTCACACCAAAAAGCCCCAGGAACTAAATTAGTTCAAATTAGTTCATCTGACCCGCTATTCAGTCCCTGCTAGAGAGCAGGGACTGTCGTGGGAGAAAATAGTTCGTACGTCTGATTGGCTGTGCGGAATGCAAACCACGCCCGTTTGACTCAATTTTTTCTTTTGAAAGCGGCCATTGTATTTGCTCGCTTCGGGCCAGCGCACCCGAAGAGATTACTTTTGTGAAAGCAGTTATTATAGCAACACTAAATAAATCATCCGAGCGGTGGAGTGATGAGGATGTCTCGGCGCTTCTGGCGATTTACTCGGAGGACGCGAAGTGCCGCATTCAGAAGCTTCTACTGAATGCAGTTTCCGTGGCTCAGCAAAGTTAGCAGACCTGGCAAAGTCATGTCAGGACGACTACGAAGGTAAAATAAAATACATGCACTGCACTGTTTTTATCTGCACAATACTGGTCTTAGATGTACTTTTATTTGCTCAGTAGATCGAGCTAGCCATGCTAGAACTTGCTATCGTTAGGTCCAAGCTGGCTAACAACATCTAGCTAGCTAGCTATTCTCAGCCATGCCCGCTATGAACACGTTTTGACTTGAATAAGTGTGCAATGTTCTGTAATTTGCTTCACTAACTCATGGCACTAATCGTGTGTTTCAGGCGATGTGTTTCTCTCAGAATTAGAAACTAGTTTTCCCCTCCGGGATAAAACGATAATATAACGTTAGCAATTAGCATGCTAGCTGGACATAATGCTACCTCTGTATTGTTACCTCTAACAATACATTGTAGTTGCTATAATTTCAAGTCATTTGCAACATTCATTCTACATGTTAATGGTAAAAGCTTAAACAGTTGATTACCTGCATGCCACACAGACTGATGTTCTAATATTTTTGCACATTTAAGTAGAAATGTAATTGAAATTCTATTTATTTTTCCTTTTTTTTATTGATTGTTATAATTGTACTACAGTAAACAGATATGGTTCTAAACTGTATTGAAGTAAACATGTATTATTTTGAATTGTATTTTAGTGAACATGTATTGTTTGAACTGTTTTAAATAATCACATATATATATATTGTTTTCTCACTTACAACTCACTGACCCAGAGATCCTGTTACACACACATACACCTCCTTCCACCAGCACACACACATATTCTGCTTCCACCAGCACACACACATATTCTGTTCAAGGTCCTTTCTGGGCATCAATATATCTTTGTACAATGTTTGGTTGTCTGGGAAAGAATAGTTTGTGTGAAATATTCTTTGGGAAAGTAAAGGAATGAATATCGGTGCAGAGATAAGATTGACTCTGTCATTGGGTACTTCCGAATCTCACGCGCTGCTCAGAAGAAAACATATTTTTTCCCAGAACTCTGATTCGCTGTATTGGACCCGACCAGAAGTGAATCCAACCAGTAAAAACACCTGGGGGAGTGAGCAGCTCACACAGCTCCTTCCCACGGACTCTCTGATTCGCTTCGGAGTAAAATGGGAAGGAAGAGTCGACATATCTCCGCCCCAAAATATGGATATGAATACTGTTGTTTATGTATGTAAAATGCTTCCTGTTGCTGACTGGCTGGTCCCGATACCTGTATCGCACAGCAGTAGAACCTGAAGTCCGGAGTACTCTGTAAACTTGTATACGTGTTTTGTTTCTTACCAGTAAAATCAGATTATTGTTATAACCTTTATTCCGGTGTTTTGAATTCCTTCTTTATTAAATATAACCAGCCTCATCTAACGAACGGCGCGTAGTGGAGGGGGGCTTTAAGCCACCATCCACAGTGTTTGCTACAACAGTACTCAGCCATGTTATGTTAGATGTCAATCCACTTACACTGTAACTACTCTGGCCTTGAAAGAAGGTTACACATCTAACTGATGTCCACTAATCCCTATAAAACAAAGTTCAAGCATACATTAAGCACAAAACAATAAATAAGGGCACTTTGATATTTATTCTTTATTTGATATTATTTGATCCTATCTTATCTTCTACTTTACACCTGCATTTTGTACACTGTCCCTGCCTGCACCATGTCCAATGTTGGACAATGTTGTCTCGTTGTTGCGATTAAACTGATCTTGTATCTTGCATATTTCACCTTAGGAAAGTGGGCACGCGATGACAGCTTCCTTGACACCATCATGGCGATGGACCGCCATGCCATGGTCAGCAAGGAGAATGAGGACCTGCGTGCCAAGGAGATGCACGACGAACGGCTGCTGCATTCACACAAGGCCCAGGAATCGGACGACCAGCCGCTCATGGTGCCAGGTGGAGCAACTAAATACCTTTCAGGCTGGGCTTCTGGCAGTGCAAAGCGAGCTGATTAAATCCAACAGGCCTTCAATACAAAAATTAAGAAAAACTTGTTGTCGTCGTTGATAAACTGTACAATGACTTGTTGGGAGGCGTGTGGTGCAGTGGTCTGGTGCGTTGGTGTTCGGATCAGGGGAGCACAGGTTCAAACCCCACTGCAGTCAGGATGTCGTTGTGTCCCTGGGCAAGACACTTCACCCCAAATAGTGTTTAGAATTGTATTTTAGTAAACATATATTGTTTGAACTGTATTAGGTAATCACAACGGGTTTTGATAAACACTTAGTATAGAAATGTTATTCTCACTTTTAAACTCACTGACCCAGAGATTTTGGTGTTTTACACACACACATTTTCCCTTCACCCCCAACATGCAGATGTTGGTTTTAAGGTCGTTAAGGACCTATTACTTTATGGTGCACTAAAGTTAAAATGTCGGAAGAGGGGTGGTTTATGTGAAGAACCCCATAAGAAAGGAATGTTGTGTAGATTGGGGTGGAGATAGGCGTTGACTTTTTGACCTGGATTTCACGTTTTGGATGGAACTCTGATTGAGCCCGACCAGATGTGAATCCAGCCAGTGAGAACACTTGGGGGAGGTGAGCAGTTTACACAGCTCCTCCCCAGGGGCTCTCTAGTTCACTGTCGAATAAAAGGGGGAGGGAACAAGTCAACACATCTCCGCCCCAAAATAAAGTATGAATACAATTGTTTTTGAAGAAGAAATTGCTTTTTGGTTGGGTGAGTTGGTTTGTCCCGATATATATGTGTCCGCATGGCTCACAAACTTAAAGTCAATTGCTTTTTGTTTGATGAGTTGGTTTGTCCCGACACGTTTTATCCGCATGGCATCACCAAACCAGAAAGTCCAGAGTACTCTGTAAAACCTGTATATTTGTTCTATTTTCTACCAGTAAACTCAGATAATTGTTATAACTTTGATTCCGGTGTTTTCAATTCCTTTCTGATTTAATAGAGACCAGCCTCATTCAACGGACGGCGCGGAGAGGGCAGATAAGTGTCCAACTCTATCAAGTGGTGACCCTGCGACGTGATGAGAGCTGGTCTCTAGAAGGGGACACCGATAGCCAGGGGACGGAATCCAGTCCAGAGGGAGGACACAGAGATACTATACTGGTGACAACTAAACCAAGCGCTATATACAAAAGGTGAGCAGACACCTGTTTTGACTATCAAAGATCTGTGATTGATTATACTAAAAAATGTAGAGTTGTCAGCAGCGTTCTCAGTGTTCTTAGTCACGGTGGAAATAGAATAAAATATTCAGGTTGGGGATATTTATTAGTGCTTAGAGAAGGGTATTCAGTCCTGGATCTAGAGCAAAACTTGTGTTTGAGAGTGGCGGGAGGTCTGTCCCGACCCTTCACTCACGAAGTACGAAGGTTGCAACGCTGTAAAAGAAGTATAGGTTAAATTCCCCATAAGTCAATATAACATTGATTACTATGGTTCGGTTGCAATGCTTATATTAAAGGCTACAAAAGGTGTAAAAGAAGTATAGGTTAAATTCCCCGCAGATCATGATAAAATTGATTAATGCGGTTTCTTTTGTCGTGCTTAAAATGTATTAAATTTCTGTAATTATTTATATGGTGGGTGAAACAAGAGGAGAGAGACGCGACCTCCAACTAATTATTTGGAACGACCGAATCTCATCAAAACTCTTGTTGTGGGTTTGATCAGGCTCATTAAACGTGACGATAAAGAGATTTTGTTGACTGAGTTTTAACTCCTTGCCTGAAGCCGCAATCGCCGTGAGGGGTTTGTAGAAGCTTGCTTCAGGAAGTCACGCTATCTGTTGAAATAAACATCGCACAATAAAAATTTGCCTGACTGTACTGTGTGAATGTATGAAAAACTCTGTGTGATTTTTTTAAGTCAAATCTGTGTAATACTTGAGAGAAAAATCCAGTAAAAGAACTGTGGGTAAAGAATTGCAGAAGACATAGAGACAGAGAGCAACAAGAAGGTGGTATAATGTCTGAGACCCTACCTACACCGTAAGGTAGAGATAAGCTCACAAATGCCACTTATGAGTATCCCATCTAATACTCCTAAAAGAAAACACATTGTTAAACCTGATATTCAGGGGAAAGGAATGTTGGAAATAACAATGGCAGATATTGAAAATCTTAAATTGGATCAACCAACCATGTTAGTGAACCCTGCTAATATGGAGCTAAAACATGTAGCAGGAATAGCAGCAGCTCTGGTAAAGAGAATAGGTCCTAGCATGCAAGCACAGAGCGATAATATGATAAGGACTATTAAACGGACCCCTTTTGGAAATGGGATTTTCCGTTACACAACAGAAGACTCAATTCAGGCCTTAAAGAACGCTTTACAAACAAGTCAGGGAGAGTTAAATGTGGTGCTATGTTGCTCATGAGATAGCTTACACTTTTGGGAAAAGATCTCCCCCTTTCTCTGCTCCTGAGGTGCTGCAGACTCACAGCAGCACACGGGGTCAAAGACAGGCATGACCTCTGGAGAGGAAGAAAATCTAAATCTGAACAGACCACAGAGCGACCCATTAAAAGGTTTTATGGCCTCAACACAGAGAGGAAGATCTGGAGATTGTAAGGAACTCTCCCAAACTACCCACCCCATCGAGGGGAGAGTGTTCCTCTCACAAATAAACAAATAATCTCTTAACCAAGTCAGATTAATAATAGCCACAGCTCCAGTTGTTAAGAAAAGAGGGAGATTCCAAAAGTTATCCTTGTATTACAAAGGGAAACATTGAAACCCTTACAGAAAACCGCTGCTCCAAAAGTAACTCTGTTTACAGATGGGAGTGCTACAATATTCTGAAAAATTTAGACACAGAACATTTAGAATTAAAGCAATATTGCCCAGTATATTAAATAAATACAAACGAACACGTATCAACATAAGTCAGATAATATAAACGAAGTCAAACATGGAAGAAGGCTGACATTTAATGCCTGATATATAAGTAATAATAATATATGATATATAGCTGATATTAAATAACTGATGTATAAGGCTCGATATTTCTGAAAATAAGAACACAGTTAACGGCGTTCTATTTCAGAAAAAGGGGGAAAAGGATAGGATATACATCAGACAATAGGTGCGTTCACACCAAGTACTTTCCTGTACTTAGTTCCGGCACTAAGAGCCCCGGCGCTTTTCACCCCAGGGCACTTAGTACAGATCGCGTTCACACCGGAGTACTTTTCCCTGAGGGAAGATTACGCAAATGAGCCGCTGACGTCACTTCTTCTTCTTCTGCTTTGGCTTTACTGGCAGGCAGCAAACCACTTCACGGCGAGTACAGTAGGTGGCGGTATGCACCTTAAAGTTGTTTGCAATCCGCTGCAAAACAAGAGAAGAAGAAGAAGAAAAACTCCCCGCGTATACTGCGACGCCCACCCACTCGCTGTACATTAGGCGTCTGTTGTTTACCCTCCGACCTCAGACATGATGGAGATGGAGTCGACTGAAGTTGTGCTGTTTGTGCTCATGTTATACAGCTTTGTAACTGAGTTAATGCAGCCTGAGCAACTTGCGTACAATAACAAAACAAGCCGAGCACGAGTGGTGGTGGAGAACGCTTTTGGCAGACTGAAGGGCAGGTGACGGTGCTTGATGAAAAGAAACGACTGCAAGATGGACAAGATCAAAATCCAGGTGGCAGCATGTTGAATATTACATAACCTTTGTGAAAGTAATGAGTACAGGGACGAATGGACTGCCTTACCGGCGACCCAGCTTGATGGGCCAGCCATTGCCGAGGCTGGGGGGCAAGACACGCCACAGCCCTTATGAGGCATCTGAACAGCCTGTAAATGGTACATTGTAAACATTTTGACAATAAAGCTGATCTTTTGTACAGTGCTTTTGTTTCTCTTTTATTTTCCAGTCAAGACAGGCAACATTACAATAGTGTACAGTGTGGCAATGTAATAACAATAAACTGTGCCAGGTGTGTTGTATGCACAGTAAATAGGCTCAGCAGCAAACCCACCTTTATTATTTATTATATATCTTCCTGAGACCCACTGCATCCGTCTGCCATAAACACTATGGAAACCTACATGTTAGTTTCGGCCCATAGTGGACTCCATTTTGTGTTGTGTAAAATGGGGGGGGGAATTAGAAGTTTGCAAATCCCCATGTCCTCCTCAGAGGACAATCATAAAAACATTTAGTTTTAGGTCAAATAATATTTAAAATTATATAAATGATCATATTTGTGTATGTGCCCCTGCCATTCCTCCACAAGGTTGCAACATTGATGATAAATAAATGACAAATAAAGCTTCGCCAGTTTATAACCGATGAAACATGATGGTGTCAGAATAATCACTTTCATGTGATGTATAGGATGCTACACAGGTCACTGAAGATAAAGTGTCAGAAGAAATAAGCAAGATACAGGATCTGTTTAACAGTAAATAGAAGTTCACATTTTTAATGTAAATAAAATAGAAGTTGTACATGTAAATTAACATTATCAATATCAAATAAAGTGTCAGTTGTATCAAGACTATATAATAACAGTAATAACAATAATATAAAATGAACTGGTGAGCATCTTGTCCTCCGTTTCCTGGGCCTTGGTGAACAGCACCATCTGATCCCCGTGCATCGACTCTTTCACCACGGCGCGCCGGTCCTCCAACGCCTGGACGGTGTCAAAGAAATTCGCATCCCGTGTCCGCTTTCCTAAGAGGGGAAAATAAGCAAGATACAAGATCTGTTTAGTCGCCATGTAGTTTTACAACATACTAGGAATGTGTTTTTTGTATTTTCACAAATAACATTAAGGTTTCACAAATCTGAAACTGTGTTATAAATAATGTTTAGACCCTCCTGGATAATCCAGTCCAGATAAATCGGCTATGCAGCGATTTAAGAGGTTCAAACACGGAGGATTGTTCCTTTTTGAAGAGTGCTTCATGTATGCTTGAACTTTGTTTAATGTTGTTGAGGCAAGTTTTCTTACCGGAAGTCATGTGTCACGCTGTTTCATAATTGTACCAAGAAGGAAATAAACATGATTGTGAACATCAGTTCGATGCGTAACGTTCTTTCAAGACCAAGTTACAGTGTGTGTACCTTTGCGTTTGGTTTGCTGGTAAGGACGACGACCAAGCGCTGTGATCTAGAATGCAAAGCTCGCTTGTTTCCAATTCCGAGAGTTGTCCATCCTCGCCTGAAACAGATGATTAGTGCCATGAGTTAGTGAAGCAAATTACAGAAACACTGCACAGTTATTCACAAGTCAAAACGTTTTCATAGCGGCCGAGAATATCTAGCTAGCTAGATGTAGCTAGCTCGGGGCCGGTGTTAGCCTATTCAGCCTAGCATGGCTAGCTTGATCTACTGAGCAAATAAAAGTACATCTGAGACCATTATTGTGCAGATTAAAACCCCAGTGCATGTAGTTGATTTTACCTTCGTCGTGGTTGTCATCGTTGGCCACTGAATCCGCCGTTTGTAGTCCTGCCTGAGTTTCTTTATTTTTAGCCGGTGTGCCGTGGGGCTGTGCACGATTCCCAGGTCGAGTGAAAGCTACTGAACTGGCTTCAGTAGCATTCCCTGGGTCACGTCCTCGGCGTAGATCTCCAGAAGCGCCGACACCTCCTCATCATTTCTTGATGCTTGCCATAACTGCTTTCAAAAACAAACTACTCTCCGTCGGTGCGCTGGGTTTTTGTAGCGAGGAAAAACAATGGCGGCTTTACACAACATTTTCACAGTTGTACGAGGCGTGGTTTGCAATTCGCCCAGCCAACCAGCACTGGGGTACTTTTCACCCACAGGAAAGTACGATCTCTCAGCGGGCTCTAAAAATGGGGGTAAAAGTTCCCGAGATTAAGTACGATTTTTGGTGTGAACGCGACATAAGGGGTACTAACGGAACTAATCGCGAAAAGTACGGAGAAAAGTACTCCGGTGTGAACGCGACTAATATGTATGTGAGATTATTACGTTTTTAGGAGAAATGTATCAATTTAAAATACTAGCTTTGGCGATTTTTTGTTTTGTTTTGTTTGTTGCTTTTAAGAGAAATTGATACATTTGAAATAATCTAGCTTTGGTTATTTTTTGTTTTATAAGTTTGTTCCTTTTTTAATTTAATTTTTAGATTTTTAATTTTTAATTTTATTTTTTGTTTATTATTTTCTGCATAGTCTCTTGTCCACACTCCAGTTTAGTTGGTGCCACCAATAAACACTAAAGAAGTAGAAGAGATGAGTTCAAAACCATATTTCCAGCAACTTAAGGGCCTGGTATGAGACTTTTCCACACAGGCATGCTGACGCCAAAGGGGGACCCGAGAAACACAATGCCAACACAGCAGATTACGTCTGGTTGAAGGGGACCTCCCATGCCATCCGCCTAGATGGAAAGGGAGACAACTGGTACCACTGGAGCCAGTGTGCGGTCGGGAAAAACAGCTGCGAGGATCCTAGACGACATCAGGACAGATTTGGCCCTCGTCGCGAGGACCCTAGACGACATCAGGACGGATCTGGCTCTCGTCAAGGCAGTCGACCCAGGAGGCGCCATCAGCGGACCAGAGGAGGAGGATCGGGAGGACATCTCTCCAGCAGTCGACCCGGAAGCCGCCATCAGCGGGCCGGAGGAGGAGGATCGGGACATCTCTCCAGCATCGACCCGGAGGCCGCCATCAGCGGGCCGGGGGAGGACAATCCGGACACATCTCTCTAGCAGGCACCCCAGAAGCCGCCGTCAGCGGGCTGGGGGGACAAAGACATGGCAAACCAAGACGGCACAGGGAACTCCATTTCCCGCTGAAACAGGTTGATATAGCCGGTGTGGAACTTTGTCTGAACAATCCATTTTTTGGAGGAACTTTCAACTTTATTTTTATATCCCATAATTTAAGGGATTTGTATTTTTTATTCTACAGAACTATGTGTTACCAAAAGAGGGAAAAGTTTAATAATGTCTTTTCTAATTTCTGTGGCTACTTTTATTGCCATTTTGGTAACATGTGGTTGTTGTTGTGTGCCTTGTATCCGCTCATTGTGTGTTAGACTCATCAGTTCTAGTATTGAGGGAAAAGCTGCCCCTTCCCTTTCGTACCAGATGCCCTTGTTGGCATATGCATCGGAGGTGGAAGAATATGATGACTCAGCAGACAAGGACGAATTTTTTTAGACATATTTTATTCTCCCTCTACTGTCATGAGAAGTTGTTGTTGAGGACTGTTTTTAAAGGTTTAAAGTGCTCTACATCCCAGCTTCTGATGGATTTATATAGATATTGGGTCATAGTAACAATGATGTCAGTGGTAATGTTTCAAATGCTGTATGTTGATCTCGTGAGGTGAGATCAAAAGAGGGATTGAAGTAAAAAGATATGATTCTACACTGTATGGAAGTAAACATGTAGTGTTTGGAATTGTATGGAAGTAAACATGTAGTGTTTAGAATTGTATTTTAGTAAACATATATTGTTTGAACTGTATTAGGTAATCACAACGGGTTTTGATAAACACTTAGTATAGAAATGTTATTCTCACTTTTAAACTCACTGACCCAGAGATGTTGGTGTTTTACACACACACATTTTCCCTTCACCCCCAACATACAGATGTTGGTTTTAAGGTCGTTAAGGACCTATTACTTTATGGTGCACTAAAGTTAAAATGTCGGAAGAGGGGTGGTTTATGTGAAGAACCCCATAAGAAAGGAATGTTGTGTAGATTGGGGTGGAGATAGGCGTTGACTTTTTGACCTGGATTTCACGTTTTGGATGGAACTCTGATTGAGCCCGACCAGATGTGAATCCAGCCAGTGAGAACACTTGGGGGAGGTGAGCAGTTTACACAGCTCCTCCCCAGGGGCTCTCTAGTTCGCTGTCGAATAAAAGGGGGAGGGAACAAGTCAACACATCTCCGCCCCAAAATAAAGTATGAATACAATTGTTTTTGAAGAAGAAATTGCTTTTTGGTTGGGTGAGTTGGTTTGTCCCGATATATATGTGTCCGCATGGCATCACAAACTTAAAGTCAATTGCTTTTTGTTTGATGAGTTGGTTTGTCCCGACACGTTTTATCCGCATGGCATCACCAAACCAGAAAGTCCGGAGTACTCTGTAAAACCTGTATATTTGTTCTATTTTCTACCAGTAAACTCAGATAATTGTTATAACTTTGATTCCGGTGTTTTCAATTCCTTTCTGATTTAATAGAGACCAGCCTCATTCAACGGACGGCGCGGAGAGGGCAGATAAGTGTCCAACTCTATCAGTCTGCTGCTGAGCCTACTTATTGTTATTATATATATATATATATATTGCCACTGTTATTATATTGTTTTGATACTACTGACACTTATTGATCTGCTGCTGATAAATAAAAGAGAACCTACATGCACGGCACTAGCATCATGACTGTCTTTGTTTAAACCAGCAGCAGTGCAGCGGTACACACTGTGTGTGTGTAACGTAGTTCTTCAGGTGTGTATGCTTAACATGTATGTATTTATCACAGTAAAGATGGTATACAAAAGCTTTTTAAAGAGCTTTCAACCTCATCCCATTGTCTTTAACACATATTTAACATAATAATATACAAATATACAGTATGAGTACTGTTTTGATACTGACATTTAATCTTTGCACTAAGGTGTGTCTGCACTATTGTAATTGTGTCTGTTGACTGTGGTAAATAAGAGAGAGAACCAAATGCACTGTACAAAAGATCAGCTTTATTGTCAATTTACAATTTCCATGCTGTTCAGATGCCTACATATCTATGACATGTTCTACTCCCACAGCAGGGAGAAGAGTAACATATTAAATACAGAGGGAAGCATGCGTTAATGAAAGGAAATGAAATAACTAAACATCCATTGTAAATTATAATATATAAGTAAACATATATTAGTACTGAGGTAGCGGCAAGTGACAACATTTTTGGCACCACCTCCCACCAGGCCGATGTTCTATTGTTCACCCAGAGAGAGCGCAGGACACGACGCGTTCCATAGTATTCGCATATCTGGAACACATACAAAGACACAAATTAGCCCTACATAACTCCATAAATCCTACATTAGATAGTATTAATGTGATTTAATGAACGTACCATGCTGTTCTTTGGGCGTGCTAACGGCCATCATCCTCAGCTGTCCTACGGCGAAACATGTCCATAGCGTGTGCTTTCGTCGTCCAATCCTTTTGTTAAGGCTTCTTAACCGCCTTCGCCTCCGACTCAGCATTTCTATTGCATTTGAATGGTCGATTTGTATTTGTGGCTGAGTTATTGGCTTAAATAACTCAAGTTACGAAGCTGTATAACACAACCACCAAAACGTCAACTCCATACCGTGTCTGAGGTCGGAAAGTAAACAGAAGCATACAGCGGAAGAGGACGTTTTTTTTCTTCTCTCGGTTTTTTGGCGAATTGCAACTTTAAGGTGCATACCGCCACCTACTGTACTCGCCGTGAAGTTGTTTGCGGCCTGCCAGTAAACCCAAAGCAGAAGAAGAAGAAGTGACGTCAGCGGCTCATTTGCCTAATCCACCCCCAGGAACTCATTTTGGTGTGAACGCGATCTGCTTTAGTTCATCAGAACTAAAAGAGCTCTCATGACCTACTGTGGGAAAAGTACTTGGTGTGAACGCCCCTATAGTGAATACTGGAGTGGAAACAGTCAATTATGAACTTTGTGCGCCATGACTACAATTGCAGCCCGTATTTTGTCTTAAGAGGGCAGACAGTGTAAGCCCATTCGTGAAAAGAGGTCCAGTAAGTCCTCCTCATCTATTTCTTCTAGGTTTTCCTCTAGCACTTTCTCAACTGATTCTCGCTCGGCCACTGAAAGATATCTCGGAAAGGACATCATCAAAAGTTCTTCATCCACAGAACTGGCTCCTTGACAACATGAAAGAATAAAAGCTGGTGACAGTCTGATTGGTAATATATTGTGGTCCATATATCCTTTTATCCATACTCTACCAACAGCTTGCCATTCCTTCTCCCAATAATCTGTCCACAGTCTGGGCACTCGCTCATCTTCCCCCTCGCACTGTTGCAAAAAAAGCTCCCAGAAGGCGGAGTATACTTCTCTTGAGACCCCCTCAGCTTTCTCATTTATTAACTCCATTATCAGTTGCACTTCCATTACTTTCGGATCCATGAAAACATTTAGAACATCCTGAACTATGTTTAATAAATTAGTTGACAGACATCATCAACCTGACAAGCAATGCATCAATTCAGCTATTTATTTTTCATGCAAAAGCACTAATTATTCTGTGGGTCTGGATATGATGTTTTTATGTTTTATCTCACATATTCTCAGTATCTTTCAATTGTTGAATTGTGGTTGAACTAAACAAGTAATCTAAGACATCAGCTCGGGCTGTGTGAACTTGTAATAGCAATTCTTTGCAGCACTATTACAAAAAACGTATTCCTACAATATACCTGCAAAGAGTTGAGGTGATGTGGATTCCAGGGAAGAGTGTCGACATGATCATCACCATAATATCCAGAAATAGGTCCAACCTGTACTTCAAAGTCTTCCATAGATGCATGAATGGCAAGGGCAAGAGGGGAGTCTGACTCGTCAGCAAACAACTCGTCTGCATCTTGATTTGAGGCAGGAAACAAACAGTCCTCTTGAGAGAATCCTGCTCCTGGATTGACAAAGATTACTGCCAGCATAATCCAAAAAGACATGACTTCTGTGGTAATCATCTCAGGAGGGGCAAGTCTTGGTGGTCTGTTTGATTCTCTTGTCTAGGTAAAATTAAATGAAAAAAATAATAAATTATAACAGTGGTTATTCATGCATGATCAGATTAAATAACATTAATTGATACACATATATACACGTGATTGATTTCATCTCAAACGTTTTTACTAATTTCAATAAACGTAGTTGGGAGTTTACATTTAAAATTAAATTAACTTTGCTTTCTGGAACAGAATCATGCAGTCTCTTCAACCCCATTTTTGTATTATTTTACACTACACCTGTGATGTATTCTAAACTAAGCTGGTGTCACCTGTAGATGATAACTAAATCCCACTATGTGCCATATCAACAACATAAATCAACATTTTATGCACATCCTTCTTCAGAGTTAGATAAAATGACATGCTTGGTTGAATAACTGTTTGAAAAATGTCAGTTCAAACTGATTTCAGTTAAAAGTATATAGTTCTAGGGTTTTCAAAAAGAGCCAAATTGAATGTTTGAACATGTTGGAGATTTTCAAAGCAATACTGCTCTTTTGAAATTCCTGCATCAACCAATTTTAGTTGTAAAAATGACACAATTTATACAGAGGCTTACTTCTTCATTTTTTTCCTGCACTGAGTCGTTGGGTGCTGGATCTGAATCTGAGGATCTCTCAATGTGATGCACTGGATGATCTGCTCCGATCCTCGAGGGATAATATCTCCTAGTTTGTTTCCTCACAGACTGTCTTTGCTTTCTCCTGGTCTAAAAATGAAATCAGCAGATTAGCAGATGATGGACTTGTATAGACTTGAGAGCTGTTGTGGATTTGCAAAGAAGTGAATAGAAATGTAACAGCCAATATTTATAAATGTTTTATACATCTGAGCAGCTCTTCTAACTCAACTCAACTATCAACTGAGAAAATCAATAGATATATTTCTCTTTTTAGGATTTTTGAATGTTACAAATGGATTGCATATTACATTTAGTAAATAGATATATCTGGGAAAAAGGGGGGTAAGAGGTGAATGTGCAGTTAATCGGCTTGCACTAAATATGTTCACATTTAAAAACCTTAAATTTTGAAATGGGCCACCTGCATATTTGTTTAGAGTTAAATAGTGCACCTACACATATGCTATATATTACTTGTATGTACTTTAATTGAAGTTTCACTTTCCAAACAAATGTTTTCACCTGTTTAGTATAATTATGTCTAAAGACTTCCACAACAATACGTTTTTGACTGAATACAAAAGTGGAAAAAGATAAAAATAGCACACCTTGATTGGCCTATGGTCTGTGGGCTCGAAGTCCGAAGATGGGTCAGAGTCAGAGAGCATTATTGTGGCATCCTTAGGAGAAACTTCTTTATCCTTTTCCTTGGAGATAGGTTTGATCGTAAAGCTGTTGCACTGTGTTTTCAAGGGGTACTGGGCAGCATTCACTGCAGGCAAACCTAATGTGACCATTCACATTAGGAAGAAGAAGATATACTTTATTAATCCCTCAGAGGGAAATGTCTTCCCCCACTCTTGTTGTTGTAGCAAATACTTTGGATGGTTGACTTAAAGCCCCCCCTCCGCTACGCGCCGTTCGTTAGATGAGGCTGGTTCTATTTAATAAAGAAAGGAATTCAAAACACCGGAATAAAGGTTATAACAATAATCTGATTTGTCTGGTAAGAAACAAAACACGTATACAAGTTTACAGAGTACTCCGGACTTCAGGTTTCTACTGCTGTGCGATACAGGTATCGGGACCAGCCAGTCAGCAAACAGGAAGCATTTTACATACAAAAACAACAGTATTCATATCCATATTTTGGGGCGGAGATGTGTCGACTCTTCCTTCCCATTTGACTCCGAAGCGAATCAGAGAGTCCGTGGGGAGGAGCTGTGTGAGCTGCTCACTCCCCCAGGTGTTTTTACTGGTTGGATTCACTTCTGGTCGGGTCCAATACAGCGAATCAGAGTTCTGAGAAAAAGTATGTTTTCTTCTGAGATTCGGAAGTTCCCAAGGACAGAGTCAATCTTATCTTTGCACCTGTATTCACTCCCTTATTTTCCCAAGGAATATTTTACACAAACTATTCTTTCCCAGACAACCAAACATTGTACACGGATATAATGATGCCCAGAAAGAACCTTGAAAAGAATATGAGTGTGTGTGCTGGTGGGAGGAGGTGTATGTGTGTGTAACAGGATCTCTGGGTCAGTGAGTTGTAAGTGAGAATACAATATCTATATATGTGATTAATTAAAACAGTTCAAACAATACATGTTCACTAAAATACAATTCAAAATAATACATGTTTACTTCAATACAGTTTAGAACCATATCTGTTTACTTCACTCTGTTGTGTTTAAACACATTACACACACAGGGAGGATATACAAGCACTAACAGACAGAGTTCGGTGCATTCACAACCCAAGTAACATTGACCTGCTGATGTCTTTCAACAAAAGAAAAAGCAGCCAGACTCTGAATATCAAAACCTTGTTAGCAGTTAGTGCTACCACTATGCTAAATTGGTATTAGCATTGCAATTACAGTAAAACAAACAACCTATGTTATCCTTTTAGACGTCTAATAATATCCAACTTTTCAAATCCATCATATTGAAATAATAGGCCTTCACCAAAGCATGTTGACAAAGCTAGTAACTACAGCGAAAGACCTTTAAAATCCAAGTCAATTAACTTAAAGGGCCCATGTCATGCTTTTCCGGTAATTACCCGTCCCCTTGTGTGTTATGAAGGTTTTTATGCATGTAAACGGTGTGCAGAGTCACAAACCCTCAAAGTACACCCTGTAGCGAGTAAAACTCTAACACAGAAAATACCTCCCCAAAACGCCTCGTTGGAGATACGTCATTGTCCATTTGATTCTTCCATTTCGTTCCGGGTACGGCATGATGTCAAGCCGTACCCGGAACGAAATGGACCAATCCGTGGAGCCGTTACGTTACATCCGCGGAGCCGTTACGTTAAGCCCCCGCTGATTGGTCCAAATTGACCAATCCACGGACTTCTTCACACACACATCTGTGTGCAGGGAGCAGGCAGCTCAGCTGATTTCTCCTCCCTGCCTGCAGGCTGATAACAGACAGTTGGGATCGCGGCGAAATTCTCTCTGCACACCCATTCTCACAGCGTTTATCAACCTTTTTCGTACTCAATATCAAGCCACACTTATTGTTTTTACTTCGGCTGTGAGTTTGTGTGTGCTCAGGATGAGTTTGGCTGTGTTTGACTGTGTATCCTAAACAAGGAAACAACACCTCCACGGAGCTCAGCGCGATTCACAACATCCCGACCAATCAGAGCACACTCTGCTCACAGGGAGGGAGGTGGGGGCTGGAGCTATTGGAGCTACAACGAGCCATTAAAGGCAGAGAGTGAAATTCAGTGAATACACGTAGTTTACAGAGATGCTGTCTGAGAAACCAATGTGAGTTTGAAAAATTGCACAATATAAATCTATTCTAGTAGACCTCAACAATGGAATTATGATCAGTGGAAATGGCCATGACATGGGCCCTTTAAATATGTATTGTGAAAATGTCCCACACAGCTAGTTGGTTACAACAATCTACAGTGATGTCACAGGGATTTCAGGCAACAGGTAGTTGAAGGTTAAGTACCTAAATTCACTTGTTAATCCATTTGCTGTGGCTACAACTGCCTCGTGGAACAACAACGTTGTCCTTTCTGTTTGTTTAATATAGGAATGCATCTTTGTCTATCACACTTTGCTTCTGTAGATCTCCCATCTGACTTTATTGTGAGCTTGTGCTTTCAAAAAGTAAATTGAGCATGTTTTATGAGACTGAACAGTCTGGATCTGGATCTGGATTAATACTGAGCAGAACCCAGAGCTATCACGCTCAGTGGGGGATGGATGATCCCCGCTAAATGTCTCTTAAAATTTGCCGGAAGCACTCCACGGTTTCTGCGATGACAGCCTCATAGGGTATTGGACTCTCTTAAAACCCAGGTAGGTGCAGAATAGGTTTCTCAAAAATAAAGCTATCAGGAAGGCAGTACTATGCATGACTAAAATGATAGTAAACTATATGTACACATTGATTAATACCTACTTAACTTGTACTTGGGACAGGACTGCAAAGTACAGATGGGATATTCCTGATCATAATCAAACTTATATAAATGTGCACCAACATTAGTTATCAGAGTTCTCTATTCTCAATTTAAAAGAATAAACTGACAATAAAGAAGTCTTATAAAATATTTTGCTTGTGTCTTTGGGCCTTCAGTGTTTGTTTTATTATTTATCAACTAGTTACATTGTCATTTTGTAAATTAAGAAAATAAAATCCAAAGAATTAAACAATTATAATTGCAATGTAAATAGTTTGCACCCCATTCTTTTTTACTTTTAAATTAATCTTTATGGTGTGGTGTGTTACCAATTCTTAAAAATAATACAAGGAATGGATGTTCATCAAAGGATTTTCAGGGCAATCGATTTGCAGTCAATCAGAGACGAGACTTCTGCTGCATGCACCCAGGCACACATAGGCCGTGTCTCAATTCAGGGGTTTCATCCTTCGAAGGGTGCATTCGTAGACCGCATACGTCACTTCCGCCGAAAGAAGGCTGTCCCAATTTTTTTTTTTAAACGAGACTCCTCCGAATGTGGCCCACGAATGCAGCCTACTTTTCCCCAATTTGAAGGATACATCTGATGTACACTCCGCGGCCTACCATATCCCAGGGTGCAATGCGCGCAGGGAAGAGTGAGCTTTTTTCAAATGAAATGGCTTCCGGTCTCCCCAGCAGAGTGGATTTAAAAGCAGCAGCAAGCGGAGGAATCACTAATAAATGTGATTATTGGGTTTTAACTTACTTTAAATTAACTAATGTCACACACGTCAAACCCAAGGGGCATTAAAACGTACATTTTCGTTAAATAATACGGATAAATATGTGACGCTAACTAGCTAGCTGGACGTACTGCACTGTTGTTTACACTGATTTTTTATTCAATTCAGAAGTTTACTAAAGTCATACAGAGATCTTGGCTCTGTTATAGATAAGTTATAATTTATATTACATAAATAGACCAAAGTGAACACATTTAGACCTGTATAGCCTGCAGTACGGTGGGATTTATAAAATGCTACCATGACGTGTAGCTGCTGTTTCCTTTATTTATTTCTCTGACATGTTGCAATGTTTTACTGTTTATTAAACTTTGGGTCAACATTACAACCTTTGTGTTCAGCTCATGCTGCTTTGAGGTAGGGCTAAAAGAAAAGCCTATTTTAAATATTTCCAGCAGATTTGATCATCTTTTATAAGGTTAAAGTGTATTGAATGTATCCTAATCCCATAATAATAAGACAATCACAAATAGACAGCAGCCTTTTGCTTGATGTTAGTTTGTGCCGTGCTGTCAAAGCGAAGCACGTGTGACTGTCATTTCATCTCTTTAGTTTTTAAAAACCAGAACAGTATATCATTTTAAATGATCCTTTAGGGATTGTTTGTCTTAAATGCTTAGAGTTAAATGTTGCAATAATACTTCTGCAACCCTGTGTTTAATATGATTAATTCACTTTTTTCTTTTTCTCTTGTTTTTCTCTGTAATTAGTAAAATTCTGGAGAAATGGATCTGCTGGAGAAGGACCCCTAATCTGAAAAGTGCACAGCGGATCATCAGGACAGAGCTGCCATCCACCTGGACCCCCCGAGGTGCTGGAGAAGGACCCCTAACCCCAGCGGATCATCAGGACAGAGCTGCCATCCACCTGGACCCCCCGAGGTGCTGAAGAAAGCAAAACGGCGATCAGGAACATCCTCCACCCAGACCTCTGCTTACTGCTGTCCTACAGACTTGTGTCTTAGTTTCAGAATTAGATTTTGTATGTGTCCTTTCTTTTAATAGATATGTAACGATTATAGCTTGAGTCTGTCTTCAGTCAGCTGCTTCTATATACTTGCTGCACATATAATACAAATAAACAACTCCATAAACACACTTTTGCTGATATTTGTTTTACTGCTGGTGATGTTAAATAACATGATTGATTTCATGTCTCAATGATGAAAGTTATAATAATAGAAGACATGAAGCTGCAGAGAGAGGATGGATATATTCTTACCTCTACTTTGTGATAAGATGAAAATACAATATTAAATTGTAATTGTTAAACACATTGTTTATTTCATTTACTGAGGTTTTAACCATTATTTACAACATGTGTACATAAGCAGTGGAATAATAGGATATCTCTAGGTCATTAAACTGTCTTCAGTTTAATTTGATTAATACAAAAAATAAGTAATAGAAAATGTTTAATTGTGTATTCCAGCAGAGCGGGGGGTCACGGTGCTGCTGGACCTGGAGGTGCTGACCTGGGGTCAGTGGGACATCATCTGGGCAGGTCTGGGGGAAGAAAGAGAATATAAACTGTTATGATCACAGCTATTAAGATTAGAACACTACTATTGTTAAGAATCAATCTATACAACATGCTTTTGTTCATTTAAAAAACATTGTTTTATTAGTACAGAAAAATTAAGACTTATTTTAAATATGAAATAATATGATTAAATTACATCAGCTACATATCATTTACTTGTTAACTTACTAATGTAACATTACTGGGGGCTAAAGGAACAGCTTCATCTTATTTACCTGGCCATGGTCCTCTTTAATTCATCGCCGTCGGTGATCTCCAAAAAATGTAAAAGTAAAAGTAAAGTTTCTGGATCCTTTTCAGCTGAGTTAGCTTGTAAGCTAATTTGCTAGCAGGCTGCTGGAGCAGCGCAACCGAGCAGCGCAACCGAACAGCGCGTATCACGTGACGTAAACAGGCAGTGCTCCGTAGTCTACTCTAGACCGTCTCATTTCGTAGGCCGCTCGGTCCAGCCTACCCGGTCTACGTGGGCTGGGACCTCCGTGGACCGCGTAGGCTGCGTACTCCGAAGGATGCAGCCCCTGAATTGAGACACGGCCATAGATCATGCGCTGAGGCAAATAGAGAGAGAGTATACGCTAAGGCACAGAGACTACAGAGACCACAAAGTTAGCACGCAGGAAGTGAAGAGCACGGCACGCGGCGCGCCCTGTAAACAACACTCCCTTATGAAACACAAATATATTTTAATGTATTGTAAAATATAATACAATATACTGGATCATACATTTCCATATATGGGAAAGTAGTCCTTATATTTTTAAATATATGTATGGCTATATATTGATGTGTAAAAAAAAATATTGCAATGAAAACAAAAACTGCACTATACATTTTTATATTTAATAGTTTTATTGAAACACTCATTTATCTTTCATGAGTTACACAAGTTTACATAAAGTTGAACAGATATTAATAAACAGTTATCTCACTTCGTTTTGTATAGTTACCCACTTTATATATGAAAATATGTTTGATGGTATATATTTAAAAAGTACAAATACTCCATTGTCCATTGAATGATGGAAAATAATATACAGTTTATAAATATATACATGCATATATGCACGCATATATATATATATATATATGCATATATATACATGTGTCCAATGCAATGCACATATTTTTTCATTCTTGAATATACTATGATATACTTACTTCTTATTTCTATTTGTTTCATATATATGTTTATTTTGAAATTGGAAATAACCCAGTACTGGCGTTTGGATTCTGGGTACGGCCGACCGACTATTTGGAGTGGAATGGAGCCCATCCACGGCAGACAGCCCAAAACAGTAATCGAACGCGCCACTTCCGGCTGACAATGGCTGAGGATCATGGGTAATTTAGCCTTCCGCTATCCAAAACTGACCTCCGTCTTCGCTAAACAAATATATATATAATATATATAACACTCTAAAACGTGTTAACGTTCTCATTGGACACATTATGTGCCAGTGATCATAAAACCAATCAATCTCACAGATTTCGGGGAGGCCCCCCCTCTCCAGCAATAGATTGATCTGATTGGCAGATTCAAATGCAAGTGCGTTGCCTGTTGATGGGATTATGGCGCTGTCAAAGAGAAAGCATCCACCAGGTGCTTCGAAACGGAAAATTAAAAAGAAAAACAAGAGGAAAATACAGCACAAGAGTCAGGTATGTGTGTGAGCATTAAAATCTATTTTAAATTGAAATAATTCTGCATGTACACTACAAGTAGTCTAGTTGCTTAATCCGTAGGTCTTGTCTCTCGGCACTACAACAGCTAAATTAGCTAACGTTAGATAAATTAGCTATGTTAGTTCCCTAGGTCTGCAGCTTTGTGAACATTCAATTTGGTAAGATTTTTGATGTTTCAGTCAACTGAAGTTGACCCCAAAAAGCCAAAAATAGCAGACCTTTAGATCGCTAACATTTTTAGCATAAGTCAATGGAGTTTAACATAGCGGAAATTAGCATCGCGGCTATCGGACATTTTCTGACTGGTAAAGATGAATGAAAATATTTTCTATTGCTGTAGCTAGCTAGTTAAGTAATGTAACCACAGTTAGTCTATGTCTTCTGATGTTAGTAACTATGTAGGCTAACATTAGTTAGGCTATGTGTTGTGGACTAATGCATTCAAGTTAGTTCACATTTTAGTTGTTATTGCCCCTGCTGACAATTGTATGTACAATATGTAGCCTACAGTCAATGGAATTTCACATTTTGCTCTCCAATGTATGTTATTTTAATGTTGACACATAATACTATAACTATATATTTTACAGGAGCATTGTTGAATTTCCTAGGTCGAACTAAGCCTGCAGAACCACAAGTCAAGAGGACAGATTAACCGGATAGCAGTGGTGAGGAACACACTGTCATTTCATTTCACTGTAATTTTACTTTTCAGATGTCACTTTATTCAGCTTAGTTATTTATTCAGTTATGTTATTACTGCTAATTGCACTATGCGTATTGTTGTATATTATACCTATGTGTTTACTACTACTACTTACAAAATCGAGGGTTGTAGCTTTGTGTCAGTACATATTTCAGGGTTTTTCTATGCCTTTGTTCATCTAAATTCTAATACTCATAGGCGACTACAACTGCCGATGCCGAGGCCCAGTTCTCCCTTCCCACCACCCCAGGTAATACACTGACTATGGATAAGTACCTTTGGCTTATACAACCCCACTTTAAACACCCAAACTATCCCTTTATGATGTGACATTTTCTACACTGTTAACATTAAGAAACACTTAAGAAAGCTTTCAGGAGCTGATCATTCCTAAAATACAATTGGCCATGTGATCACCAGTAAAAAAACTAAAACAATCTGCACCAAATATTTTTGTGATTTATAATTTTTTTGTGCCTTTTTCCTTTGTTGTGTACCTTAAGGGAGTTTTCCCCAGACAGCTGGACACTACATGATAGCAGAGGACCAGACAATCGTCAGTGGCAGTGTCCCGAATATTGTCGACGCCCTGATACTAATGTTTGCAGCATATTACTGCCTCAACATCAGTTATCGCTCAGAAGGAGCTACCCTGGAGAGTTAAGACTTGAATTGTAATTATTAAGTCATTCTTGGTAGCGGTTGATTTCCTTAACGTATTAATATCAACACAACAGCATAGTAATACAGCCATGGAGCAGGTTTAGTGTATGTGTGTGGTCTATAACAGAGAAACACACAAGTATAATTAGAATCTTGTACTTGTTCCACCTAGTAGAGGCTTGGCGTGAGTGTCAGCACCTGATGACAATGGAATCTGACGAGGAAGACGCAACTATTTCTTGCACCGAAATGGGCTGGGCACCGGAACCTTGGTACTAACAAAACAGTGACAATGTATTTCACGAATAAGAAAAAAACAACCACGCATCCACAGCTTCGTGTGAATGGTAAAATAATTGAAAACGTCAATGAGGTCAAATACTTGGGAGTGATCTTGGATGCCAATTTGACTTTTGAAAGCCATATTAGAAACATGACTAGAAAGCTGAAATATAACACTTTCAAATTTAAACATATTAGGAACTCATTAACCATAGAAGCATCGAAAACCTTTTTGCATGCCATGATACTATCACATTTTCACTACTGTATAACCTGCTGGTCCCAAGCAACTAAGACTGCTATGAGACCACTTGAGGTTCTTTATAAACAAGCCTTATAAGTTATGGATAGAAAGTTATTAAAACACCATCATTGCAATATACTGTCCAAATACAAACTTTTGAGTTTTGATAGTCTTGATTGATTGATCAAACAGGTGCTGGAGTGTGTTCACCAGGGAGACTGGTTGACTTCCATAGACCTGAAGGATGCATACTTCCACGTAACCATCATCCCGAAACACAGCACATTCCTGCGTTTCTCATTCCTGGCTCCACACACTTTTTCAAAGTGTGTGGAGACGGCTCTGGAGCCGCCACACAGAATGGGGATGAGAGTGTTATTTTACCTGGACGACCGGCTGTGGCTGGCTCGCTCCAGGGGAGGAAGTCACTTTACAGACGGTACAGCTCGTATCTCATCTGTCAAGCCTGGGTTTCATTTATAAACTGGAAGAAGAGCTGTCCTCTTCCCTCCCAGATTATAATTTATCTGGGAGTGGAATAAAACTTAGCCACCATGAGAGCGCGGCTCTCACGGCAGAGAGTGGAGAAACTGACAGCTCTCCTCTGATACGTCACAGCTGTTAGGCATGATCATTAGCTGGTCACGTGGTGATCCCCCTTCACATGAGGAGACTCCAGAGTAGGTTTATTCGCCTGCACATCGACCCTGTGCGCCAGTAGAGATGCATGGTGTTCATTCCGTGGGTTTGGTTTTAACCTATTGGAAAAATCTCCACGTCCTGTCAGTGGGGTGCCCCTGGGCAGAGTGACGTCACTCACCTCGGTGTTCACAGACGCATCTCTCAGGATGGGGAGGAACGTGGCCGGCTCACATGTCTCTCCACATAAATGCGCCTGTTGGCATGCAGAGAGCTGTCCTTTTTCCCTCTTATGAGAGGGATGTTCCCACTCTGTGTGTCAGATAGAGTGATGTCGGGGACTCAGCTGTGTGCCCTCTCTCCTGCCTATCGGCACGCAGAGAGTTTCCCTTTTTTCCCCCTCTTTTATCGTTTTAACAAAGTGTGACATTCGTCTATACTTTTCACAACGACAGGTTTTTACCTTCATCCCCTCATGGAGAATATTCATTTTTAAATGCTATATTCCCAGGGACTGTGAGGCTCCATTACGCATGGCGCAATGGACATGGGTTATTAATTGAGTAGATGTGTTTTTGAGCTTCTGGTACCAGTGGGGCGTGGACTACATCCTGTTTTGCCCTTAAGCCAATAGAGTGGCGAAGTCCCTCCCCTTCCGGTGGACCTCCATGGGACCTTATTTCGGAAAAATTATGTATTGAAGTCAATGGAGAGAGAAAGATTATCTTTCCATCCCGTTTGAATTGTGCCACGAATTACAAATATGATGTTTGTCAATTTAAAAGATAATTTTGCAAGTCAAAAAAAAAAAAATGTGTCGTAAAACTGTGAAGTAACACATTTGTTTGTGTGAAACGCTCAATGAACTACATCTCTAGTCTCACAGAACAACACACGTCACCAAGATGGCCGTCACTACTGTCTTGTCAACAAAACGATTGACTACCCTCACTATCACCACAATGAAACACGTCCTGAAGAATGTCATGCAAAGCTGCCTGCCTGCCTTCCTTTGATTCTCTCTGAACTGCCTGGTCATGTTTAATGTCAACCATTTGTGCAGATAGCATGAAGTAGAGAAGATCGCCGATGCTAGCGTTAGCGTTAGCATTTCTCCCCCGGGCTTAAATTGTGTATTATAGAATAATCACACCGGTGACAGTACTATTCAAAGGGTTCACGAAATATGACTACTACTCTTACTGTTTAACATTTTGGGTTACTTAATGTTACTTCATGTTAAGGCTAATAAAAATGACAAGGCTGTAATGCTAACTAACGTGCTAGCTACTAGCTAGCTTGATCCAGACACTCCTGGTCCTTTCATCAGACGGGAAGCGAAAGAATGAGCAAGACCCATTGCTGGTATGATAACAACCTGGTACTAAGCACACAGGCATCTTGTTAAAGTTATCTTATCTTAGCCAGCGCCATATGTATAATTCATGGCACAATTCAAACGGGATCGAAATATAAGTTTTCTCTCTCCATTGACTTCAATACATTATTTTTCCGCATTAAGGTCCCATGGGGCGGAAGTAGATGGGCGTGACTTCGCCACTCTATAGCGATAGCCTTAGAGGGCGAAGCCTATACGATATAGAACTGGGGTTACGTACTGTAACCCAGCTTCTATGAGTATAGGCGCAGCCCTCTAAGGTTCGGGCCCCACTGGCTCCGCGAATAGCTGAAGAAAAGCTGTTTGTGTGGGAGCAGATTGTTGGGCCTCCTTCCTATTTATACGGAAGTGAGGCCGTCGGTGGGGCCCACGTCATAGTCATAGGTGGGCGTGGATTAAGTATGTCAGTGCTGCGCATGCGCACTGGGATTACCCAATAGCAATAGCCTTAGAGGGCTGCGCCTATACTCATAGAAGCTGGGTTACAGTACGTAACCCCAGTTTTTCCGAGTAACATTTTTTTGTGTTAGTTCAATTAAAAACATATTTGGAATATGTATCGTTTCAAACAAAAATAATATAATGGTCTAATTATTATATTTGTATTTCCTTTATCAGACAGCATGGAAATTAGGTACCTTAAATAATAAGGTAAGAATAGTCATTGCAGTGGATGTTTATCTGGTGCATTGTTGGAGCTTCTTATTGCTGGAGATAGAGTAAAGGCTAATGAAGGATGACATGGCCGTTAAGTCACTGGTGATATAATTGCTCAGAGTTTTATTAAATATGAGTTGGTGTTGGTAGAGAAGAAGAGTGCAGGCTCATTTGACTGATAGTGAAGTTAACGATAATCTAAGTAGTGACAAATAGTCCTATTAACTGACATTACTGAAACGCTGAGTGTGGTGTGCATGTGTTTGCTCTCTCCTTCATGCTGTGTCCATCTGGTGTGTGTGTGTGTGTGTGTGTGTGTGTGTGTGTGTGTGTGTGTGTGTGTAGGTGGTTTGTGGTCGATGAGCCTGCCATCCGGACCAAAAGGCCAATGATCCTCTCGGTAGGTGGATGTCCTGATTGTGGGATGGAGTTGTCATTAGTCATTGTCCCGGCCACCACCCCACCCCAGCAGCCTCTCATTTGTGTCCCATCGCCCTGGCCAATCATAAGCCCATTAGTCTTCCTTTTCTCCTTTTATGGCCGGGGCCCGCTCAGTCCAATCAGCTCCTGTTCTCATTTTCCTCACATCGGTTTTATCTACAGAATCGACAGAGCTGGCAGCCTTCCAGCCAGATACTTCCCCGTCATTTACTGTGCACTATTAACACACACACACACACACACACACACACACACACACACA
>CALSBW010001814.1:148568-173219 GCA_943590975.1 Lindbergichthys nudifrons
CACACACACACACACACACACACACACACACACACACACAGTATAGCAACATCATTTTGGGTTCAATTCTTGGGCTGAAGAAGTTTTTCTCACTGAACAGTAAACAAAGTTGTTCGGGAAGAATCTTTAGATGCAAGAACAGGCTACAGTTCCAGTGCCACATTTGGCTGGCAAATAGTGGTTATTTAGGCAGACCTTATCTGATATCTAAGTGACTTTGGATTCAGTGTAAAACTCAATGTTGTGATTGAGGAGTTAGGGCAAGCGGCAAACTCTGGGGAAGAGCCGGGACGCCAATATGGAAGAGCCACAAACTGCAGTTCATATATTGGCCGATAGGCGCTGACTGCAGAAAGGAGCAATTTCCATAGACCCCCATGTTAAAATGCCCAATTTCACAGCCTAAAAAAACATGTTTCTACCCATGGATCCAATAAATATTATTATAGATATAGTTAGATTCCACCTTCATGATTATGAATCTGTGAGTGAATTGTTTTCTAACATGACCCTTTTATTTATATTAGGTCTTAAAGTTTTTGCATAAATTAGGGCGTGGTCACATTGAGTGACAGCCCTGTCAAGTGACTGCTGCTGTTTGCTTCTTGTCTCTCTGCTAGCTGCTTCGTCTCCGTGAAGCTACAGGGACTCTGCCTGCTCAGTTCATCCAGGGAACACAACTTGACCCCGGCCGTGTTTGTTTGTTCTTCATGCTTATATATCGGACTATTGTGACTCGCTCTGCGGTTGAAACAGACGGTGCATGAATGCCGTTTTGTGGTAAGTGAAATTAGAGTACTTTATTTATGTGTTTATGATTTTAATCTGCTACGTAATGAATGTTAAGGCTTGGGTTAGCATGTAAGCGAGTGGTAGCTACATCGGTGCTAACGATGCTAATCGTATCCTCCAAGTTAACTTAAAACCATAGACTGTGTATATATAAAGGTTAAAACGAAATAGACAAGTGTTAAGCGTTAAGTGGGATAATACTGTAGAACAAACGGCTTCTGTTTGAGGTTGATAAAATAAGGTCATCCTTGTAATTTAGAGATATTGTATTATGTAGGTAGGAACTGTATGCATCGCTAAGGTTAATTTAAATTGGCTATGCTCAAGTATGTAGACAAGCTAACGTCGAAGTAGTGTATGTGAAATCAACCTCACAATAAGATGTGTGTATATTACAATTATTAATGTCATATTTCAAGATGATTACTTAGATATTACAATATGGTTGGTTGAGCTGGAGTTCATTATTGAGCTTACACGTTAACATCACAGTCATCTGAAGAACGAACCCAAATCTTGTTGTTTTTATTAATTGCATTACCAAATTGGTATCAAATAAATAGTAAGCATTGGTAACACAACTTCCAAAGTTACGGTAAAATAAAAAGGACCCTGACTCGGACAATACACAATCCAACATGTTCAACAGAAGAGAATAAGTTATATTGTTTCTACACATGGTACTTTACATATATATCTGTTTGTTTAAAGTGTCCAGGTGATGCAGACAGGCTGGACCAGAGAGTGAGAGACAGAACTGGACTCCTCACAGCAGTGAACTTCAGCACAGGTACAAATACTCTTTTTTCATACTGTACAAAGAATCAAGAAAGATATTGGTTTAAGTAAATGAAGTATTGACTTTAATACACTGATATACATTCCATTAAACAATACTAAATACTAGATCACCTACACATCAGTGAAGTTGAGGGTTTCTTCCATGCAAAGGGTTACATTTAGATGTTAACAAGCAATATGACTGTCAGCTTTCTAATTTAAGGTATTGAAGGCAAAGCTATTTAACGCATAGTGAGAACTGCTATTTATCTCTCAATATTGTCTGTAAAAACGTGGTAAAAGTGATTATTTCAGTGAGAGAACAGAGCAAGCTTCTACAGTTGTACTAAGTTAATAACAGTTAAATATTATTTTGATAATAAAATACATTTCAATGTTGATGAATGTCATACTGTTCATTCATAATCTGATTGTCTTTGTAGCTCACTGTTGAAATAAAATAAAACATTACAATTACAAAATAATAATATCTACAGCCCCTAAACACACCTCTTTCATAAATAACACACTTGTTCGGCAATAATATGTTTTATGTTTCCTGTAATTTTTGTTAGGAAAGGACATGCCTGAAAGACACGACTCAGCATCTCCTCTTTCTCCGAGGGTCAAGAAGAACATCCAAGAGGAAAATTAAAAGCTGATGTTATGAGATGTTAAGACCAGTACAGGACATTCACTAAGAAACTACTTTTATTGTGAAAACAAAGTCAGCTGATCGAATGCACCTATTTCCACATCTACACTCCATCAGCTGATTATTTCTATTTGCCTCACTTCATGAGCTTCACAACATGTACCTTGTACCGCAGAGTTTGCAACGTCACAAATAAATGGGGCCAATCTTCAGTCGGATGTGAATGTGTAATCTAACATTTTCAGTAAGAATAATGGACAAAAGGAGTGCAAATCCAATTTATTGAAATGTGAACCAAAAGTTAATCAAACATGTTTTAAATAAAAAAGCACATATGGACAGAAGGTGTAAACCTATTAAATGTATAAGTAAACACATTTAGTCAAATAAAGTGACAGACTAGGCCTGATCAGGTGGTATCAGCTGTGCATGGGCTCCTCCATCAGGCCTGGTCCTCCTCGCAGAGGAAAGACCCTCAGTCCTCTCCAAACCAACAGACAGGACGTCCATCACACGGAGGTTTCTCCCTGAAGTCTCTGCAGCTCTCTGGACACCACGCTGTCTCAATCCCTCCACACTCCACACTGAATATGAGAGGGGAAAAATGAAAATAATAAATGCTTTAGACATTAAGAAATATAAAGTTGACTGTTGAGTTGCTCAGCTTTTTTAGATTGTCAATACTATTACTGTATAACTAATATCTCAGGTTAAGAGGCACCTTCAAATAAAGATGGGTCTTTGAATACATTTTGTCTTTTGAATTGTTTGTCTAAAGTCAAGGATCTAGAACTGGTACTTGTAGTTTTAATGATACAGTCTGGTTATAATGCTGTTTGGAGGAGGCCTCACAGGTAAGAGCACTAACTAGCAGAGGTGGGAGTAAGTCCTACATGTGCAAGTCATGAGCAAGTCTCAAGTCTTGACCTACAAGTATCAAGCAAGTCCCAAGTCACTGTGGTGAGAGTCAAGCAAGTCAAGTCAAGTCATTGCTCAGGTCAAGCAAGTCAAGTCAAGTCATACGAAATTCTGATGAATAATCCCAGTTTCCGCATTTAAATCAGTTAAAAGACAGTGGTTATGAAAATGGATTTAACCCACACTATGATCTTCATTACATACACAATTAATCATTTGAAATCGAATTTAGACCGATGACAATCATATTAGATTAATATTAACCCTAGAACTGCAGACAATATAGCTAGGACTCAGTCAGTCTGTTCAAAAAGGCAGAATTCCAGGTAAGAAAATCATATATGGCATTTGCCATTACACATATTTAATTTAAATGTCTGTTAACACTAGAACCGCCAACAGCGTCAGCACCTACAGAGATATCATTTTCAAATCATTTAATTTGTTCCTCTTCATAATTTCCTTATAAACTAAGTAGGACGATTTAAAACTCACTTAATTGGGTTCATTTAGAAATTGCTTCAGTTTATCATCAAAACAGATCAAAAAGTTCAGATTCATTTTACAATAAATCAAGGAATGATGCACTTCTACAAACAAAAACACCATAATTAAAACATTTAACAAACTACTAAAAGTAGATGAACTACATTATTCAACAGTTTACAGTAACTTCTGATAATAACACAGGGGAAATAAACGTGGCATCTCTTTTCCTCTCTCTCTCTCTCTCTCTCTCTCTCCCTCTCTCTCTCTCCTGACAGCCCGTCAGTATCAGGGTTAGTCAAAATGAATCCCTTGGCGGTTCTAGTGTTCATTTACCGTTCTGTCTTCTCTATGCAATGCTTAATCGATTTGAAACCAAGTCTAACGTAGCTTAAACTTAACGTTAGCTTTCTAGCTAACACAACACATTCACGCACCTTTCTCTGTGGGGTTTTTTGTAGTGACGAATGAAGTTGGATGTTGTGGTGGTCCTGTCACTGATCTTTATGCTGCAGACCCTGCATACCGCTGTTCTCTTCTTATTAGCGTCCTCAACAACATAATCCTTGAATCCAAACTTCACTATTTGTGGAGTAACGCTAGCCGCTGCCATGTTAACTGACACTCCTGTCGTCTAGTGGGTTGCCAGGTTTGCGCGCACGGCACTAAAATCACCCAATTTTTTCGAAAAAAATAAACGTAATATCTCACTACAAAAATAAACGCAAATATTTAATTTGAAACAGACAAGTCCTTTCAAGTCATCTGTCTCAAGCTTAAGTCAAGTCTCAAGTCATGAATACCAAGTCAAAGTCAAGTCAAGTCTTTTATCAATGTTAGTCAAGCAAGTCTCAAGTAAAAAAATATGGGACTCGAGTCTGACTCGAGTCAAGTCACGTGACTCGAGTCCCCACCTCTGCTAACTAGCTATCATCACATGTACCTTAGCTTGACTTAAATGTATTAAACGTATAATTAAGTGATAGCAAAATATAAATAACTAATGTCATGTAAACATATTAATATTTGCTTGATTCCAGTGTTGCATTTAGCACATTGCATACAAACGTTAAGGGATTTTAAGATTCTGAAGTATTATGCTAAAAACTCAATAACTTAGATTATTATTTATAGTTTTGCTGAATAGTTTCATGTCCGCTTACCTTAGAAACGTAAAATGTGACGGCAGTGTGCAGATGGGTAGCATGTTAGCTTAGCTTCTTAGCTTGAGCTAGCTCTGTTACTTCCCAGCTGCAGGCAGCAGGTCCCGCCTCGGCTCCGCCTCTTTGCCCTTATTTGGAGCAGGCGGGAGTTAGACTCTGACGCCACTGTCGAGCCGTTAGTGGCCGACTCCGCCTACTAAGGGCTTCTCGGCAACTCTGCAGAATCCTATGGGTGACGTCACGGACCCTACGTCCATTTATATATACAGTCTATGAGTTAGGGCCATTGTCCTCATAGTGACTTTTTCTGAGCGCTTGCGTCTTTTTCAAATGAATCCATTATACAAGCGTTTTTTCTCTTGAAAAACATATATCAACTTCTGAGAAAATTATTTTGAGTAGATCAGCCGAGCGACACTGACTGTTGCACAGCTGATGAAGACCCTGGAGAGGCTGGTCCTTGGACACCTTCGGCCCCTTGTGAGACCATCGATGGACCCGCTGCAGTTCGCCTACCAGCCTGACATCGGGGTGGATCTACCTGCTGCAGAGGTCCCCCTCCCACCTGGAGAAGCCGGGGGCACTGGCTCTGTGAGGATCATGTTCTTTGATTTCTCCAGTGCCTTCAACACCACCCAGCCCCCGCTCCTGGGGGACAAGCTGCAGCTCTCGGGAGTGGATCACCACCTCACCTCCTGGATCCTGGACTACCTCACCAACCGTCCACAGTACGTGAGGACCGGGGAGTGTCAATCAGACACCATCATCAGCAGTACGGGGGCCCTACAGGGGACGGTGCTGGCACCGTTTCTCTTCACCCTCTACACTGCAGACTTCACCCACAACACTGCAACCTGTCACCTGCAGAAGTTCTCTGATTGGCCTCATCTCCAACGAGGACGACAGGGAGTACAGGGAACTGACGCAGGACTTCACCCTCTGGTGCCAGAGGAACCACCTCCAGAGGAACCACCTGTGAGGATCCACTGTGCTGCCTCCCTCTTTTTCCTCTTCTGTGTTCTTGTCTGTCTGTCTGTCTGTGTGTCTGTCTTCCTGGCTGGACGTGGCTGACCTACATTTGGATTCCCGCCTCCACACCTCTCCAGCTGATGTTCATCTAATTGATTGCCACTACTCACCTGCACCTGCTTAAAACCCTGGTTCTCATCCCCAGTCTTCGCCATTTCGTCGTTTAAACTTCAGTGGTAAACAAACGTCCAGGCCGACTTAGCGTTTTTGCTTAGTTACCTTTTGATGCTCCTAGTGAGAATTGTCGCCATCCTAACCCTGCTCTTTCCCGTTCCAGATCCACATACCTGCTGTTCCGCCTGCCACGTCCAGCTACCTCCCTAGTCTGTCCTGCTCCTCGTCTTCCCTCTCTGTGCTCCTCGTCCCGGCCTGATCCTTGGTCCCAGGTTTTGCCTTTGGCGCCCTCTCCAACTCCAAATATCGACTCTTTGTTTGTAGATATCTAGTAAACTAAAGCAAATAAAGAGAGTAGGCCTGTTATACTGAGTGATATATATTATACACACTGCTCTGCTTTCTGCACGGACCTCACAGCTGTTCTCACTGTAAACATCGTGTCGCGATGAAAGCAGTTAATAAAATAATATCCAGGGGATGCATGCAGAGCTGTGATTGGCTGAGATAAATCCGGCCGTGCGTCTCGACTCTTTGAAACATCACTGTTGCCGGAAATGCATCCACGAAGGAGCCGTGGAGGACCGTGGAGGACCCATCAGTGTATCCTCGGTTATAGCTCCTCCAGAGAGCCTCCTCGACGCTCGATCCTCGGTCCTCGATGTGCATTTCGAGAAATGAGATGTCCTTCAACATGGCGCGCTAAAATTAATTTCCGGGTCACTACCGGAGGACCGAGGAGTCGAGGAGTCGAGGAGGGACATTTGCTGAAATGAGAACGGGCCAGGGAGTAGGATCAGACAAGACACAAGGAGGAAAACATTTCAAAATAAAACAGGAAACCAGAGACAGAAAAAGACAAAACACAACACAGACAGATCGTGACAGTAACGCGTTACTTTTATAATTCAGTAATCACACTACAGTTACTAACATTGCCCCGACACGCGTTACTTCGTTACTTTTATAAAATCAGTCATAATCACACTGACAGACAAGAGGGGTTTCCGCCGCAGGTTTATATGTACGTAATCTGCGCGACTTGCGCGTCCACATCTCCACTCGCAGTGCTGCATAAACATGGCATAACTTTCGAGGGGTTGAGGTATGACCATTATTTTGAGTTCGTCCGAAGAATAGACAGGAATGTGACGGTGAGGTGCAAACTGTGTCCAGGCCAGAAGCTGTTATCCACTGCTGCAAACACCACGTCAAACCTCAACAAACACCTGCAAAGAACACATGCTAAGGTGAAGCTAATAGCTAAGGACCCCCGAACCCAGAGTGAGGATGTTGTGAGTGCGCCGCCGCCGACTCCGAAGCGGCACAAATTAGAATTTGGAGGACCGGTAACCAAAGCAGAGATGGACAGGCTTGTAGCATCCTTCATAGTAGAGGTAATGTTGCCCATTTGCACAGTGGAATCACCATCGCATCGTTCAGAGATATACTGCGCAAAATACAGATAGCAGGAGACAGAGGACAGCCATAGTCAGAGCTATCTGGATCAGTCTTATGTGACAATGGTGTCATGTCTAAGAAACTTATTGTGAAAGTTTATTCTTTATGTTAGTTTTGTCATGTCCTTCTGTCCTGTGCTTTATGTTTATTTTGAATAGTAATTCTCCCTCTCATTTCAGACCTCCACGCTCCCCGCCCCTATCTGTCTCCTGCGTCCGTGATTGTTTTCCCCGCCCTGATTGTTTCCACCTGTTCCCATTACCCTGTGTATATATTCTGTTAGTTCCCTCCTGTCCATTGTCGGTTTGTTTCCTCATTCAGGACTTTGAGCAAGCTTACGATACAGACGTGTTACGTACCTCTAAGCTTCAGAGTATTGTCATTGTTTTTCCTCGAAAGAGAGTTATTGTTTTCCCTGTTTTTGTTACTGTGTAAATTCCAGTAAAGTCTTTATTTTGAACCTCTCCTGAGTCTGAGTTTGAGTCGTGCATTTGAGTTCATGCCTCAGAGTTCACTCCTTGACAAATGGAAACTGAACTAAAGAGAACATTTGAAACTTTAGCAGTCTGCGTGATCTGCCTGTAGGGAGGGGCGGGCCGGCCCTGCGAGTAAAGTAACGAGTTACTTTATGTAGAGAGTAACGAAGTAGTGTAATATATTACTTTTTTTTAAAAGTAATATGTAATATATTACTTTTTTTAGTAACGACCCCATCTCTGCATTTGATCCCCCATTTTAGGGGATCAAAAGTAATCTGACAAATGAACATAAACTTCAATAAAGTAGTCATATCAGATAGCACTGATGAACTGACAGTACAGAATAAAAAGACTGATAAAGTGACCATCACTGTTCAAAGATAGATCTTTTTAATAAAAAACACTCAACACTTAAACTAAATAGAATATATAAATAGATCCAAGAATACCTTTAAAGGATTAAATAATATGTGCAAAACAAACTGCTTAACAATAAAATGAAATATAAAAAAACAAATGCAAATACAAATGGAGGGAAGCCTGCGAGCTAGTTCAGGCAGTCAACTCGAGCACTTACGCTGCATTCATACATAACGCCCCTTGCCACTCTACAACCAACCAAACAGAGTCTCCTTAATATGCCGCTCTATTTAACCTGCCAGATCTCTCCATGCATTGCTTGCTGCTGCTGCGTTCGTGCCCTGCTATTGCGTTCGCATTGGTACTGCTGTGTTCATGCTGCTGCTGCTTGCCTGCCCCACCACCACGCCAGCTTCCACCTGTAGGCTCAGGGGTTAGTTATTTAATCATCACTCATCGTGCTATGTATATCTGTGGAGTGGTGATGCCCGAGCCTAGTCGTCAAACTCAACTATATGCTGCTTCTAATAAACATGTTAAAGAGATACGTGAGTTGTCTGACTGAAATGTTCCTCTCGTACGTACAGTCAGAATTGTTCTCTTCTTGCCTTCCTGGAGGCAAAGTCATTGATGACCTGATCATAGGAGATCTGGCTGCCAATCTGGTGGTTTATGCTGATTATTGCCATTCCACTCAGGCGTTCCTGGGCCATGGAGGACCTCAAGTATGTTTTTATCAGTTTGAGCTTCGAGAAGCTTCTCTCTGCGGTTGCCACTGTCACTGGAAGAGTACAGGCTATTCTCAGCGCCATCCAAAGATTTGGATAGATCTCACACAGCTCGTTTTCATTTAAGAAGGTAAGCATCTCAATGTGGTCATATCTTCTTTGGGAAGCTCTGGAAGGCTTTGCATCTCCATGGCTAGCTCTCTCCAGTCAACGTCTGCCTCTTCGCCACAGGTCAATGTTTTTCCCAGCAGGGTACATTGGTCTGTAAGTGACTCGTCATCCAGATTATGGAAGTTCTGAAGCACTCCAAACGTGTCTCTTACTTCCCCCAGGGACTTGAATCTGTCCTCCAAAGACTGGATGCCACAGTCCACCACAACATAAAATAATCCTGTTTCCAGTCTCGTCATGGCATCAGCCACTGCCTCGTCAGCTGCCTCGTAGGCAAAATGCCTCTTTTTGCTCCGCAGCCCCTTTTCTTTCAGCACTGCCTCAACATTCATATTTTCACAGAGCTCTTTTGCTGTGGCCTGAGCACCTGTGAACCCAGTGGCCCTGTAGGTTACCAGTGATGCTTTGGTTTTGTCTTGGTGGTTTCTTCAGTGGCGGAAGTTGATGGAACTGCTATGGAATAAAGAAGTATATAATTGTTTAATATATGACTATAGGACTGACTCTAGATCAGCTGTCTTTTCATCACTATGGCGCTGCTTTTGAGATAGCTCCAAAGTGCTGATCCAGAATCAGTCCTTAAAAACAGGTATCATCAAACTCCTGCCCCATGCATGACAGATATTTATTATAAGCAATGAACAGCGAGCTTGCTCAATAGAACTTCAACAAATGGCAATTGTAGCTAGCTCTATGGGCTTAATCTATACACTTAACACATAACTTACCAGCATTGTCTGAGGCGGTTTCTTGGATGACATCGGAGTCACTGGTGCCAACAGCTGACCTTGTGGTTTCACATTCACCAACAGCAGTGGTGGAGGTTGATGGACCTGCTATGGAATAAAGAAATATATCATTTGTAATCAGGGTTGGGTGTAACGCGTTACAGTAATATATTACTTTTTGCTGTAACGAAGTAATGTAACGCATTACTAATGAAATTTGGGTAATATATTACCCGTTACAATGCTGAGTAACGCAGTTACAACACATTTTAACCCGAAATTAAATGGTGTTTTGTTTTTTAAGAATGTACTAATGCGAGACATTCCGACACCAGAGAAAAATTGTGCGGGTAGATTAGTAAACCTGGTGTTTACCCTTCAGGCTTCGCGTCGGGATCTTCGGGGGTGCATAGGCATGCATTGCACCCCCAGTTGAATGTTATGCAGCCTCTATTCAAAAAAGAGAACGGAGCGAAAAATACAAACAACAAATTGTGTCAGGTGTGCGTGACCTGCTCCGCTGCGCGTGCATCATTTCCAAAGTGCTTCCACAGCAGTGACACACATCTGTGGATAATCATGTATACGAAAATGGTTAAAGCAACCATCACTAAACGCCAGCAACACTACATCTACTGCAGACAGTAGCAACAGGTCAGATGGGGACATCACGTTACCCTCCGTTGTGGACACTAGCTTACTCCCGCCTGACTCGCCGCCCTCGCCCCCAGAGCAGCAGTCTTCGTCGCCCGAAACTACGCCTCCCCTCTGCGGTGCCAGGATACCACAGCAAAACAGAGCCTGCCCAGGTATATCTAAACAAGTACCCGCCTGTACAGTGGGGTAAGGCGGTCATTTTGCAGCTCGTGGTATAAAAATAGACAATGGCTAGAATATTCATGTACAAATAGTGCCATATTCTGCCATGCCTGTAGAAATGTTGGGTCAAAAATAATGCATACAATAGCACAGATGACTTCACCACGAATGGCTACAAAAATATCTCACATCCCAAGCTTATCAACAAGCTAATGTTGCAGTTGAAATGTTCTCCAGGTCACAAAGTCAACCTCACATGATGATGTGATACCAGTTTTCAAGCACAGCAAATATTCTCTTCCCAGAGTATATGATGGGACCAAGGTGATGATGTAGTACATGGTTTTAATAATACTTTTGCTTTTCAATGTTTGCCATTTCAAACCATGCTGAACCACCAGCTGGTTCAAATAATATTTGCCTTGATTTACAATATGTTCTCATTTGTTTTATCAGTACAGTTTTGAAGCTTTTGTGCTTTTCTTTGCCATAGTCCACTTTGGACTATATGAAATATTTCAGGATTGCACTTTTAACACACTTGAAATGTTCTCACTTGCTTGGTTTCAAAACATAACAAATGCCATAATCTGTTCATTGGGGACCATAACATCAATGCTATTTTTCATTGCTGTTGCCGGCCACTATTGCTCATGTAAACCTACTACTGCTGCACGCTGCACCCCCTGTAATCTCAGATGCACCCTGAGTCATTTTGTTCTAGAACCGGGCCTGTACATGGCCATATACTAAACAAACTACAGAGCCCATTCCGTGTCCTGTTATTGTTTACTTCCTCTCCGCCTTCTTCTGGTGATTTATCTGACGTCCAGCGCGCCTTCTTTTAACCTCTTTTCCTTTCTCTTTCTTGATCCTCCTTAGCAACCTTCATTATAGTCCTTGACAGTGGTCTGTACTGGATTAACAACGTGTCACATGTTAAGAATTTACAATCAGAATCGAGTATTCAACTAAGCCGTGTAATACAAGTTGTTAGTAGCCTTAATGGCCTACACAGTGGTTATGCTATACCACATTGCCCCATGGATGTATAATGAGCTGCACTAAACTACATTTTAGCATTTCAAATACCTAGCCATTCTTTTGCGGTTATGTTGGTGAAAGTAACTCAAAAGTAATATAAAAGTAGTGTAACTCATTACATTTCAGAGACAGTAATATTGTAATGTAACTTATTACTTTAAAAAGACAGTAATAAGTAATATGTAATATATTACATTTTGGAAGTAACTTGCCCAACACTGTTTGTAATGTAATGACTTAATTTTCCAAATTCAGAAAGCTCTCACTTTGGGCCCATTTGAACTCACCAACAGTGTCCTCAGTGGACGTTGTGGTGTGTGCTGGCACCTGCTGTGGGCTTCCAAAGTACTTCAGAAGTGCTCCTGAGGAGAGTATGTTACAGAGTTAACCTGTGAGCCTGTTTTTCAGGTCTCAGGCTCGAAAATGACATTCCCAGAACAAATGACCATATCTTCCCTTCTAAAAGGGTTAAATTAATAATCTTTTTTCTCAAAGTAATGATAAACCTGTGAGTTGGATGTAGAAAAGTCAGAATCAACATAGATTATATAATATCAGATTTTACATAGTAAAAAACTGTAAATTATAGTGTCCGTCCAAAAATTATTTTGTACTTATAGTGAAAACTACCCTTGGATGATGGTAAGGTAGACTAAAAGCTTTAGGAATCCAAAGTACAACATATAGTAAGTACCCTGTATCAAGATTGATGCAAAACAAGTGACATTTGACCTTTTTAGAGAGATTTAGCTAAAATAAACCACTTCTGGGGTCATTTGGGTGGATTTTCCATATCTCTGGCTTCCCTTGGTCGATTTTGATGGTTGACACCTCTTTCTGACCGTTAGAGCCAATATAATCGAAGGGGGAGTCCCCCACACACACTCATTGTGAAGAGAAAAGGTGGGGGCTTCACGCATGTCATTTAGCATCAGAGTGAACCTATCTCTAGCTTTGACATCTGGAAACGGAAAAGCAGTTTTAATGCTTATGGATTATCAGAAATAATTTCAAAGGGACACAGGCACATAGGATTAACCTATGGATTAACTTCAGCAGCGTTTTTATCATTTTAATGCCATTGAAGACCACTTTGGAGAGACTACAGAGCCAAGGTAAAAATGTTAGCATTTTTAGCTACCTAGCGTCACCTGTTTTGATGTCCGTTTTTGCTTATAACGTCCCCATTTCGTATAATTCAGTGATAATGTGGGTACCCATCGATTCTGTGTCACTTCACGATGTGAAACGATGTCATGGATGTAGAGAAGAGATAAATAATAAAGTTTTGTGAGTGATTTTCGGTGCAGTAAGGTGTTAGCATTTTTCGCTCGTTGCTAATTCAGAGTCTCAGTGTTAGCATTGTGGGTTTTATTTAAAAAAATAAAAAGAAATGATCAGTTAGATGAGTTTATTCCCGTTACATGGATATAAAACATTCATAGTTTATTAAATGAACATGCCCTCAGACACTGTTTCCTGCAAGATGTTGCGGCAGTGCCCCGGTACCGGGGTCTCTCGGGCTTAACAGGTTAAGCTTTATGGAAACAGACTTGAAATGGAACATGAAATGGAACATAAAATGGAACATAAAACATAAAAAATACTGGTTTGCCAATGAATACTTGCATTGACATGAACTTAGAACCCACAAAATGATGTTTACATAGATAGATAGATAGATAGATAGTACTTTATTAATCCCAGGGGAAATTGGTTTATTTGGTCAAAATATGAAACAAGCACATATACCTAGCTAACATTAGCTACGAGTGTGACTTGCTGCCTGAGCTAAACTTTTCTAAAGTAAATAAATCAGTAACGTTAATAGCATCGCATTATTCTTCAGAAAGGCTGAGGTAATAATGATAACTTGGCTAGTGAGCTAGCTGTAACGTTAGCTAGAAAGTAAGTAGTAGTAGTAAGTAAGTTAGATAACTCCCGAATCCAAGTTATCCAACTATTGTTAGTGGGACACAGGACAGGAGACACAGCCATAATATGAAGTTACATACCTTTATTGTCTTGCCTTTTTTCTTCATTAAGTTTTCTCTTTTTTCTTTTTTGATCACTAGAGGCGTATGTCCTTTTTTTGTCAGACATCATGCAAACTGAAGGCACCACAGTTGAACGCAGTAGAACGCAGTAGAACGCTCAGTCTTTTTCTGCGTTTGTTATTGGTAGTGGTGGTGCGCCCTGCAAGCACTGCACTCATTAGCGCTACTGCTGGCAGGGTGTTGGAGTGCAACAATAAACCCGTGTTAAAATAAAAATAAAACAGCCTAAATAACTTTAAATATATAATATTAATAGGTTTTAACACGGCGACGGTGTACTGAGATAAAAAAAACGTCCGCTTATGTCGCTTAATGGGTCGGGCCGGCTCTGGTTTGATTGTATAATGTCGGACTTTTGGAGTCCGTCAGGACTGAGGGTCGGAGCAGCTCATTCGAACACAGGAAGGCATGTGTATTTTTTGTCCTCGGCCGCCCCGTAGTTTCAGAGCGCATCGAGTTTAAAATACCATCTACAAGCTGATACTGACAGCCCCGCTCCTGCCGCCCGCTTGTGGCAGACCACACTTCCACGCTCACCGGCAGGCCCGGACTGACCATCGGGAGGACCGGGAGGGTGTGTGTATGTGTGGGGCGAGCGAGGCACACCTTACGTGTTGTTGTTGTTGTTGTTAGCATCTGGTGCTAGCTAGCTGCGCTAACGGATTTAAGGAGCTGTTTCAATGAAAACAGAGGAGCGACATTTCGCCGACAACTGCGCCGAGCACTTGACTTTATGCAGGTAGCCAGACAGTGGGACATTGTATGAAAAGTCAGCACACTCAGCACGGATAGTGCGCGCAACATGATTGCAGCGTCCAGGCAGCTCCCGTTCGAGCATATATGCCTTGAGCTGCACATAGCTCCAACGATCCATCACAGTGTCTCCACATTCTCTCTCACACACACACACACACACACACACACACACACACACACACACACACACACACACACACACACACACACACACACATACTGTACACACACACACACACACACACTTTGTATTGTATTATTGTATGAGAGGTTCCAGGTTGAATCGAGGCGAATATTTGTAATGTTCAGGTTGTTGTGTTTAATATTCATGAGAATATTTGTCATTGTTCAAATGATAATAAACAAACATATAAAGCATATTTGTCCACTCATATGTTGATAAGAGTATTAAAAAACTTGAAAAATATCCCTCTAAGCTACATTTAGAACAGATAAAAAATGTGCGATTAATTTGCGATTAATCGCGATTAACTATATGGACAATCATGCGATTAATCGCGATTAAATATTTTAATCGACTGACAGCCCTAATTATATTTGATGAAAACATAAAAATATTATGAGTACATACTTTCATACGGGGAAAGTAGAAGGGCAATGATAGAAATATAGAATAGAAAATATCAATAAGATACTGTAAGTGATCTCTACAATAAAACAGTTTAGTGCAGGACGTCCAAATATAGGCCCCAAGCCTGTTTTCCAGCGTTTTTATCGTTTTAATGCCATTGAAGACATCTTCTGATCAGACAACAGAGGTAAGCCATTTTCCCGTTTTTGCTACCTAGCGCCACGTGTTTTGATGTCTGTTTTTGTTAATAAGTTCGCGAGTTCTTATCATTGAGTGATGATATATATACCTATCGATTATGTGTCTTCTCACGATGCTAATCGATATGTTGGATGTGCAGTTACGATAAGTAATAAGGGTGTTATACCGTGTTTTCTGTGCAGTAATGCGTTAGCATTTTTCCGCTCGTGGCTAATTCAGAGGCTCAGCGCTAGCTTTGTGGTTTCTTTTGCAAAAAAAAAAAAAAAAAGATCAGTTAGCTGAGTTTCTTCCCGTTACATGGATATAAAACATTCATAGTTTATTACATCTTAAGAAGCCCTCAGACACTTTTGCTTGCAGATATATCCCATAATTCATCAAATTTTTAACATGGAAGTCAATGGAGAAATTCTTCAGACTTCAACAAATCTTCATGCGACTTCAACTGCTAACTGTTCATTCATACTTTCACTCAGAAACCTCATTCCAACTTTAAAATGTTACACATCTTTCTGACATTATTCGTGTAACACAACTTTTAAATCTGATTCTTACTTTTAGAGATATTAAACATTGTTCAGACCTTGGTAAAGAGGCCTTCTTCAGATTGTAACATTAACTAGAGTGCGTGATGTCACAGCTAGAGTGTAGGACAGCTTGAAATTTGCCTTCATATTTTTATAATTGTGTCTTATTGTTGAGTAAATAACAGTGTGTGGTTTAGAAAATAATACAAAATCTGAAGGAAAAAACGATGAAACAATACAGATTTCAGTTTTCTGAGCCCCTACTCTCCCCCTAACTGACGGCAACAAAAGTCAGACATTATTTAATTAAAATAAAGAAGTAAACACAATAAGTGTGGCTTGATATTGAGTAAGAAAAAGGTTTATAACGCTGTGAGAATGGATCTGCGCAGAGCATTTCGCCGCGATCCCAACTCGTCTATTACCAACGTTCAGGGAGCTCTATGCAAGTCAATGGGACTCCCCGATAGTTGAAACTCGACGCTAAAGGCCCCCCCCCCCTTGCGTTGGAAAGTGACGACAGGGACCCTGACATAACGTCAACATAGGCCGAGTTGGGAGTGAGAATGTGTTGGAGGAGGATGAGTTATTTTGGGGTGCAGAGGGCCCTCCTGCAGACCTTATCTATAGATAGATAGGACTTTATTGATCCCAAATTGGGAAATTGTTGTTGTTACAGCAGCATAAAAGGCATGTTACAATAAAACAAAACTACAAAATATACAAGAATAGAAAGAAAAAGAAAAGAAAATATAAAATATACATGTCGAAATAGAAAATATACATGCAGATATTATATATATATATATACAAATATATATATATATATATATATTCAAAATATATGGAATATGGAGTATAAATATTTAACAGATTATAGAGTAAAATGTACAACGTGGTTTTATTCCAAGAGAAACTATGGAGCAGAGAGTTCTCTTCCGGCCAGAGGTGATTTATTGTACAGTATTAATGCAGTGAGCAGGAATGTTTTCCAGTATCGGTCCTTGTGACAGGGGAGCTGCAGCAGTCTGTTGGAGAAGGAGCTCCGCTGACTGTCCAGCTGCAGGTGGAGAGGATGGGTGGGGTTATCCATGATGGACAACAGCCTGCTCAGTGTCCTCCTCTCCACCACAGCTTCAAAGGGGTCCAGCTTGATGCCGATGACTGACCCAGCTTTCCTGATCAGTTTAATGATCCTGCTGGTGTCACCGTCTCTGATGCTGCCCCCCCAGCAGACCGCAGCAAAGAAGAGTGCACTAGCCACCACAGACTGGTAGAAGATCTCCAGCATCTTGCTGCATACTGCTATGATCTCGGCTGCTGACAGGAAGAGACTGAACAGACTGGTGAAGAAGGCCAGCTCTGTCCTGGGGAATCCCCTGGACACTGTGGAGGTGGTGGGAGACAGGAGAGTGATGGCAAAGCTGTCATCACTATTGGACAATTTATCCCAGCTCCTCCAGGACACCCTGTCCTCACTGTGCAGCTCCTCTGACAGGCTGCTGCACCGCGCTCACAGAGAGATACCACAGCTCCTTCCTTCCTGCAGCGGTCAGACGGTACAACCACCACGGCCCCTAGTAGACCCCCACACACATGGACTGGAATACCCCTGATGTGCAACCAAACTATCTGTAAATATAACACTTTGCAATATAACCTCCTGCAATTTCACGTTTTATTACCATAGTGTACATATGGCAATTTAGTTTTTCACTTATTTTGTTATTAATAAGGTGTACATTCACTTTTTGTTATCCTCATTTTGTCTGCAATATCTGCGGTTGTAATCATGTACATTTCCCCGTTTGCGGGACAAATAAAAGATTTCTGATTCTTACATGTTTTTAGTAGCATAAAGGGGTTGAAGCTAGTTTGTCATACAACAGCCGTGATACATTCTTAAGATATTATTGTCATAGAAACATTGAACAAGCGCCGGGAGTGTTCTTTTTTTAATCAAACGCTGGAAGGAGGCTCTGCCTAGCGCCCTGCCTACACTTCTTTGCCAATAAGGCGCTATATGAACACAGGGTATAAGAAAAATAGGAGATTTTCAGCAAGAACTAACTTTTGTAACTTCAATATTAGTTTTTAAACAATTGTCCTTCATTTATTTCCTTCTTGAAGTAATGAAGCTGCATTAAAACACTTTTGTTTGACATTTTGTGACCTCGCAAAGTTGATAAGGCTAACATGTTAGCAAAATCCTTTCCTTTTACAGAGAAGGAGACACATATGAACATACTAATTTAGTTTCTTTAGAGGATTCTGATGATCCAATATTCTTAGCTCTGATGTGTTTTCTGTCTGGCTGTAAGCAGATGCTCCACTCACCAGCTGTCACCAGCTACAACATTAGATTAGATTAGGATCGGAGGATGAAACCCTCTTTAATTGTCACACATGTTCATGCACACAGTGAAATGTGTTCTCTGCATTTAACCCATCCTAGTACTAGGAGCAGTGGGCACAGCGCCCGGGGAGCAATGGGGTTGGGGGGGATGTCCGGTGCCTTGCTCAAGGGCACCACGGCAGGGCCCAGGAGGTGAACTGGGACCTCTCCAAGTACCAGTCCACACTCCATATGTTCGGGGACTTGAACCAGCGACCCTACGGCTCACAGTCTAAGCCCCTACTGACTGAGCCACTGCCGGGCAAATCATCAGGAGGTTGCATCCCCGACTGACCCATAAGGCTACACACGTTCAGGTGCAGGCACTCGTATTGTGAATGGATGATCCATGGTTAAACTATACAATCCGATCTGCATCGCCTCATCGGCTTGCTACTCCCTCACTGCCGGTTTGACCCAGGTACCCCTCAACAAAATACAAAATTGCTTTCTTCTGCCTGTCCGCACCTTGGACAACAACATAAAACAACTATTCATTTATATATGTAGCTCTTAAAGTTTGGATTATTTGTAGCCAATTCACCTGCACTTAAAGTTGTTTGAAGTTAATGTACTTGCAGGATTCTTGCTTTTTGAGTTTGTATCTCTTTGGTTGATTGCACTTATTGTAAGCCGCGCTGGATAAAAGCCTCAGCTAAATGAAATGTAATGTAAAGAAATGTGTCTGTCTGCTGATGAGTGGGTATGTTGGTTTTTTTCTGGAATTGGAAATGATTAAATATTGAAGGATGCTCCATACAGCTGATGGATTGATAATTATCTGTGTGATGTTACTTTGAGAGACCATTTTACATGACTCATAGTAGGGCTGTACCCGAATATCCGAATATTCGTTCGTTGGAGTACTATTCGGGTTTAAATTTCATTATTCGGATATTCGTTTTTTTTTTTCGTTTTATTGAAAACTCCAATATCAACGTAAGAGCTTGTGCCTCTTTGGGGAGTGCTAACACTTAACCATAAACGTTATCGTTTACTTTCTCCATCTTTATATGTAGATATGACTTTTTCTCCGTTAATCTCCGTCACGTTGTTTCCATAGCAACAACAACTTCCTGTCAACAGCGCTAACTCTCCTTCAAAATAAAAGCATGTCCATACAAAATAGGAAGCCAAGCCAAATTACACTTAAGACATATACAACTGCAACGAAAGTAACAAACACAATGCAATATCCTTTTCAATTTCAAAGAACACAAATTGGGTTATATACATTAACAAATAACTATAAAACAACAATACTGTAGAATAACAAAATGAATGCCGTGAATAAACTGAAATACACGTGTTGAAGCGGTTCGCTGCTGATTACCACGCACCCCCTCGCGCAGGTCGAATATACGAATATTCGCTGCTGATTACTACCGAATATCCGGAGCCCGAAAAATGGCCTAACTCATAGGCTTCAGAGACCAAATGCTTCCCGTTTTGGTGATTCGATCTCCCATGACGGTCAATTTTGTCGGTGTATCACAACATAGCTGTGTAAAATAATACACTGATGGCACACATTAGTCTTACTCATACACAGACACAGCCACATAATTGCACTACAGTGTTCATTAGAGTCCTCCCAGTTGTTGAGGCCCAGAACAAGTCGAATTAACTGAATGAAAATGGGAGTGGGAGGAGACCAAGTCCATCAAAAATGTTGTCTACAGAGACCTGCTGACCTTCCAAATCATGAATGCCATTGCTTTGGATGAATTGAAGAAGTAATTGGTCTGTGTTATTGTTTTCCACTTGATTTTTGTTATTTTCTATATCTACCCATCAGTTATGTTTTGTTATTCTTGTTTTGATTTCTCTTCAGAACAAGTCTGGCACATTTTTGCATAACTAAAAGCCTGTCCAACACAATGTTTTTGTTGTTGCAATTTAATTTCTCAGACGCCCATGGTGAAATGAGAAATGGATCTTAAATTGAAATTGTATTTTTCATTATGCCTTCGTACGCTTGGCACAGATTGAGAGAGGTTACAGGAGCAAATGTCACTTATTGTTTCCACTGAATTCCTTTTCTCCCTCTAACACTCTTCATTATGGATTTATTTGTTCGAGAGATGCAATCGTGTTTGAGCACTGTTTTCTAAGCCTATGGAATGGCTGCTCTGAGGGGACTCTGCCAGCCTCTCACAATAAATGAGATGTGGCATGACAATCTGTGGTAAAAGGTTTGGGTCATAATAGGTGCCCTCATACATAAATTACCTAGTTAATGCACAGCTAATCATCCAGACAGACGGAGGGCATTACCCGGCGGCAATGTGTACGTGTAGTTACATTGAATGAAATGGGATTGACATCAGCAATCAGAATATAATGATGCAGGTCTGCATTTGTCTCTGAAGGCATTACTGTGAACTTATTGCTGGGAACATGAATACACAAAGAACGAAAAACAGTTTTGGAGTTTACACGGTTGGGGAAACCATGTAAATGTTTTTAATGTAGATTTAGTACATTCTTTCTTCTGCAAAAAACAAACCTTATATTTCTCAGCAGTGAAAATGATGTACCTCTGCTTTGGCCCTTACAGGCTATTTGTAGATACACTCCATAGCAGTTTTGGGATAGTGAATCACATCATTATCTGCCAGCCAATATTCGACTATCAAGGAATCTCTGTCTGTCTGCATGCTGTTTTTGTCCTTTGCATATCTCAAGAACCGTTTATCCAATCTACTTCACACTCAGCAGGTGTATTGCTGGGACCGAAGAAAGTAAAGGTTCTTATTTGGAGCAATTTCGACACACAAGAGACATTCAATATACTTTCAATAAGAAAACAGCGCAAAGTATGGGTGGGGATTTTGAGTGCTGGAGACTGAGATTAGCATGTCGTTCACAGGAAACACTTTCAAACTGAGGTTCATTGACTGCTGTTCACTTTTTCTGCTCATTACAAATGAGGTCTTCTTCACCATACTAACTTTAAAAGTGATAAAACAGCTAAGCAATATTATATTATCTTGAATATTATATAATAAATTATGCCTAAAAATGTCAGGTCCATGGAAGGGAATTATGACTAAGTATTCCATCCAAGACTAGTGGCATCTCCAGGAGAAGGGATTCGGTGCTGTGACACAGCCTCAGGGTTCTGATCAAGCCACTCCTAATGAATGTTGGCCTGTGGACGATATCATGATGACAAACTAATTCGATATATGAGTTCTTAGGAAAAAAAAACGGAGACGAAAACGATACGTATATGGTATATTTCTGCAGCTCTAAAACATCCACAGTTTTTATGGAGAACGGGGAAAAAAAGAATCCGAATGCAGTCTATACATGGGGGATGAATTGTAGGCATTGATCGGATATTCCCCCATAAAAGTATTTTCAGGGTCTGTTTTTTCACCTGTCCACTCTTAACCTGTTAAGCTCTGAGCCTGTTTTTCAGGTCTCAGGCTCGAAAATGACATTCCCAGAACAAATGACCATATCTTCCCTTCTAAAAGGGTTAAATTAATAATCTTTTCTCTCAAAGTAATGATAAACCTGTGAGTTGGATGTAGAAAAGTCAGAATCAATATAGATGTTTTTTATTTTAAAGAAAATTCAGATTTTACATAGTAAAAAACTGTAAATTATAGTGTCCGTCCAAATATTATTTTTTACTTATAGTGAAAACTACCCTTGGATGATGGGTTATAAAGTAACCTGTGCACACAGTGTTCAGCTATGAGTTTGCTTAAGAATATATGTGTGCTTAATTACACTGGTTCCTCTTTAATAGCAGTCTGCATAACAGGAAGCTAGAAATATGAGAAGTGAAGCATCCCTATCTTTAGTAGCAGACTGCATAACAGGAAGCTAGAAATATGAAGAGATGAAATATCACTATTGGGACACAGCGGGTCAAACATCGGTTATGTGCAACTTGAATACGACTCCCAGCAGCGCCAGCCATCTCCTTGGAGATGGCGCGAACCAGACGGAGTCTGCTGACTCATTGCCTAGGGCCCGCCCAGGAGTGATGCCACCAATTAGAAATATGAAGGGAGGAGCAACCGACACAACTCCTCCCACAGAATCTGTATGTAAACTGCCCCAATATTCATGTTCGGGGCTCTCTTCTGACTGACTGTCCTGATACGTATATCACACGGTAGTAAGACCAGAGCCCGAAGTACGTATTATTACTGTATGTAAACTGCCCCAATATTCATGTTCGGGGCTCTCTTCTGACTGACTGTCCTGATACGTATATCACACGGTAGTAAGACCAGAGCCCGAAGTACGTATTATTACTGTATGTAAACTGCCCCAATATTCATGTTCGGGGCTCTCTTCTGACTGACTGTCCTGATACGTATATCACACGGTAGTAAGACCAGAGCCCGAAGTACGTATTATTACTGTATGTAAACTGCCCCAATATTCATGTTCGGGGCTCTCTTCTGACTGACTGTCCTGATACGTATATCACACGGTAGTAAGACCAGAGCCCGAAGTACGTATTATTACTGTATGTAAACTGCCCCAATATTCATGTTCGGGGCTCTCTTCTGACTGACTGTCCTGATACGTATATCACACGGTAGTAAGACCAGAGCCCGAAGTACGTATTATTACTGTATGTAAACTGCCCCAATATTCATGTTCGGGGCTCTCTTCTGACTGACTGTCCTGATACGTATATCACACGGTAGTAAGACCAGAGCCCGAAGTACGTATTATTACTGTATGTAAACTGCCCCAATATTCATGTTCGGGGCTCTCTTCTGACTGACTGTCCTGATACGTATATCACACGGTAGTAAGACCAGAGCCCGAAGTACGTATTATTACTGTATGTAAACTGCCCCAATATTCATGTTCGGGGCTCTCTTCTGACTGACTGTCCTGATACGTATATCACACGGTAGTAAGACCAGAGCCCGAAGTACGTATTATTGTACTGTTGCTTTTACCATTAAATCAGTTTATTGTTAACCTCATATCTTCGTGTCTGAGTCCTTCTTCTTATAGCAGACCACTCATCAACGAACGGCGCGGAGCAGGCTCGAACCTTCAACCACTCCAAAGGGTGGTGCTCCAACAGTTAGTAGACTAAAAGCTTTAGGAATCCAAAGTACAACATATAATAAGTACCCTGTATCAAGATTGATGCAAAACAAGTGACATTTGACCTTTTTAGAGAGGTTTAGCCAAAACCACTCCACCTCTGAGGTGATTTGGGTGAAAATGTTATTTTTTTCATATCTCTGACCCCCCTTGGTCGATTTTGATGGTTGACACCTCTTTCTGACCGTTAGAGCCAATAGAATCGAAGGGGGAGTCCCCCACACACACTCGTTGTGAAAACAAACGGTGGGGGCTTCGCGCATGCAGGTTTGCACCAGAGTGAAGCGATCTCTCGCTCTGACATCTGGAAACGAAAAAATAGTTTTATTGCTTATGGATTATCAGAAATCATTTCAAAGAGGACACAGACACATTGGATTAACCTATGGATTAACTGCAGCACCGTTTTTTATCGTTTTAATGCCATTGAAGACTAGTTTTGACCAAGGTAAGCCATGCTAGCGTTTGTAGCTACCTAGCGCCACATGTTTTGATGTACGTTTTCGTTTATAGCGTCGCAAATGTTTATCACTGAGTGTTAAGGTGGGCACCCCCAGATTCTGTGTCTCCAGGAGATGCTAATCGATGGATAAGTAATAAGGGAGTTATGAGTGAGTTTAGGTGCAGTGATAGGTTAGTATTTTTTCGCTCGTGGCTAATTCAGAGGCTGAGTGTTAGCATTGTGGGTTTTTTTTAATTTTTTTTTTTAAAAAGATCAGTTAGCTGAGTTTCTTCCCGTTACATGGATATAAAACATTCATAGTTTATTAAATATTAAGATTCCTTAGACGTTGTTTCCTGCAAATGACGCGTTTATCCGCCCGCTACCGGGGGGGCGGTGCGTAACAGGTTAATGATGTAGCCCAGAAATGCAACAGATTTCACATGGAGTTCGCATTTTCTAATTTAGATTGGATAACTTGCTTGATTTACTGTATGTGTTCTTCCCTGATCCAGGAGAAAATGAGGTTGTCATCTAGGTAGACGGAAAGCGACCAGTCTTGGTAATCAAAATGGACGTCATGGTTGGTAGGTCAATCCAAAAGGTATGCAAGATACTCTTAAGTGTCCAAGAGGGTTTTTTCATGCCTTCTTCTATTCATCCTCTCCTTAATCAGCAACAGCCTGTAAGCATTGCAAAGATGAAGTTCATTGAATATAGTGGTTCTCTGCGGTGGTCGAAAGGAAAATTAATCAAAGAAAGGGGATCATTATTTTGAACAGTTATGTTGTTGGATACCTGTTTTAAATGCTGATAGAGTTGGACACTTATCTGCCCTCTCCGCGCCGTCCGTTGAATGA
>CALSBW010001814.1:173229-185755 GCA_943590975.1 Lindbergichthys nudifrons
CAAACCAACTCACCCAACCAAAAAGCAATTTCTTCTTCAAAAACAATAGTATTCATACTTCATTTTGGGGGCGGAGATTGTGTTGACTTGTTCCCTCCCCCTTTTATTCAACAGCGAATTAGAGAGCCCCTGGGGAGGAGCCGTGTAAACTGCTCACCTCCCCCAAGTGTTCTCACTGGCTGGATTCACATCTGGTCGGGCTCAATCAGAGTTCCATCCAAAACGTGAAATCCAGGTCAAAAAGTCAACGCCTATCTCCACCCCAATCTACACAACATTCCTTTCTTATGGGGTTCTTCACATAAACCACCCCTCTTCCGACATTTTAACTTTAGTGCACCATAAAGTAATAGGTCCTTAACGACCTTAAAACCAACATCTGCATGTTGGGGGTGAAGGGAAAATGTGTGTGTGTAAAACACCAAAATCTCTGGGTCAGTGAGTTTAAAAGTGAGAATAACATTTCTATACTAAGTGTTTATCAAAACCCGTTGTGATTACCTAATACAGTTCAAACAATATGTGTTTACTTCCATACAATTCTAAACACTACATGTTTACTTCCATACAATTCCAAACACTACATGTTTACTTCCATACAGTGTAGAATCATATATTTTTACTTCAATGCAGGGGCATAATACATGATGATTCTTGTAGACAGAAGAAACCAGCACCCACAGGGGAGTATAAAGGTCCTCAATTAATACAAAATGCTGCAGCACGGGTTTTAACAGGAACAAAGAAAATGGACCACATCACTCCTGTTTTAGCAGCTTTGCACTGGCTCCCAGTTAAGTCCAGGTTTGATTTTAAAATACTTGTACTTACATACAAAGCGCTCAATGGTCAGGGACCATCCTACCTACAGGATATTTTAATCCCCTATTGCCCCTCTAGGGCATTAAGATCAATGCAGGTCTGTTGGTGGTTCCCAGAGACAACAAAATAAGATCAGCTTGCTAGAGCTTTCAGCTACCAAGCTCCGTTCCTCTGGAACCAACTTCCAGTGTCGATTAGGGAGGCAGACAGTGTCCACACATTTAAGAGTAGGCTGAAGAAATTCCTCTTTGGTACAGCGTACAGTTAGGACTGGTTTTAAACCCCCTTTTAAACATCCTCATGGACCCTTCGTTTTATAGAATTTTACTTATTCTGTATTTGTGTCATTGTGTTAAGTACCTCTTTTAATTGGTATTTTCACATTTATCTTGTAAGATTTGTTTGTTGTTTTTACATTGCTTTTACATTGTCAATTGTGTTTGTTGATTTGTGAAGCCCTCTGAGACAAATATGATTTGTGATATTGGGCTATATAAATGGGATCAGGATGACCGACAAAAGGAGCGCCAGCTCTTATTTTATTGATGGACCAATCAATGTGGGTACTATGGAGTTCCAAACAGGGTTGACCAAGAAAGAATTAGGGGATGAAATGATGTGTAACTGAATGCACTCACACTGGTTGTAGAGGTGTAGAGACTCATTAATGTGGGTTGCTCGGGCGAGTAGTTTATCATACTGGGGTTCAAATAGAATACGATACGATACGATATTACTTTATTTGTCAGATCAAGTCTGAAATTTGAATTGCGTCACAGCAACTCCATGTCCAGATATCCAGACAAAAATACATGAAACACAAACAACATGTTTGCGGAACACTGCGCTCAATGCCAAGGGGTTACATAGAAAGGTCTAGAAAATGAGACCAGGTGCCGATGCATGAACCAAGCGAAGCACACAGAAGAAGGGTTTGTTGGTTGCACATCAGGGAGGCGTCGAGCCCTGGGGGGACTGAAGAACAGATTGTTTGACTTAAGCACCCCCACTGAAGCTGATGAGCTTAGCTTAGTCGGTGAAGACAAGAGAACTAAGAAGTGTACTGGGGTTAAGAAAAGAAACATGGCTAAAACTGCGTTCGGATTATATGCGATTTTCTCTTTCCTCAGGTTGGGCGCTGAGCCTCGCGCTTAAAGCGGTAAACAGGGTCAAAGTGGAAATAATTACAACAGTGAGCGCAGTGTTCCGCAAACATTTTGCGCGTGGCGGCGGGGGTCGCACTTCCGACCTTGGGCAGCACCGCCAAAACCATAGAAACACAATCGCAATGACAATGTGAATGCAGTTTAAAGGCCCTGACCAGAGGTTGCGCTAGACTTTTTCGCTGTCCGTCATTTTGACGGGCAGGATCGTAAAATGTCCGTCAAAATCCAGAATTACCCGTCGGCCTTTACACAACTCTGACGAGGGGGGGGGGGGGGGTGCGCCGTCTTATGCTGTGACGGCCACACATTGATTTAAGGTGTTTTTTCTAAACTGTAGTGGCAGGGGAAAAGGTTTAAGTCATGTTGGTTATCATGAAATGAAATGAACTATGATACCTGTATAATATCCTCGCAACTGCAGTTCTTAATGTCCACTGTTATGTACGGTTTGAGGGTGTGGGTCATTAAGCCTCATCTACATATTCACCTGTCGCGGCGCGCACGGGGCCTTTTTAGTGGGCGCGTCAACAGGATGCCAGGGGTTGGTTCTCACGGGAGGAGGAAGAGTGTGTGAGGCGAATGCGGGTATTCAGCGGGATATTTAAGTTTCCTCAGCATGTATACATATGTTAAAATGCAACGGGGAACTAACTGAAAGTAACTGATTGTGGATATTGTATCGACCGACCTGGAAGCACGTCTCCGTGGAGAGGACGCGCACAGATAGAGAGAGAGATTCTCTCCAACACAGGGTGAGATCGCTCCTTTGTGCCACGCCGATCATCGTATTTTTCTTTCTGTGGATTATAGCCTAAATAGGCCTACAAACATTTCCAGTTTTTTGCTGCCGATGGGCGCAGAAGCAACAGACTTTTTTGTCAATGAACTATGGCCTGGATTAGGCAGTAAAGACAATTTCGGTTTATCGCCGAGCTGACTTTTTGTTGGGTTTTGTTTGGCTCGAACACTGAATATAATTGAATAACGTATAAAACCTGTCTTTGTTTATTTTGTGAATGTGTGCATATAGACTGTAGTAAATACACTTCCGTGGGGACTATTTTGTGGAAAGAGCAGATTGTCCGTTTATCAGTTCTGTTTACCTTTAATATATTATTTCATATCAAGAACCCCTTGTGCGTTTATTTAACACAGCTATTTTTGATAGTTGATCGTTACAATGCATGCCCACTTCACCTTGCGGGAGCGCGCACAGTGTAAAGCTAAAACTCATAGACATTTCAATGATTTGTACGGCAAAGTTAGGTTTGGAAACGGTATTATTTGCTTTTTGGAGGGCATACATAACACGGCATAACACCGGAGCCTCGCTGCGGGGAAACTTTGGCGCTGTTCCGAGTTTGGTCTAATCTGTCAAAATGACGGACTGCTTTCAGATTTTTCCGTCATTGTTAAAAGAAATCCGTCATAGACGGAAAATATTCGGTTAACGCGACCTCTGGCCCTGACACACCAGGCCGAAATCGGCCATTTTCGTTAGTCGGACGACGAAGCGTGCCCTGTCGCCCAAACTCAATTTGGTGTGTCCCGCACCGTCGGCCGTGACACGCCTTATTTGGCCTTTCATGGCCGACGCACGGCCGATTCAACATGTTGAATCGGCCGTGCATCGGCCACAGGCAGTCGGACAAATAAATCACTCTGATGTGGCTGTTCAGCTACCGAATCAGTGCATGAGAAGCGAAACGGTTGCTTGAGAATGTCTTCCACAAGCAACAGTACCGCACGAAACATGTTTTCGATGGACGAGAGTGAAAATGGAACGCACACGCTATTTGTTGTTTGTTTAGATCACGCAGTCTGTTCTTCTTCTCTGTCTTCCGGTTGTTGCCTCTTTTGAATGACGAATACACACTACCGCCGCCTGCTGGTAAGGAGAGTTATTGCCACTCACGCATGCGCAGTTCGTACGTGCTTGGCTGAAGTCTTTGCGGTGTGTTCCAGTGCGACACATGGCCAAGACGCAGGAGAACACGGCGACGCAACAGTCGGCGTCGGCGAGTTCTCTGGTGACTGCTTGGTGTGTCAGGGCCTTAAGACATTCAAGAGATTAAAGTAATGACAAAGAGGGGGGAAGGGGGGGAACTAGCTTCTGTGTCTACAGTAAGCTGAGTCGCTCCTCCCCTCTCCTAAACTGAGGCCCCGTCCACACGGAGACGAAACGGAGACGAAAACGAACCGAAGTCTTCCGTCCACACGGAATGTATTATTATTATTATTATTATTATTATTATTATTATTATTATTATTATATTATTATTGTTGCTGATGATTGTGGTAGAGGAGCTGTAGATTTTGCACTAAAATCTGTATCATGGTCAGTAGCGTCTGGAGCACGAACGCAACCCTGTAATCCGCCATTGTTGTTGTTGTTGGCGAAACGCATCAGCAATGACACGGGGGTGAGCAGGAGAGGTGGGCTATGGCGTCATCGTTTTCAGGACATTATCAACACAGTCTCACTCCCTAATCTTCCAGGAGCGACGCTTGGTCAGGGTCCTTTGGCGTGCAGTTGTGACGCACCGAGTCTCCTTCAGCTTCATAAACAGACGCAAAGAGCTTTCAACTGATTGCAATATATTCCCATCGGCAGAGATATTTTACGCTCAGGGAAGCACCGCATCCGTTCATGTCGGCGGCAGTTAAAGTCAATGTGAGCGTCCATTCCCATTGGATAACGGATAATTTTACACCCGGAAGTAAGTATTCTCCTTACGGACCGTCCACACGGCAGCGTTAAAAAAATCTTGGAGGTGGGGGCGTATCTGAAGCTTGGGGATTTTTTGCGAGCAAGGCGACCAGCAACCAATCACATGAATCTCCCGCCCCCGAATCTCCCGCCCCCGATATACAAAGCAAAAAAGCCCGGTTCTTCTCCACTATTGCCAAAATGGATGCCGGTTTTGTAGCAAGGGTAGAAAGTGTAGTCGCAAGGGTGAATGTGGTATATGCAATGTCTCGCAGGAGGCCTAGTGTGCGTCGCTGTTGGGTACATCCAATACTGCGAACATGTGTGCAACGGGGGGAATACCACGTTCTGGTCCAAGAGCTCCGTCTGGATGACCACCTGTTCCAGCAGTATTTTCGGATGAGCAGAAACGTGTTCGACGAGTTGCTCGGAAAAGTGGGTCCACTGATCACAAAAGCAGACACCAATATGCGTGTGTCAATCGGACCCGCCGAGCGACTCGCCATCTGCCTACGGTACGTTTTGTGTATTTGTACTTCTTTCATCTGACTCTGTATTGAAAGAGAGAATGCATGCCATGGATGAATGATGACTGAAGTCTGTGATTTAGTTCAGATGGATGACATTAATTAAGATAGCTAGGTAAACACAGTATTGCTCCCCTGTGTACATGGCGTGTGTGGGATCTGTGTGTGTCTGTGGTCTGTAATCTGTGTGGGGGGGAAATGTCTGTGGTCTGTGTGTGTCTGTGTCCTGTGTGTGTCTGTGGTCTGTGTGTGTGGGGGGGAAATGTGTGTGTCTGTGGTCTGTGATCTGTGTGTGTCTGTGATCTGTGTGGGGGGGAAATGTGTGTGTCTGTGGTCTGTGATCTGTGTGTGTCTGTGATCTGTGTGGGGGGGAAATGTGTGTGTCTGTGGTCTGTGATCTGTGTGTGTCTGTGTGTGTGGGGGGGATATATGTGTGTGGGGTCTGACATATATTTTTTTAATCATGTGTATATTTTTTTCTCAGGTACCTGGCAACTGGTGACTCATACAGGACCATAGCATTCAGCTATAGGGTCGGGCATTCAACAGTGGCTGTCATCGTGAAGGAGGTTGCGGGTGCCATCTGGACCGCCCTGGTTGAGGAGACCATGCCAGTACCACAGTCGGAGGACTGGAGAGCCATCGCTGCTGAGTTTCATGAGATCTGGAACTTTCCAAATTGCGTTGGTGCCATTGATGGGAAGCACGTGGTGATCCAGGCTCCGGCAAATTCTGGGTCGCAGTTCTTCAACTACAAGTCCACCCACTCCTTGGTACTGCTGGCTGTCGTGGATGCCCGGTACCTCTTCAGGGTAGTGGATGTCGGAGGCTTTGGAAGGAGCAGCGACAGTGGGAGCCTGCGGAATTCAGCATTTGGAGAGAGCCTCCGAGATGGCAGTCTGCAGCTACCACCTGACACCGTCATCCCAGGAGCAGAGCGGCTTGGCCTTCTTCCCCATGTGTTTGTAGGAGATGAGGCTTTTCCGCTGCTGGACAACCTGCTGCGTCCATTCCCTGGACGTCACCTCACACGTGAAAGGAGGATGTTCAACTACCGCCTCAGCCGGGCCAGGTTGGTGGTTGAATGTGCGTTTGGCATCCTCTCATCCCAGTGGAGAATGTTCAGGCGTGTCATCACCACCAGCCCGGAGGTAACAGAGTTGTGTGTGAAGGCCACCTGTGTGTTGCACAACTTCCTCCGCAGGAAGACGATAGGAAGGCGATCACGCACACCTCTTGCCGAGTCCACGGATGAAGCTCCAACCCTGTGTGATGCACCGAGGATGGGCTCCAACAATGCCACACGCAGATCCATCCAACTGCGGGAGACCTTCAGCTCCTATTTCAATGAGGAGGGTGCAGTGCCATGGCAGGCGAATGTGGTGTAGGGCCACCATTGTCTCCAAACCAAAAGCTCTTTTAAGAGTGTTAGAAATTAAAATCAATGTTTAATAGCATAATTTAGTCTAAAACATATCGTCAGTTTAAAAGCTGTTTTATTGTGAAAAAACCCGGAAGTTCTCAGGAAATCTCAATGCCAAGCTTTTATTCTGAAAATCCTTCATATCCGGTTAGCAGTTAGCATGTGGCTAATAATAATGCGTTTTCTGAATGTAAAGTGAAAATGACATGGAGTGTTGCACACCAAAAAAACCTACGGACTTTAACACTACATCTATAGACGCCGAGATATTATTACTGCTGAATATTAAATGAAGGTACAGTTGATCGTAAAGTGTTTTCACACACGTGAGTAGCTATGACGTCAGAGGGAGATACCGAAAATGAGAACTGTGCTGTAAAAGTGTTTCTAAACTATTACAGCTGTTTATAAAGTATTAAATAAAAAGTAATGAAAGAGAGTAGGAGGAGAAAAGGCGTGTGGAAGTGAGCAATGAATACAAAATATCGAAATCCCCTGTTATGCACAATTGAAGATTGAGGTGGACGGCCCCCTACGTCACAGCCCCGAGAGGTGAGGGAGCTCTGGACAGCGACTTCTTCTTCACCACGAGACTTCCCCCCTTCACCCCGGCGAGGCAACAGCTGCTCTGTCTCTCCTCTTACCCTCTGCTTGTTGTATCATCGTGCCATTTAATTAAACTCAACCAATTTGAACCTTTTCGGAGACTCCATTAGTCTCTTCATTCTAAGCTCCTCTCCTGGGCGCGAGAACATCGAATACTTCTAATAAGAGCTACCCATATTTTCTTTAAAAAGCAAATATTCCAAATGAGGCATTTTAAAATCAAACATTCCTAATAAACATGTTTCTTGAATTGATATTATGATATGACTAACAACCTTTTTCCTTCAGTCCTGTTTTTAGTGATAAACCACTCATAATTACAGGTTTTCACCTGAACAATTACAGAAGACCGCACATTATATATCGACATACATGAAGCTTCTGGTATGTTGCAACTGACAAACCACATGAACAAGTCAAGACACAGTATGGCCATAACATACTTTAAATAACTTTTATTTATGTAATGTTGTGAGTGAAGTGTGTGATGAGTGTAAAAAGATGTAATGTGGATCAGTATCAGTAATCAATTTTCCTCCTGGTCTGCCTCTAAAACCACCTTGTGGATGGCAAATCTCACTCGCAACCTCTTCGCTCTCGACATCAGTCTCATGGTGGGCAAGAGACTCCTGAAGAACAAGAGGTCCTCCTCCTCCACCACTGGCATGGCCAGAATTGGAGCGACGGCAGACAGCAAATTCTGTTTTGCCCTTTTCCTTTTCCCCCCTGCCTCTGCTGGCTGACTGTCTGGCTGACTGTCTGGCTGACTGGCTGGCTGACTTGCTGGACTTGCTGGCTGACTGCCTGGCTGACTGGCTGGCTGACTGGCACCTGGCTGGCTTTCCTGGCTCTCTTGCCTTACCAGGGTGGATGGAGGCAGGGTTTGCCGGGGAACATTGCTGGACGTCTCGCGGTCAATCATGAATGGGTTTAAAAAACTCATGATTGCTGCGAGACGCCAGGGCTTGTATCCCCCTGAAGACCCTGCACCGCTTCTTTTTGCCTCCTTCTCCTGTTGTTTCTCCTTCCGGTACCTGTCCCTCAGTGTCTTCCATTTTTTTTTGCACAGTTCCTCTAATAAAATGAAATGAAAGAATACAGTTAATTTCTTTAATTTACAACAATTATTCCTCCATTAATGAAAACCAAATCCCTTTTATCACTGTCAATTCCATAAAAGGTTTTACATGTCACACTTTATCAGAATCAATATCAGAAACAGGTTTATTGCCAGGTAGGTTCGCACATATTAGGAATTTGACTTGATGTCATGGTGCATATATAAAAAACAAGAAATCTAATATAAAACACAATGTTTTACACCGTAATAAAATACAGTTAAGTTGCAATAAGATAACAATTAAATAAAGCAGTAATTTACATGGAAATAGAATGCTATGAATGCATTTTTGCATATAAACTAAGAAATGTGAAATCAGAATATGTGCAGAAAGGAGTATGACATTGTGTGCATTAATGTGATGTTAATGGAGGGCTATGATGAACATTTATGAGATTAATGTCTGGTGCTATTTTATGCTACATTCCCTGCTGGCTAAATATACTGTCTATGCTTGCTAGCGATGTTAAAACGAAGTTAACTGGATCTAAAATCCCCAAACAGGCGAAAACCTACCAGTTTCACCCACTGTCTCTGCCACCTCCCTCCATGCCTGGTTCCTCCGGTTTGTATCCCGGTAAAAAAATAAAGACTGGTCATAAAGAACCGGGTGATTTGCTACCACAACTACTAACTTTTCCTCCATTTTGTCCATTTTGTTAGGAATATAGAAATGAACTGCGGTATGTCACTCCCAGCTTACACGCGGTTTGATTGGCTAGAGTTTGAACTGTCAGATTTGCATACACGGGATTTGATTGGCTGACGCTTCCACCTCAGCCTCAATTCAAAGTTGAACATTGTTCAACTTTGAATCCTGAAAATCCTGAAAATCTCCGCTCGCCTGCCCACAATGCAATTCGGCGAAAAGTGAGGCAAGTGACGTCACCCCCATTCAAAGTGAATGGGCAGAAGATTTTCAAGATTTTTTAACGCTGCCGTGTGGACGGTCCGTTACTTTCGATTGATTTTACAGTGATATCTCCACTACACATCAACTCAAAAACACCAGATTATCCTTATTAATTAAAGTGGACCTATCATGCTATATTTGAATAATATAGTATAGGACCATACCTATATAAGGCATATTTACACTTTTTTTTTTTCAAAATACCAAACAGATCATGCATTTTAGCCATGCCTCATTTTGCTCAATTTGACATTTTTTAGCTCTGTTTTTGCAAGGGCAGATTCTGTGAGAACAGCACCATCTACAGGCCTGGCATATGTACTACAGCGTCTCCAGCGCTTTCGAACAGCAATGGCCGTGGCTGTCTCCTCCTGATTGGTGGAGTTGGCCCAATAGCCGTAGCGCCACTGTCCTGACGTCAGGACAGTGTTCAAATCTGGATCAGTTTTTATCAGATCCGTTGCAGCCCCTTTTTTAGAGATTTGGGTATTGGTTGTATTGATTTAAATTGACATGCATCCGCTAAGAGAAATAGTCACTAGACACTTGACACAGTGGCTTTAGGCAAAGCAGAAAAAGAACACTCAAACCGAGAGATGTTATTATTACAACGTGACTTCACTATTATTTAACAACTGTTTTTATTGGGTTCTTTTATTTGGGGTTAAGTATAGGCTTTATAACAGCTGTAATAGTTCGTTTAGAACAGGCACCTCACTCGCAATCTGCTCCTCCGCAGCACCGCCCACCTCCCTCCGGCTGACATTATGAATGTACAGTAAGGCATAGTAATCATAGATAACACGGCAGGGTCCGTTACAGTTTGTTTTCATCTGATTTCAAATATTTCAAATGTCTGAAGTTAATAAATATATTCTCAGTGTTCAAGTCAATCACTGACGATGCTTACGATATCATAAAATCTAAGTGTTAATGATTGTCAGTAGAGATGGGATGGCAGAAGGTGCTATATATGTATATATAATTCCAAAACTGGTAAAGACCTTTCAAATTTAGCAATAATAGTCATATAAGAAAAGTACTGATCTAATAACAGAGATTTGTTCTCTGCAGGTCCGCTCCATTTCCTACTTACTGCAGATCAAAAAAAGCTAAAAATATGTATTTCTTAATAAACTAAATAGGCGACCATTGGTAGCAGTTCTCATTATATACTTCTCAGTAACTGCTCCCCTTAAATTAAATGTATTCTGTAGATTTTGGGGATTCATTAATGCATTTATTGCAATCACCATGCTTTTTCAAGACTCTTTTAAATTCTATCATTTTATAAGGACTTATCACTCATGTGAAATCAACTTCGATACAGTAAACTGGATGTTGTGGTGCCGAGAGACGGGAGTCGGAGGCGGGGTATCAAAAGTACAAACTAAACTTTTATTTAGCATCTGAACACACATGTAAACAACTTCATGCCCGGGAAGCAAAGACCGGCGGAAACAGCTGGTCTGGTTCACTAAAATGTCCGTGCGGAACAATACCCCAACCCATAGATCCGTGGGTGAATAATGTCAATCATCACAATGTACAGTATGTCTGGTACTAATGTATAGCGGATCTTTGTTAAGATCCATATGTCACGGATAGGATCATAGTCTGTGCTAAATAAGACATGTAATCATTTACAAAACAAAATAATGTTGTTTAGTCGAAAAAAACGAACGAGAGGAAATGCAGCCGGCTCTCGATTTTTAATCCTAATTTAATCATCATCTTCACCACGATCATTTATGTTTATGTTCGCCGAATTGACATGAAATCACTGACAAATAAGAATATACTGTATTCAACTTAATTAAAATGTTATTAACGTGCCTAAACTCAGTAATTCACAAAAAATATTTATATTTTAATGGAGCCTTGTCAGGCAGATCAAGATCCGCGTACCGGAGGGATCTTGATCCCTGGGTGTTATTTTTCCCCATAATGACCAAGTCGCTGCAAATTATCCCGCTTATTACATGGCCACATTCTCAACGAAGTAACAACATGACTCCCAATATTAATTGAAATGCTTTTATGGATTTAGAAAATGTTTTTATTGATTTAAAAAATAGTTGTATATATTGATTTAAATTGACATGCATCCGCCAAGAAAAATAGTCCGTTGTTACCGTTTTTTAAACAGTCAGAATGAAACGGCAGCTCTCAGCGGTGTGTTTACACACCTAATGGCCCATCACCCACAGCTCTCTCCCCCCCCCTGATCTTTCTTTTATAGTTTCATGTCTTATTAGATAAGAATAGATCATATTTGTTAAGTGTCATTATGGGATAATTTAGTGAGAATGCTGATACAGCATTCCAACTATATGTTATGCTACGGACAAAATTCTTATTATTCCGTCCAGTTATTTTGTCCGTCTTTTCCTCCCACATTCAACATCGCAGAAACTCCGTTCAAACATCAAAACGTTCAGCTCGGTCGGGAATCAATGGCTATTACTTTTATCATTCATAACTTTCATAATTCCAGAGATACATCCCATAATTCATCCCATTTTTAACATTTTAACTTTAACATTGCGCAGCTCGTTAAGGCAGAGTGCGTGATGTCACAGCTAGAGGGTAGGAAATCTTGAAATTTGCCTTCAGATTTTTTTTTTAAACTACCATAATTCCCAAACCCTACATTCCTGAGACATAATTTTTCATGACAAACGTAGGAAAACATCTCGTAGCTTGAAAAAATAATTAAACAAAATGCCTCTTGAGGGCATGAAGTGACAAAAACATTCAACATGTCTCCATTAAAACCCATTGTAATTTCAGGCAGATATTTCCTCACAGCAGCAGCCGCACACCTTTAGTTAAACTGCCAAAAAGGCCACATTATTAACCCAAAAGTACACAAAAATTACACTTCAGATACTCAACTTCCTTGACATGCTTCACGTTTTGAAATTTCACAGATATCTGTTATCGTTCTTCCACAAAACTTTCACATGTAAGAGGTTTATCTGTCATTCAGAACAATGCAAACCTCTGATCTCTTCATAGCTCGATAGATTTCTTCAAATGCCGTTGCCATGGCAACACAATGCTCGCCATGAAACACGGTTTTCTCATAACTTCAGTGAAAATGCTCCAAACGGCCCAAAACTTCACAGGTTTGGTAACGATGCAGCCATCAACGCATCTAAGCGTATTATGGGGTGTCATCAAATGCTGTTGCCATGGCGACAGACCACTCGCCATGAAACACAATGTCGCTGTAA
>CALSBW010001814.1:228483-248482 GCA_943590975.1 Lindbergichthys nudifrons
CTTGTGAATATTGTTTTTCCATTCTTAGTGTATTTTTACGAATTATGTTTTTAAACAGTTTTTAACTTATGCAGTCTCATTAAAAATGCAAATATAATAGACAGAATTTTTCGCAGCATTCAAACCGTTTTTATCAATCTACATATCTAAATAAACAAATCACATTTCTTTTTAACTCAACAATCATGTTGCTTTAGCTTGAGGACATCAAACAAACAAATGACACTGAACTAGAACGTACGTTCTAACGTGCGCCACGAACAGCAAGTTGTATAACTCTTCTATAAACACACCGGTCTCTCACCGGCCGCCTCTCCAGCTTTTTATGGCTGCACCAGTGCTGCTTCTTTGATGTTTCTTCTGCTGGTTCGTTGCTGCTGGACGCACGCTTTTTAGTTTGTCCCTCTCCAGCTTTGATTACCGCTCTCCTTTCAGGTGTGGTGCTTTTAAAGGTGCAGCGACGCTGATTAGCAATTAGGGAATTATTTCAGACAGCTGCCACTCTGTCAATCAGCCGACTTTATAACCCTTTGATCTCCTGTGGATTCTCCAAGTTGACTTCACAGACATCCTGATTCTGAATGTGTGAAAAGAACTGAGCTAGCACGATTGTCGTATTCAACTTCAGGAACTCACAGAAAAACTTTGCATACATCTACGGTAAGAACAGTAGGTCAACAAAAAACTATAACACCCCAATACACTGCTATAGATTGACTTCATCTCACTTCAACACCTTAAAGGAGACATGTCATGCTTTTCCGGTTATTACCTGTCCCCTTGTGTGTTATGAACGTTTTTATGCATGTAAACGGTGTGCAGAGTCAAAACCCTCAAAGTACACCCTGTAGCGAGTAAAACTCTAACACAGAAAAGACCTCCCCATCAAGCCACACACTTATTGTTTTTACTTCGGCTGTGAGTTTGTGTGTGCTCAGGATGAGTTTGGCTGTGTATCGCTAAACAAGGAAACAACACCTCCACGGAGCTCAGCGCGATTCACAACGTCCCGACCAATCAGAGCACACTGTGCTCACAGGGAGGGTGGGGGCTGGAGCTATTGGAGCTACAACGAGCCGTTAAAGGCAGAGAGTGAAATTCAGTGAATACATGTAGTTTACAGAGATGCTGTTTGAGAATCCAATGTGAGTTTGGAAAAATGCACAATATAAATCTATTCTAGTAGACCTCAACAATGGAATTATGATCAGTGGAAATGGCCATGACATGTCTCCTTTAAATAGGTGTGTCTAACCTAGAGATTTAAAAAAAAGGTACACAATTGTTTCTGTCTATCCAAGTTCAATAGTATTGACATAATTATCTTATTTTTATTCAACACAACTTACAGAGAGAGTTTTTCCCTGTTTGTCATGGTATTGGGAGGTCAATAATAGAATGGGTCAGAGTGGATTGTACTGCTTACACCAAAAGAGGCGAACACAAAACAGACCAAAGAGTTAAGATGCATTCACATGATAGGCACTTTTCTCTTAGCTCACTCAGCACAGCTGTCATTTGATTGGTAGGTCAGCAGTTAACAAGGTTAAAGTTGAGATATTTGTAACTCTGTGCGAAGAGCTTGGAGAACAATTTTGATCAATGGCGCCACCGCTCTCTCCATAGAACGCCAGCACAGAGCTGTTATACCGCATATCATGAAAGCAGCTTTATCAGTAATCATTACAACAATTACGACAACAATAAACCTCCATTAGCCTATATACCTATTGGGTAATCCCCTGCGCACCCGCGCAGCACTGAAACACTTGTAGTCCACGCCCACCCGCGAGGTGGGCCCCACCCTCGGGCTCCCTTCCGGTATAAATAGGAAGGAGGCCCGACAATCTGCTCCCTCTTTTCTTCAGCACCCCGTTACTGAGACACTTAAGAGTAAAGGCTCTTTTAAGAGCCACCTCGAAAAAGATCCTTAAACATGAGTACACAGGGTTGTGTTAGAGTTTGCTCCTCATGCCAGACGAATCCTGCCTGGGGTCGGAGCATGCGCACGCAGCTCTCGCCCAGCAGGTGTCATGTGCTCATTGTCATTGTGCCAGTCTCCCTCTGGCCGACAGACAGCGAAGAGCGGACGCTCTCGCTACTGCGGCCGAGGAGGATGATTGGCCAGTCCAGGAGTCCTACTCCGTGGACCAGTCTTGAGTTCCTGGATCCGAGTGCTGGGCAGGAGTCGGAGGACTCCTACCCCGCCTCCATCCACGGACCACGTTTCTCCCCCGGACGGAGGAGACGGAGATGGAGCCCGGTGCTGGCCTGGCCCGGCTGTGGGACCGGCGGTCCCTCTTTCCGCCACCACGGCTCTGCCATCGATAGGCGGGATCCTGCAGGAACTGCCGGAGATCATTGAAAAGGCAGACGCCTGGAGAGGTCTCCTCGTTCTCCCGGCTCAGGAGAGCTCTCTTGCCGGTGGCAGGAGTGTTTCTCCCGGGTACAGACCGTCAGGAGTGACCCGGTCTGGCCGCGCTTCCCGGCCATCCGGAAGTGCCAGGAGGGAGCGGCCTCAGTGGCGGCGGCCCCTAGGGAGCCTGATGGCTCCGGTGTCTTCATACGTCCCCCTCACTAAGGGATTAACGGATGTTGGTGTCCGACCGCGCCTCCCCTGGAGCCGAACCTGACAGCATTATTCGGGGTGAAGCAGGCCAGCACGGTCGCCGCACGGCGTCCTTTGCTTTCCTCCCCCGGGGACCAGTTTGTCGTCCGCCAGACTGCTGACCGGATGCATTAGTGTGCCTTCCAGGCACACTGCAGCGGCGAAACACATCGCTCTGCTGTCTCACTCCATAGTGAGACTATCAGAGCAGCCCTCCATGCCCTCCGAGGCTTCGGAGGAGATAAAGGAAAGTGCTGCTGGATGCTCCAATCAGCCCGGACGGGCTGTTCGGACACCAGTTCCACGCCATGGTGGAGTCCATGAAAACCGCCGCGGAACAGGGCAGCATGTCAGCTGGCTCCAGCCTGCTGAGCGCCCCCAGCGGCAGCGCCCGCAGCACCCGCCACGGCGTCAGGGCTCGCTGCAGAAGCCTGCTGGTTTTAACCTATCGGTTAATAACCTGCAGAGCTCGCGGCATTCCTCTGTCCGAGATACGCCTCCTACACACGGTCATAATAAACCCATGAGCGCCGTTATAACGCCTCATGTGGACAGCACTGCACACACCTCCATTTATCCCCTGAGCATACGCGCCTCATGATGAGAGCCGGAGTGAAACGCAGCGTGTGGAGGCGTGGCTCGTCGCCATGACGACCACAGAACATCTCGAGCATGTGCGCCCGCTCTCAGAGTATTTCTCAGAGTGGCAGCACATGTGTCTGATGTACAGATGGATGACAGGCTGATCAGCAGAGGGTACACCCTGCAGTTCGCCTCTCCCCCCGCAGTTCAATAGGATACAGGAAACACTCCTGTCATCCCAGGAACAGTTTCTTGCGCTCCATTCAGAGCTGCAGGAACTCCTGAAATACTATTTTCAGGGTTCCTCAAACGGAGGAAAATCAGGGGTTTTTACTCCCGTTATTTTTCTAATCCCGAAAAAGACTGGGGGAATGAGACCCATCCTCGATCTGTCAGTATTCCACATGCTGACGATCAAACTGGTGCTGGAATGTGTTCACCAGGACGACTGGTTCACTTCCACCTGAAGGATGCATACTTCCACGTACCCATCATCCCGAAACACAGGACATTCCTGCGTTTCTCATTTCAGGGAATATCAGACCAGACAATCGTCTGCTGTTTGGATGTTCCCTGGCTCCTCGCATTTTTTCAAAGTGTGTAGAGAAGGCTGGAGCCACTACACAGAGGAGGGATGAGAGTGTGGTTGAGACAGCTCTCCTCCAGCGTGTCACATCCCGCAGCGTGATGACAGCCCTCTCTGTGATACAGCTGCTCAGCATGACGTCAGCTGGTCACGTGGTGATCCCCCTGGGTTTCCCCCACAGGAGGAGACTCCAGAGGTGGTCCATTCGCCTGCACATCGACCCCGTGCGTCAGAGGTAAATGTGCTGGAGCTGCTCTCCGTTTTGGGAAATATTCCAGCACTTCGCCCCGTTGCTGTACAATCAAACATGTGTTGATTCGCACAGACAACAGGCCACGGCAGCCTACCTCAATCGCCAGGGAGGAGTGATCTGTGCAGCTTCTGAACGCAGCCAGGCGGCTGCTGTTCTGGGCGTGCACACACGTTGCTCTCCATCAGAGCAATGTATATTCCCGGCAAATTGAACAGAGGGGCTCACAGAGCGCAGGATCACCCCCCTCTGGGGGTAGACGCGTTTGCACATCGGCCGTGGCCCAGGGTGCTGTTATCAGTGATGCAAACACAGGTATGGTGAAAAAAGAGAGAACTATTCGAAGCAGAAAAAAACCAGCGTAATATACCATCTGACAAAGGCCTGTGCTATAATGCTTCAATTAACTGGGTATTCTTTATAATATACTCAGATCAATAGGAGACAGAGATGTTAAGTTATAAATCAAGGGTTTTTATTATTATTTACACCAGGGGTGGGGAACTCCTTTACATTTTTACAACATCCTCCGAGCGCCGTACAAATTATTGAACTCAACCTCTGCTTAAAAATATTAAAATCACAGCCCATTCATTTGGCCTTTCTTTCATTCTGTGCAATTTGGCTTTGGTGTTACGCGCACTAAGCAAAGCCCCATTTGAACCTTTAGATCAGGTTCCCCTTAAGATGTTATCAGCCAAAGTAGTATTACTTTTGGCTCTATCAGCGAAAAGGGTGAGTGATTTGTCTGCTCTCTCTGTGGCTCCGTCATGTCTCCGGATCCAAGGAGATGGCAGTTCAGCTGTTTTACGCCCTAACCCAGCTTTTATGCCAAAGGTCATCATGAGCTCTTTTAGGTCAAGAGTGATCACCCTGGTTGGCTTCTTTCCTCCCCCTCACAGGTCGGAGGAAGAAGCCACGTCTCATCTCCTCTGTCCTGTGCGTGCGCTGTCCTGCTATGTGGCGCGCACGGCTGCCTTGCGCCGTTCCCAGCGCCTGGTTGTGCATTACAGAGAGCGCTCGATCGGGCAGCCTCTGTCTGCACAGCGGCTGTCACACTGGCTGTGTGAGGCTGTGTCACAGGCATATGTCTCCTCTGGGGTGGATCCCCCGGAGAACATCAGTGCGCACTCCACTAGAGGAATTTCCTCCTATACGGCTTTGCACGGAGGAATGTCAGTGGAAGACATTTGCACTGCTGCATCTTGGTCTTCCCCCTGTTCATTTTTTCAATTTTATTTGAGGGATGTCTCCCTTTCCTCTCTGACACACCCTGTGCTGAGTGTCCTGTCAGAGTGAGTGACGTCAGGGATCCAGCTGTGCGCCTCTCTCCTGCCTCTCGGCACGCGGAGAGAGGCCCTTTTTCCCTCTTATGAGAGGGACGTCCCCCTTTTTCCTCTGACACACTCTGTACGGAGTGTCTTGTCAGAGTGAGTGATGTCAGGGATCCAGCTGTGCGCTCTTCTGCCTGTCTGCACGCAGAGAGCCCCTCTTTGTTTGTCGCTGGGCAAAGTGTGACCTTCGTCTCTACTTTCTCACAGTGGCAGGTATGTATTATTCCCAGCCTTCGTCCCCTCATGGTAAATATTCATGTTATGCTATATTCCAGGGACTGTGATGCGCCATTCGCATGGCGCAATAGGCATGGGTTATTATCTGAGCAGGTGTGTTTGTGCTTCTTGTACCGGGGCGACCCAGTGGGGCGCAGACTACATCTTGCTTCACCCCTAACCCAATAGCGATAGCCTTAGAGGGGGAAAGCCATATACGAAATAACTCCAGCTTCTATGAGTATTGGCGTAGCCCTCTAAGTGCTGGGCCCCACTGGCTCCACGAATAGCTGAAGACATGCGCAGGGGATTACCCAATAGCGATAGCCTTAGAGAGCTACGCCTATACTCATAGAAGCTGGAGTTACAGTAGGTAACTTCAGTTAAATCCACTGGATTGAAGTCAATAAAAAACAATACAGGAAAAAAATAAACTGAATTTGGTTATGGGCGCTGATGTATTCGCTACTTCTTCATGTCATGACCTTACTGTGAAAGTAAAAATGTATCACCAAACATATACAATCTCTCAATATAAAAGTTCCGCAGAGCTTTAGAAATGTGTCTGAAGTCCAATATCAGCTCAAACAGCAGGCAGTCAATCAAAAATGTTGACTGTAATGAGTTGTGAAACAAGGCAGCACACACCTTCATGGCCAAAAGGCACAAACTTGCAAAACTCACTTTCAATATTATGATGACAAAGCACCCTCAGCCTGCAGTCCTCAAACCCTGCAGAAAGGCCTCATTCATCTTCGCTCTCCTCTGACGCCAATGGGAGGACACCACTTGGACCGCCGTACGTTCACAGGTTGAATTCAGGTTTGATTTGATACTCCCACTGAAAATATAACAGGGCTTCTGAACGGGCCCATGAAGAAGCAGGACCAATCTCAGCAGATAAGAGAGATTTATAGGCTCCTCGCTTTCTACAGAAATATGTGGAAAACAAAAGATACACTGTCTGATTTTGTTTCACTACCCAGAGATACCTCAAAACCCCCACATTATTTTAGCTTACTGTTGATATTTTAAAACTCAACTCTGAACGCTTGTGTTTTTGCACAACTAAAGTTATAATCCTTAGTAAGTGGTCTAAAGCGTGTTTTCATTACACAGATGTTTCTGAGTTACATGTTCTCCAGTCACTGGGGGCAGCACTGAGCAGCTCCTCCGTCAGACATGAAGGGGTAGCCAAGCTTTCGTTAGTACGACTACTGCTAGCATTTAGAGATGTAGGTTATGGATAGCTTGCTTTTATTGCAATAGTGCAATAGATTACTGTTTGTTAATGTCATGGTTAGTTTAATGAGCTTTAAATGCAACCAAAAATCGAAATTTTCCTTAAAAAAAATGTTCACTACAGCAGGGGTCTCAAACTCAAGGCCCGGGGGCCAAATCCGGCCCGCGACTTCATTTTATGTGGCCCCGCAAGAGCTTGCAAAGAATATAATACGTTTATTATACGGTTACATGCCACTTTACAGAAGCAGGTTGCCCATAAACTACATGTCCCACAATGCATCTCGTTTTGTGACATGCGCACTGAAGAGACTGGACTGGACTTCTGCTTTCAGACGTAGTTAATTACTAAGTTGTTATCCTATCCGATAATAACGCGTTAACGCAAAAAAAATGAACGCCACTAATTATTTTAACGCGATTAACGCATGTGTATTTTGTGTCCTCGGCCGCCCCGTAGTTTCAGAGCGCATCGAGTTTAAAATACCATCTACAAGCTGATGCTGACAGCCCCGCTCCTGCCGCCCGCTTGTGGCAGACCACACTTCCACGCTCACCGGCAGGCCCGGACTGACCATCGGGAGGACCGGGAGGGTGTGTGTATGTGTGGGGCGAGTGAGGCACACCTTGCGTGTTGTTGTTGTTAGCATCTGGTGCTAGCTAGCTGCGCTAACGGATATAAGGAGCTGTTTCAATGAAAACAGAGGAGCGACATTTCGCCGACAACTGCGCCGAGCACTTGACTTTATGCAGGTAGCCAGACAGTGGGACATTGTACGAAAAGTCAGCACACTCAGCACGGATAGTGCGCGCAACATGATTGCAGCGTCCAGGCAGCTCCCGTTCGAGCATATATGCCTTGAGCTGCACATAGCTCCAACGATCCATCACAGTGTCTCCACATTCTCACACACACACACACACACACACACACACACACACACACACTTTGTATTGTATTATTGTATGAGAGGTTCCAGGTTGAATTGAGGCGAATATTTGTAATGTTCAGGTTGTTGTGTTTAATATTCATGAGAATATTTGTCATTGTTCAAATGATAATACACAAACATATAAAGCATATTTGTCCACTCATATGTTGATAAGAGTATTAAAAACTTGAAAAATATCCCTCTAAGGTACATTTAGAACAGATACAAAATGTGCGATTAATTTGCGATTAATCGCGATTAACTATGGACAATCATGCGATTAACCGCGATTAAATATTTCAATCGACTGACAGCCCTAAATATAATACATTATTTGATATATATATTATATATTTATATAGTTATAACCGGCCCATTGAGTGCAACCTTTATGCGAATGTGGCCCGCGATGAAATTGAGTTTGACATCCCTGCACTACAGCATAAATATCTGCTCTGTTTTGTCCTGTATTTTCCTCTGACCAAAACAATCAGAGACTAAAATAGGGAATTGTTTGATTAGTGTTTATTTGTTTTCATGATTGCACCACCTCGTTATGCATTAATTCAGCAAAATCAAAAATAAATCATTTTTTCTTTAACTACACGCAAAGCTAGAGCCAAAGACTTTGACCAGCAACCAAATGAGCTTTCCCTGCTCAGATATATTTACTACACTATCAATATACATTGCCTCCTCAGACTTGCTTACGATTTTACGCTACTACGAGAAGTGTTATATTACAGGAACACTATTTTTTGATACACACTTTCACAGTAATCTTCGTGGTATTTTGATTATGTGCATTTCCACTTCAGGGTACGGCTATACTTGACCTAGCTGTACTTTTATTGGTACCACTTTAGCAGAGGATTCAGCAAGAGCCGATACAAACCGGTAAAGTTAAAACACGGTGGAGCAAGGATTGGTCAGAGGGAATAATCACTATGGGTCAGCAGACATCCAGCGTTTCTAACTGGAAAACTACCATCAATAGCATCAACATATCACTCTCAAATGATTTCACTAAATCAGCATTGTGTTGGATTGGTGCATATCTTGTTATCAGACATATCTCAAGCCCGTCTTTTGCAGGACCAGCCCACACAAAACAACGTAAGTATAGAACACCTGATAGAGACATATCAAAGTAACAGGAAGGGGGTCCTTACATGTGATTATCAATCTGGGAAAGACTATGCATAAACGATGTCTGGAATACTAAATAATAAAAGACTTTCAAGGACAAACGTATAATGTGCTTATCCACTGATTATGTGCACATTGTCTCTCAAGAGTCTGTTGTATCTGTTAAGAATACAACAGACATCGAAACAATCTGTGAGTGTAAAGAATTTAGCCCGTCACATTCAATAAAGAACTCTTAAGAAAACAATCAACACCAATTATGTGAACAGTGCTCAAACACCTGCTTTGTATTCTGCATCTCTTTCTGTGAGTCCCTTCTGAATGAGCACACCATTTAAAACCTACGCAGAAAAGGAGGATCCTACCAGTGATGATCAAAATGATTACACAGCGGTAAATACATAATGCAAATGCAGTGAATGGACATGGGTGAAAAATACTGAGAAAGTGTTCTCATTTGAAAGACTATCCAGTTTCACTCAACATGATATGTTTAACAATATTAATTAATTTAATTAATTCTCATCATGATTATTAAATGCTCACATTATTACACAGCACAATATTTTAAGTCATTGTTACAGATTAATGTTGGTACATATTCAATATCCCTGCATTTATCCTTATATAACATGTATTATCTCATATTCCTTTCATGGTCAGGGAACATCATTTTCACAGACATGTTGTACAGCAACATCTGGTTTCATTTACAACATGTTCTTTTCAAATATTTATTTGAGGAAACTATAATAGTTGTTGCATCAGGAATGTAACTCATTTGTGATTCCATTCATGTTGATTTAAGGTTGAGGGTCGGACATGCATCAATTCCAGTTAAGCCTACAGTAATCCTCCAAAGAATGAAGGGAGTTCAAAATGTCCCCTAAAATGACATATGCAAATGTGTGTGTGTGGGTGTGTCAGCTTATGGCATGTGGGCATGCTTGGCTGTTTCCTCTTTGACAGCAAGTGTCTTGCTCCATAAAACCAGCCCAATGCAGATAATAGCACTGATTTACACACTGCTCTCCTTCCCCTGTCCCTTGTTTTGTTCATCTTAAATGTGCTTGAATGGAAATCAAATTGAAGGCGGCTCTTAGTGGAGACTGGCTCTGATGTTTCACTCTGCCCGTCCATGCTTAACGGAGGACAGCTTTTCTCTGAGTGGATGGTTGGGGGGGTGTGGGGGGAGTCCGAGCTCTTTGACAGAATTGTAAAGCGGCAGAATGAACAGATGTCTCCCAATGATTAATGTTCCTCCCTGTCTTGCCTCAGAGGAGCTGCGTGCACATACATCTCTTACACCTCCCCCAGCTCTCCATAAAGCACATTTCTTTAACTCACCCTCTTTTCTATTAGTTCATCTATTATGTTTCTCCTCAACCTCACCATCAATGCTACTTTTGTGGTACCTTTCCCTTGCTGATGGCTTTCATGGGGACATTTCTGTTCCTGGTCTGTACATCAGACGTGAATAACATTATGTACACTTTAATTGGTAGCTACTTAAGGCTTTAAATGGAAATCCCCCGTAAGGAGGAAAGAGACGTAAACACTGTGTCGAAGGGATCAATCATAGAGAGAAACAAACAGAACCAGCCGGCCCTGGCCCCCACTGTCATTTAAAGAACATTTCAAACCGTTGTCAAGCAGAGTAAGCCTGACCCCTGCTGGCCAAAGCTAGAATGCAATTTCCTTTTCCTTTAATGTGTAATTGTGCATACTATGAATGAACAGAAGCAGTGCCTGAAGGATGTTTTCAGTCATGTGATGTCCTCACCAAATGTTTCCTTAGTAGTGGTATAGATTTTCCCTGCATGCATTAAGTGCACACGAGGCTGCATGCCCATCACAATTTCTCTCCTTTAAATCGTTCTCTAATCATATAGCTATAGAATGACCTCAACTCTGGGCATTTGGACTTGAAGAGGGATTGATTCACATGTATTCACAGAGTAAAAACGTTCTCAAAATCCTGAGTTTGTTTGTCTCCTTCTGTCTTTTAAGATGTATTTATTTTTGAATGAGCTGACAGAAGCATCGCAGAACAACAGCGCCCCCTGCTGCAGCTCCAGGGAGGAAAGCAACAGTCTCCGGGGAAATTGCCCATTAAAATCCAGCACTGCATTGTAATGAATACCAGGCCCATGGTAAAGGGCTCGCATTAAATATTTACACTGTCGGTTAATATTTCATAAGGTAATTTTGTATTTAAATTGGATTTAATATTTAATATAAATACAGAGCTAAGTGGGGTATACTATTCTCAAACACCAATCCAGACACCTTCCATATGACCTGGGGAGTAAATAGGACCCGGACAGCATACATATGTAGATCCTCGGAGGGAACACACACAGACACACTGCCATGCTCTGTGTCCCCCTCTGGGCTGTGATGGGCTGAATGAGTGGGGTCACACCACAGATTCACATGAAGAATCCTTCAGGATGTGATGTCACTGGGATACACAGGATGTCATATTTCAGTGACTCATCCTAATTCGGGATTTTTTGCACCTCTGTAAATTGTCAGATTATTCTCAAATATATTTGGAGGGAGATTAGTGCAAAAATAAAGCTTCCTTGAGGAAAACATAATTTAATATTTTACAACTTACAGCACTTTGATTTTAAGAAGGAAATACAGCCTTTTTCACTGCAGCTATTGAACTTCAGCAGTTTACTCACAACAAAAGATGAATTATGAGCAAAAGTAATAAAGTTGTATATTTACTTACACATCAATGCTCTCACTCCAGAGCTGATCAATTAGTGGTTCAACTGATCAGAGATCAGATAAAATGCTGCGAAAGCACAGTTAACCTTCTGAAGAGGTGACGGAAGCTACAGTCATTTCCGTTTAACTTTAGCTAACAAAAATATGAAATCAGAAACCCTTTATTTATTATTATCCTTATTATCCTCTATTATTATACTTATTTATTATTATTATTATTATTATTATTATTATTATTATTATTATTATTACCCTTTATGATCCTTATGTCCCACAGAGAGAACATTATAATATAGACAAAATATAACACACTATCAAATAAAAAGGCATGCCCATAATAATGAAAATATAAATAAAATAAGTTGACATTCAAGTTAGAAAAAGACAAGTAGCAGTATCATCAAAAATAGATGGAACCTGTAGTGGTTTGATAGCAGCCAGATAACAGTAATAAAAGTATGTATTGCACTTTTTTACAGATTTATGTTACAGTGTTAAATAGTGCAAATAAGACAAAGCAGCCAGTATTAATACTCATAAAGAAGAAGGTAATGCACTTAAGTGTTACTGCACATCAGTGGAGCCATAGCAGTGACTTCCCAAGAGGACAGCCCCTTCACAGTGAGCCCCCACAGGGCAGCAGGCTGTCACCCCCACCCTGAAACTAATATCAGGCCGCTAAGTGGAGTTCAGTTAGCCATTCCTCTCTGCATAGATTCAAGATTAAAGTCAAGTCAAGTATTGTATTTGTCCCCAGAGGAGCAACGTGTTGTACAGCGGTGAAAACTGTAACAACCGAAGATCAAACACACACACACAGCAAAATGACTGTATTAGTCCCTAGGGAAATGTGTCCTTGACATAAAGTCTGTCACGTAAAACAATTAAAGTGCAGTACAAACGTAAAGTGCATTCAAACAAGTGCACTATACAGCCCCATGTTACATTCTGCTATGTTCAGCAAAGCTGGGTTTCAAAGAGTTATAGTAGCCATTCAGGCGTTCTCTCCATTCATTGGAACCATTCAGTCTGCCCGATGGCAGCACTTCATATATATGTATAACACTGGGATTTTGGACTTTGCAGACCATTTACAAAAAAACTATATAACAAACCACAGGAAAGGGAAAACCAAAAGAACTATTTATTTTTCACAACAAGCCTATTTAAAATCTCTGATAAGTGCAAACAGAGTGAATCATTTAGCATTTGAATAGCAGTGTCTGTGTCAGGTATTGGTGGAGACTGATAAAGAGTGGATACTGTAATACAAACACAAAACGCTAATACACTTTACAAGGTGCCAGATGTTGTGTTTTCAGCTTTTTCTTGAATAATGTATCCTTTATTGTTCACATTTAGGAATCCTGACTCCTTAAAACAAAGTGTATAGGTGTAACCTTAAATGTGTTTTCTACTCCCACTCTCTCCTTAACCAATTACCCAAATGACAGATGCATGATTTTGAATTTTCTGGAAAAGATAAGCGAATGGCACCACTTCTCCATTGGCTTAATCACCCCATGTTCTCCTAGGAAAGGGAAGCAAATCCCTTCCCCATATGGCATTGGCAAGAGACCATTTGATGATTTTGAAAAAAACATCCAAATTCTTTAATAATACAAACAGATGAGACAGAAATCCTGAGATGCAGCACAGATTGGACAGCAAGAAATAAAAAGCGTTTGACCCATTTGGCACAAAGAATCAGGAAGATTTCTCAACACTCCAACTAGAGTGTTTCCTGAGGACGTCTGAGTCAGTCATCATGTCATACATCCGCCCCAGAGGAACAGGGAGCAGAGAGAGATGTGTCTACGGGAGGGAAGCGTTGGTCCTCCCTACAATCATTTATTTGATATAAGCAGACATTATGTTGTTTGCCCAAGAAGAGAGCGATGGAGAGGACTCACCAGGCTTGAGCTCTTCCCATCAAAGCGAACAGTGCAGACAGAACTAATCAATCACTGGAATAAGCTCCAAGCTGATGAGCTGCAGAGAGAAGTAAGTTCTCCAGTGCGGCACATTTTTTCATCCTATTTATCTCTTGATTTTTCCATTTATCTAAATTGTATTCTCCGCCTCAAAGATCAGTTTTTCTGAATGTGTGCCTAAAATGAAACAGCGAAGTATATCTGAAATACAAAGACACATCTCTTCACTTCCCTACAGAGTTATGTTATTGTAAAGTGTTCATGTTGGTCGCCCTCTGATATCAAAATGATACACTTAAAGGGGCCTATTCTGCTCAGGGTCATATTCCTATTTGGTGTCTCTACTGTGACATGTCTCCGTTCTTTAATGTTCAAAAAGCTCTTTATTTCAAGCGCTATGTCAGTTGGCCTGCTCTGTTGTTGTGGGTCAGATGTCTGAGATGTCCCGCCCCTCAGCCTATCACGTACAATGTGTTGGAGCACTAGTCTAAAGAAGCGTGAGTGTTAGTGACGTCATTATGTTCCTTTTCCACAAAACACTCCAAACTATTTTTCTCTCCTTTCTTACTAGATGTTTCCTAATTCCAATGCCCTAGCTGGATTGCAAAGTTCTAGAACAGCTGGGCGACATATTATCGGGGGGAGTGTGCGGGAGAGGAACTCCCTCTGGAGGGAACACAGGGATTTTAACCTCTGCAGACCATTTACATGCACTACAACATATATCACACAGTACAGGAGAGGGAAGACCCCCAAAAGCATAATAGGGCCCCTTTGAGTCACACAGTAGCTAGTGAGAGATGCACACTCCTTTAGCCAAGAAGGGAACAGGTCAATATTGCATCGTGGAAATGAGTGTAATTCCAATGACTGGATGACCCTTATCAACTCGTGCTTCTATTACAGAGGGCTTTTGCATTGATATCATGAACCGTCCTCGTGTGGTTGAAGTTTCTTCTGTTGAAAACAAACTTTGACTCCCTTAGTATCCTTTATTAGCTTTCCATGATTTCAGCAGTTAGTTCAGTTTGTAAAGCGCTCTCATGAAGAGGGGAGAGCTGTGTCCCAGCTTTAGGAGTTGAACAGAGTTTTGTTTTATTATTTGACATGTGAATCTGAAGTGTGTATAGTACACTGTAAGGTGCCGGATAACAGCCAAGTCGGACTCAGATCGAGACCCGCCAAATGATCAGAGTCAGAGTCAGAGTCAGAGTCAGAGGGAGAGTCAGAGGGAGAGTCAGAGGGAGAGTCAGAGTCAGAGTCAGAGTCAGAGTCAGAGGGAGAGTCAGAGTCAGAGTCAGAGTCAGAGTCAGAGGGAGAGTCAGAGCCAGATGGAGAGTCAGAGGGAGAATGGGTTTTTGTGATAGTGGCTTCATTTAGGAATACATTAAAATAAAAGAGAACAATTAAAAGAATATATATAAAATAAAGATATTTATACAAACATAGGAAGTTAAACTCAAATGTACCATTACAAAGTATAAACAAATATATTACTCACTCCAATCTGTAACGTGTATATTACAATATATACAGTGGTGTATTATTTATAATACTATAAACTAAACTACTACTAGTACTTGTAGGAGGCTTTAGTGATTTTATAACAGTCCAGTTCATTCCAAGGTACTTATAATCTTCCACTCAAATACAAGTAAAGAGTTGATCTTCATTGAAAATGCTGAGTAGAAGTACAGAAGTATTATCAGTAAAATGTACTTTGTATATGAAAAGTGAAAGTACTCAGTATGCAAAATGGCTCTATATATGTTATATAATATTATCATTATGGTTTTATCATAACAAATATATGTCAAACCATGTTATAGTTGTGGTTTGTTAATGAGGGGCACATTTTAGATATATTTTAAAATACTGTGTCAATTGAAAAATGTGAGTCTTGCATCACATCATGTGTTTTTACAGTATATGTACAAAGTAGCTAGTACCATTTTTTTACAAAGTACCAGTACCCCAAAATCGTACTTGAGTACAGTACTTGACTAAATGTGCTTTACTTCATTACACTACTGCAAGTATTTAAAAATAGAACTTAGATACAATACTTAGTACTTAGTACAGTACATTCCAGCACTGCTTGTATCCCCCCACATGACCTGCGCCACACGGCCTCTCTCCTTTGCCGGTTCAGTAGTGTTGTATATAATTGGATAATGTGACATTGCCTTAATTGGAGACTCCTCCCTGTTAGATTGACTTTCAGAGGTCAACTCCTCTCGAGCAGCACTTCAGGGTGAGGTGCACATGTCATGGGTTTAACCTCTCCACATGCTTCACAGCTACAATTGTTTAACAGTCCACCTTTTCAAGAATTCCACCAACACTGCCATTTCAGTTTCAAACGGATTTATTGGGGTGTGTCACATTTTATGCAAAGATTGCATTACTCATTAAAAGACATCCTGTTTATTTTGGGATGTAGGAGAAGGATTAGATTATTGCTATAGTTTAGATATAACTTTATTTTCATGGCACAGAGTACAAGTAGGAGTACTAAATGCAGTTAGTATGTACAGTATGGGCTAAACACTATGAACAGGATTATCAGAGGTGGAAGAAGTACTCAGATCTTGTACTTGAGTAAAAGTAGAAGTACCAGAGTGTAGGAATACTCTGCTACAGTAAAAGTCCTGCATTCAAAATGTTCCTCAAGTGAAAGTAGAAAAGTATTCTCATCAAAATATAGTGAAAGCAGCGACAGTAAAAGTAGTCATTGTGCAGATTGGTCAATTTCAGAATAATATATATGATATGTTTTATAATGATTGATCATGAAAGTGTTCTCAAAGCTGCTAAAGGTGCAGCTAGTTTGAATGACTTTGTATACTGCAGGGTAGCTTGTGAATTTACTCCAGGTGGAACTAAAGTCTGATTTAACACTTGAGTAAATGTAGTAGTGGAGGAAAAGTACACGTTTGACCTCTAAATTGTAGTGGGGGAGAAGTAGCAACAAAAGTAAACACCCAAGTAAAGTACAAGTCTGTCAAAATGGTGTAGTACTTGAGTAAATGTACTTAGTTACTTTACACCACTGGGTAGTATATATTAGAAACACTATAGAGCTGGTAGACATAAAGACAGTACAGACACTTTAGACAGAAGATGATGTAGATGATGAGTCTCCTTGTTTCAGTACAGTTAAGAATACAGTTTAAAGTTGGAAGGACCCCCATCTTTTCTGCTCTGCCTGCTCCAAATGGCCAATAAAAAAATCTCTCTGAAGCCATCAAATAAATCCACTGTTTTTATCCCCAAACATATAGCATCCACTCTGGATTCAAATACCCTAAATCAGAAACAGGAAGTTGAAATCAGGTGAAGGTGCACTTATATCTCTCTGACAGTCACTCCAATTATCCGTGATGGAAGTGCTTCCTCATAACTTCTATGAGAAGAGTGTACACATGAATATGAATCAGAATAAAGAGCCGGTGGGTGGGGGGGTGAAGTTAGCTGTCCAGTTTTCAAGGTGGAGATGGTAATCCCAAAGTCAGAGTGACAGGAGAGGACGAAGCCTTCATTAGGGCGGGGGGGGAGTGGAGCATTTACATCTGAGATGCACATCAGCATTCCCATCTCAATCAGTCAACCAGTTATCATGCACACAGTCTGATGCAACCCTGATGCTCCAGCCCTCAAACGCAACATTAGGAGACGTGAGGCATTCATTCAGCTGCCGGAGGAAAGCGCCTCCCCTTATTGCTCTAATCCTGCCTGTTAGTCCTCCCCCTTCTACACTCATTTGTGTTTAAACAGACACGGGGCATGCAGGGGATCTTTATCCCTGACTAATTCAAGGAAATAAAAGGTCAGCAGTATTTAACCGTGACCATACAACATTAGCACGTAAGATCTGATCACAGATATCACTACTACTTTCCTTGACTTCGTTGATATTTAAACGTTTCAGGTCAGTCTTTGAACATAGTTATCCGAATTACTGAATTATTACTGCAAGAAAGTGTTTCCTGATGTACCGCACTCTATTGGGTAATCTGTAGCCATCCATCATATTGTATGCAGTGGTGGATAATAAGTATTGTAATTAAGTCTTTTTATGCTACCTTATACCTCGACTCCACTGCCTTTTAGAAGCCAATGTTGTACTTCTTTACTCCTTTGCCAAATTACGTACAAGGGATACTTTTTGTACTTTGTATAGTATAATTTGATGCCGATACTTTTGTAGTTTTACTCACAGTAAGTACGATTTTGAATTCAGGACTTTAACTTGTAACAGAGGATTTTTACAATTAAGTATTGCTACTTTTTCTTAAGTAATAAATCTGAGTACTTCCACCTCTGATTTTCTGACTGTATAATAATTGACTTGAATCAGATCAAACTTGCTAGATCAATCACTTAATAATAACTGTGTTTCCAAACACAGCACAGTAGTGTTTCTATGGGAGCAAATCATCTCAGTCTAATCTGAATAACACTGAGCTGTAGAAACTGGCCGGAAATCAGCCAATAAAAAGGAAACAGATGCTAGTATTAGGCAGGACCACAGGATCTGTACTAAAACCACCAGACTCAAGGACAGTTTTATCCAACAGGACTGTTCAAATGTGCCTCTCAAATACATGTTTATAATACACTGTTCATTTGTAAATCTGTTTATAGTCTCTTCATATATAATAATATTATATGGTATCTATTTAGATTCCTCAGTGTTTAATTCAACATACCGTTTTATCTTATTTTATTTTATATGGACGTATATTTTCTTCTTATTCCTGCAACTTACCTCAAACATTTGTCTATCATCACAGAAGTTCATTGTACTTCTTCATGTCTTCACTTTCATGTTAAGTAGGTATTACATGTTACATTGTATAGGAGCCGGAGACTCGAGATGTTCATTGCCAAAACTCAATGTAGCTTTTGTGCATATGACAATTTATCCTTGGATCTTAGATTAACAAAAATGAATGAAATATTACCACACCTTAAAACATGGCAGTGTCCCAGTGAGCTAGTTTGTATTATACCAGGACCCTTCAACTGAACAAAAAGTATTCTTTACACCTGTGCTTTTCCTAAAAGGGAAAAAGGTATATTATCAGTTCCCCCACAACATATTCAACTGTCATTGTCCTTATACAATGTTCACATCAGAATAACCATCAAACACATGATTTGAATGCATCTAATGCTCTTATATTGCTGTACGAGCTTCATTTCTAACTGTGTAACCGGACATTGTGTGAGTCTGTGTGTTGTAAGCATTATTTTAGCTGTATGATCTGTAGACATCTGACCCTCAGAGGCTTAAGGCACAGATGATGTCTCTTTCTCTGCTTTCTTGAAACACAGAGTGAGTGTTGGAGGAGTGTGTGCAAGGTTATGAGAGACTGAGCCACACATGGCTGGAAACACAGTTGATATGGATCCGCTCTGACCTCTGAATGAAAGAGAAAAGCGAGCAGGGCAGAGTTTATTAGATTACCACTGATCTGGTGACGGACTGCCCTTCCAGGCTCAGACTGAGAGGAGAGAGAGGATCCTCAGCTCAACACTGCCACCAAGTGGAACTAATAGGAGAAGTTACCCATACTGCAACACTCCTTCTATGGTTAACCGCAGTCTGTGCCCCTTTGAAAGCAACACAGCTTTCAAAGGGTGAATTTGCTTTATGGTTTTCTAATGCAGTTGGTAAACCTATATGTTCATAAAATGTGTGCCTGAGTTTGTGTATCGACTAATGCATGAGTTTGCTTATTTATATATTATTAAAGTATACACTTTTAATTCTACTCCTGACTATTTCACTCGAGTTATATCTTATTATACTATATAAGCACATCATATTTGTATTGCTGCAACTTACCTAACACTTTTGTCTCTAAAAATGTTTTCCATTGCACTGCTTTATGTATTTACTTTTATTTTAGGTATATGTTGCATTGTTGTATGAGCCTGAGACAAATTATATTTCAATCATCATTTGAAGTAAATACAAAAATGAATTGTAATCAAACCTTAAAACATGGATGAATTTGCTTTAATGTTTTTCACTTTCTTTTTTTAAAGTCAGTTGGTGAACCCCTATGTTTTTTAAATGAGCTTAACGTCGTTTTTCTATAGACCAAAAAAAAAAACACTGACCAGAAGGCACATTTTGTTACAACATATGTTTGGTTTCTTCTTTTTTAAAGTTACATTGTTATGTTGACTTACCTGATACACCTAAATAAAAGCCTTCTTGTTATTTTTTCTGTTTTGTTTTATTTGGCATTGTAATTGTTTTTATGGTCATCCAAAAGTGACGGCAAGTAATCAGGCTCCATCAATTTTATATAGTGATACTTAGATAAGGTTACTGATTACTAAGAAAAGCACTATATAAATGTATTATTATTATTATTATTATTATTATTATTATTATTATTATTATTAT
>CALSBW010001814.1:249650-263634 GCA_943590975.1 Lindbergichthys nudifrons
CAGAATGTTCTTCTGAAAGGTAGGATAACGTTCTTTAAAAACATTCTGGAAATGTTTGGTGATAACTTTCTTAAGATGTATGAGCGCATTGAGACAATGAATAGGACGTATAAAAACGAATTTATGCATGCCAATATTCACTCACATGCACTTATAAATCACACTAAGGTATGTAGGCCCACAGTATTCATAATATCATATGTGTAAAATATCCGAAAATAATCACTTTTCTCTGACTATAAAGGTTGTGTCTCGTATGTAGGTTGTAACTGTTGGATAAGCTATCTGTCCGTGTGTGGTTTGTGAGCGCTGCATATAAACAGTGTCCGCTGTTTATGCATATTGGATACAAATCGTTATTGCACATTTGAGACCGACAGACATATAGAGGAACGGACCGACTATCACTGCCCGTCCCTGAAACCCCTGTATGTGTTTGTCTGGGAGCAATCTCCAATCAACCACACCTGCAACCTGCTCATCAGCCACATTATGAAAGCCTGCAGCCTGCACTCATTCAGTGTTCAAATCTGGATCAGTTTTTATCAGATCCGTTGCAGCCCCTTTTTTAGAGATTTGGGTATGGAGGAAAATAGAGAGGGTTGTGTTTTCTGACATTTGGTGAGTTCCCTGGAACACCGGGGACACATATTCATGTATAAAAGACGTACAAAAGTGCATTTTGCATGATAGGTCCCCTTTAAGTAAACTATCAAAATCATCCTAATGACCAGTGGTCAGTCCACTTACCCAGGAATTTTGAGTTGAACAATTACAGGAATATCTTTATGTTCTAATAATGTAAACATATTTTAGTAAATTGTTACCACAGAACATTTGCATAATGTTTTAAACTAGGGCTGTCAAGTTAACGCGTTAATAACGCGTTAACGCCAAAAAAAATTAACGCCACTAATTATTTTAACGCGTTTAACGCATGTGTATTTTTTGTCCTCGGCCGCCCCGTAGTTTCAGAGTGCATCGAGTTTAAAATACCATCTACAAGCTGATGCTGACAGCCCCGCTCCTGCCGCCCGCTTGTGGCAGACCACACTTCCACGCTCACCGGCAGGCCAGGACTGGCCATCGGGAGGACCGGGAGGGTGTGTGTATGTGTGGCACGACTCGAGCGAGGCACACCTTACGTGTTGTTGTTGTTGTTAGCATCTGATGCTAGCTAGCTGCGCTAACGGATATAAGGAGCTGTTTCAATGAAAACAGAGGAGCGACATTTCGCCGACAACTGCGCCGAGCACTTGACTTTATGCAGGTAGCCAGACAGTGGGACATGGTACGATAAGTCAGCACCCTCATCACGGATAGTGCGCGCAACATGATTGCAGCGTCCAGGCAGCTCCCGTTCGAGCATATATGCCTTGAGCTGCACATAGCTCCAACGATCCATCACAGTGTCTCCACATTCTCACATTCTCACATTCACACACACACACACACACACACACACACACACACACACACACACACACACACACACACACACACTGTATTATTGTATGAGAGAGGTTCCAGGTTGAATTGAGGCGAATATTTGTAATGTTCAGGTTGTTGTGTTTAATATTCATGAGAATATTTGTCATTATTCAAATGATAATAAACAAACATATAAAGCATATTTGTCCACTCATATGTTGATAAGAGTATTAAAAACTTGAAAAATATCCCTCTAAGATACATTTAGAACAGATAAAAAATGTGCGATTAATTTGCGATTAATCGCGATTAACTATGGACAATCATGCGATTAATCGCGATTAAATATTTGAATCGACTGACAGCCCTATTTTAAACATAAAGCATGTTATCCTACTCTAAAATAATAATAGAGAGTAGTACCCATAGAGTCCAGTAGAGGGCGGAGCCTGTGTGATATATAACTGCCTTTGTTTTGCTTTGACTCACACAGCCTCAGTCACTTAATCACCTCGTCCACTGTGTGTGTGCCTCTCTGTGACAAGCTAAACATCCACGTAGGTCATCATGTCATAGTCTCTAACAGGGACGTGCACAGACATTTTGGGGGGCGGGAGCTCAAGTGAGAAAAAGGGCACTTCCCATAATCATTTATAAAAAAATGTTTTAAAACAAAAAGTTAAATATAGTTGCACATCTCTGACTTACTGACCAATTTATTTTAATACCCTCACATTCACGCAATTGTTTAATACTCAACAGATTTCTACAAAATAATCAGCTAACACAGAGACAATGGCCTTCTCACAATGCCAACCCACTCTCTTCAGTCTGCGTACAAATGACACGACTTTACACATTGGAAATGCGTGCAATAGATATGCAGAAGTCAGATTTTGCGTGCATATGATACGCTAGCCATTCCCATTGAAATCTGAGGCCGAGTTTTGCGTGCATATGATACGCCCAACCCGGTATCACGGCAAGACGTGAACATTTGACGATTTACCATGATGGGAGACGTGAAGTTGTCACGATTTCGTCCCTTCAAACGTGACTGTTACACGGTATTGTTAACATGGGCCAACCAGTAGAGAAATACCCGGAAATGCCAAGCAAATGCTCTACCATGACGGTCGGTTGTTATTGTCAGTATTAATATAATAATGATTTATTTTTTAATTGTCACACTCGATTTCGCCGATTTTCTTGTTGCCCCAGCTGGTCGACACCTATTTTAGCAGAAACAAAGGCTACATTAATGTATTAAATCGATGTTAATCCATGTGTGTGGAATTAACGGACGTGACGTTATGCGATTGCGTTGCCAGGCAACAGTTTGGGTTCATGTTAATTTACAAACTCTTCAATTAGAACCGTAGATATATTTAAAAACATTTTAGAAGGCCTCACAAAATACTTTAATGTAAATTCAAATTTAAATGTGAAGGAATGTGTGTATTGTGGTGATTGACATTATTCACCCACGGATCTATGGGTTTTTGGCAGTCTAACTAAAGGTGTGCGGCTGCTGCTGTGAGGAAATATCAGCCTGAAATTACAATGGGTTTTAATGGAGACATGTTGAACGTTTTTGTCACTTCATGCCCTCAAGAGGCATTTTGTTTAATTATTTTTGCTTAATTATTTGTCATTTTTCAAGCTACGAGATGTTTTCCTACATTTGTCATGAAAGATTATGTCTCAGGAATGTAGGGTTTGGGATATAAAATATGAAGGCAAATTTCAAGATTTCCTACCCTCTAGCTGTGACATCACGCACTCTAGTTAATGTTAAAATCTGAAGAAAACCTCTTTCACAAGGTCTGAATAATGTTTAATATCTCTAAAAGTAAGAATCAGATTTAAAAGTTGTGTTACACGAATAATGTCAGAAAGATGTGTAACATTTTAAAGTTGGAATGAGTTTTCTGAGTGAAAGTATGAATGAACAGTTAGCAGTTGAAGTCGCATGAAGATTGTTCAAGTCTGAAGATTTTCTCCATTGACTTCAAATGTTAAAAATGTGATGAATTATGGGATGTATCTCTGGAATTATGAAAGTTATGAATGATAAAAGTAATAGCCATCGATTCCCAACCGAGCTGAACGTTTTGATGTTTGAACGGAGTTTCTGCGATGTTGATGCAGGAGGAGAAGAGGTGCAAAATTCCGGCGGAATAATAATTTTGTCCGCAGAATAACATTTAGTGGGAATGCTGTATCAGCATTCCCACTAAATGAGCTGTCATGTGGGTATATGTTAATGCTGCGCATTATGTACACAAGCAATTTTCACCCATTTATTAATTATATGTTTTAAATTTGATAACACCAATGTGTTTCTTATCCCCTAAACCTCCAGGGGTGTACACAGTTTAATACTATCAACTTCTAATTTTGGGAAAAACGAAAACGTCTTTTAAAACTACAATTCCCAGTAGAGATGTGCCATAGAACATGTTGCAAAACACAATAGCCAGCATGTGTAGTTCTGGGGGGGGCGTTCGAGTCCAGTTTTGGTTAGTCTGCCGTGGTTTCGTTCCATTTCAAATAGCTGTTTGACGCTCGGCGTAACCTTGGCGCACTGCCACTCTAACATCCAATCCCAGAGCTTGAAGATTAATCACGGGGTTTGTCAACGGGACTGTAGTCCCAAACGATAGCTGGGGATTATGGGTAGTGTTGTGTCTTCGGCCATCCTAAACTCTGAATTCTTTTTCGGATATCATATCGCATTAACACCATATCCCAACGTGCATTGCGGCTAAAACATACCGAGCTTCAAGCTGAGGATCTTGGGTAATCAGTTTACCGTCTACGTCTGTTTCCGGTGACTTTATTTACGGCTAAAAAGCATGCTAAAAAGCCCAAGATTATAGAATTAAACGAATAAATAAAAACAAGGATAATTGTGTGTTATTGTTGAGTAAACAACAGTGTGTTATTTAGAAAAGAATAACAAATTAGAAGGAACAAAAGATTAAAAATTCATTATTCTGAGGCTCTGAGCCACATTTCTTTTCCTCACAGACGGCAAAAAAAGTCCGACATTATACGATTTAAAATAAAAACAATAATCGTGGCTTGGTATTGAGTAAGAACATGTTTTTATGAACCACACAGCTTCCGGTCTACCAAGAGCTGACCGGACAAAAATAAGTGGTGCAGGCATGAAACGTGGCTTGTCATATGCACGCAAAACTCGGCCTCAGATCTCAATGGGAATGGTTAGCGTATCGCACGCATTTCCAATGTGTAAAGTCGTGTCATTTGTACGCAGACTGAAGAGAGTGGGTTGCACAATGCACAAGAGCAGACAACAAACTAGTAAAATTAATATTTATTAAATGAGCAGCCAACAATCAAAATGATGAAGTTACTGTTTAAGGCAGGACATTACAGGCTACTGTCAGTAGCTACTGCTAGTGCTACTGCTACCGACCATGCTACAGATGTTAGTGCAAAATCTACAGCTCCTCTACCACAACCATCAGCAACAAGTGGACATGGAGAATTACATGAACTACTACATGTTACTAAATCCACCGCGGGGCATAAACAGAAGGGCAACCATGGCAACCATGCTCCGGGGTCTTCTTCGCTGCTTTTGGTGTATTTTGTGGCGGCAGCAGCGCCTGCCTTTACACGGAAACGTTTGCGTTTATGCACAGTATGCGTTTTCAAAAAAGTCTTCCGTTCACACGCATTCGTTTCATTTAACGTGTCTGTTCACACGAGACCGCTCGACCCGCTGTAGTACATATGCCGGGACTGTAAGTGGCGCTGTACTTCCACGCGAGACCGCTCGAAAGTGCTGGACACACTGTAGTACATATGCCGGGACTGTAAGTGGTGCTGTACTTCCACATGAGACCGCTCGAAAGCGCTGGACACGCTGTAGTACATATGCCGGGCCTGTAACTGGCGCTATAACTTCCGCCACAAAATACACCAAAAGGCCTCGTGTAAATAAAAGCGCTATACGCAAGAGAAACTATGCGGATACAACCCGTTTCGTTCTCGTGTAAAGGGGGTCTTATGGCGCGTTTCCACTACACGGCCTCGCTCGGCCTCGCTTGGCCTCGTTAGGACCACCTCACTTTATGGCGCGTTTCCATTACAGTTTAGGAACTGGGGTAGTATCTAGAGTAACGCAGTGTAGGCGGAGTGACGCTGCTTTAAACTGTCGTGACGTCATCTTCAAAACGACACAACACACAACAATGGAGGATGTGGAAGCGATCGTTTGCTTGTTTCTTGCTGTGTGGTTTATTATCACAAGAAATAGGCAAGAGTTGTTTCGAAAGAGGCGACTTATAGCAAGACGAGGTTTGGAAGAAGCTGACGCGAGAGTTCGGGCAGTCCTACGCCGCAGAGACTACAGGACGACTCGAATCACTACTACTAACTACAATGCTACTTGGTAAGCTAACGTTCGCTAACTAGCAATGTGTTTAGGCTCACGCTCCCTATACGACCAAAGTATTTCAAGTATTTAATTAATTGTAGCTACCACTTTTACGTATTCAAATATGTATGCTTTTGTTTGTGTATTTCAGAAGTTGCGTGTATTTCAGAAGTTACGTCGCCGCCTTAGACCATGTGTTTGGATGCTCGACCGAGCTACCGAGTGGTGGAATGTGATTGTTCCATCTTTCACACACACTCAGTGGGTGGAGAACTTCAGGATGCCTGAGGAAACCTACGTCTACCAGGGGTAGCAGTGGCACAAGGTGCAGAGGAGGGCAGGGACATAAGAGAGGGTCTGATGCGCTACCTGAATACCTAGAATGTATAATGTAATACCTAAATATTCATTGTATTGTATTGAACATAAATAAATCTTTTTTTTTTCACATACATGTGTTTGTCAAATTATTTATACCAAAAAAATGTTATCAGAATTGACTATTTAGTAAATATTTGAATTTCAAGCACCAGTACTTACTGCCCCATAATAATAATAATCTAATAAATTAAGCAAATATCAAAGCAAACTATAAACATAAATACAAAAGTGTAAAACACAGCAGAACTATATTCATAAATGCAAGTGTAAAAAAGTGTTAACATGGATGGAGGCTAAAGTATCCACAGCATAAAATAATATGATTATGATGGTTTGTCTGAAAGACACAGCCACAAGGTTCAAGGTTTTTTATTTTGTCATACGAACATAGCTACAGTGTAGTTATGACAATGAACATCTTAGGTCACAGGCTCCTCCAACAGTGCAACACAATAACCCAGATAAACAGACATATAGTGCAAGTAAATATTAAGCGCTGTGCACCGCTCTCTTTGTATAGGTGTTTTCTTTTGTTCTCTTCTCTTTGAAATATATAAGCAATGTGTTTGAGTCTAGCACAACGAGGGTATTACAATTGAGTAATTCTTACTACATGTATTTATCATGTATTCTTAATACCATTACAAAATATGTAATGTTATGTTTTAGAGGAGGACCTCAAGCTAGCAAACTCAATTTCAAACAGTATGCAGAGTTGTCCTGCAAAAGAGTTAAAATGTATTATTTAACCAAGTATTTATTCTCTTATTTGCTTTAATTGCAACAGATGATAAAGGTTTCACTGATAAGTATTCTCTTAAATCCATAAACCGAAGCATAAAAAAGGCATGGCACTGTACAATACAAATAAAGAAAAATGTTTGTATTGCAGCAGCATAAAAAGACATGGCATTGATTGTAAAAATAAACATTTTAAAGATAAAAAATAAACAAGAAAGTACAAATGTAAATAAACAATATAATCTCAGCCAGAGGTTATTTGTTCGATCACAGAGGCGGAGGAGACTGGGCACGTCTGGGCCAGATCCTCTCCTCCTCGGTTCCTCTTGCCTGGGTGACAAGATAATAGTAGCAATAATAATTGGCAATAACAATGAAAAAACACAGGACAGGTACAGGTCACAAAAGGATATAAGAATAAAATGTATAAACAGAACAACAGTAAGGATGAATTAAAGAAAGTTCTGGCCCTAGATACTACCTGCTACTAGCTAGTTACTTTACTTGTAACAGAGCATTCCCACACAGTGGTACAGCTTATTTTACTTACTGACGATGGATGGTCTAAAGTTTTTTTTTTAAAGTCACAATTCCAGCCTATTTCTTACCTAGAACCACACGCAGCGGTGTCGAGCTGGCACTCGGCGTTGGTGTCTGTGCTCGTGTTGGTGTCTGTGGTCGAGCTGGAGTTTGTGCTGTTGATGTGGAGGATGTCGATGCAGAGGACGTTGTTGGGAACTGTTCCTCCTCGCTAGTCAAAATGTAATCCTCTAGAACAGAAACATGACTTGTAAATTCCACAAACTACTGCAGCACAATACTATAAATAGCAACAACAACTATAGAAAAGACAAACTGAACGTAAACAATGGCACATATGGTGTTAGCAAACAATAGCTCTAGCTAATGCTATCTGCCTTAGCTAGCTAGCTAGCCTTCGGGGCTCCATAAAAGCATGGGTTGTCGAACATAAATGTAAGGATAAAATAGACTTATTTGTTAGAAGTGAGCTTCAGAACAGATAAGGACACAAAGCTTTCAAGCAAATAACAGAGCGTTAGCAAAAACTTACCGTTGCAGAGTCCAGTGTCTGTGTAGAGACCTCCTGAAAGACTTTGATATTGCGAGTTGTCCCGTCGAGCTCCCGCTGGACCTTATCATCTGCAATATAATGGAGGAACGTCGCCACTTCCTCGACCGACCATGGCGTGCTTTTCTTTGCCATTGTTGTAGCTCCTCTGTTAACAAAAATGCTGCAAGCTTCGCTATATAGATATGCGACGCTAGGGATTATGTCGCGCGCCGAGTGTGACGATTCTCTCCGAACAATCAGCAGCCGAGAGTGTTAACGTCACACACTCAGCCCGGTTGTCTCTGGCCCTAGACCCACGATTTTATGAGGCCAGAAAAACTGTGAATTAGGACCCGCCGGCCGGTACTAGGCCAAGTGGAAACGCAACCAAAAACGGGCCGCTGACGTCACAGCTCTCTTAAACCGTGCTCCGCGCTGTAGTGGAAACGCGCCATTAGTCTCTGTCTCCCCTTAAGTACAGTAGGCTATTAGCCTGTATGCCCATGATAAATTGCCTTAGCTAAACCTTGAGCTAACTTATCCATTAGCTAGTAGCCTACCTTAGTTAACTATATTTGTTTTTTTCTTTTGGCTAATTAGCTGTAAACTCCAGGCACTGGCAGCTTAGTCATTTGTTCATCATCACTCACCTTCAAACAAGCCAAGAAAAGCCGGCATAACATGGGCCAGGCCCTCCCATTTGACATTCCTGCCCTCCCCCAATAAACAAGTTTTTTATTATATATAACAGTTTAAAAATAAATATATTTGAATTTTTTGAATTATAAATAAACTGTGAACTTTAATGCTACGATGTATGTGATGTCAGATAGTAATATAAGAGTATTAAATGAAAAACAGTTATGAAATACTATATGACAGTAAAACAAGAATACAGTTAAAAGGGGAGTGATTTGTAAAATATCCATAAAGAAAAAGAAAATCTGTTCACAGTTCTGTTTCACATGGGTGTTGAGAGATGTATCCATAGATCTCTTCATGTTGCTCTCAAAGTGCACCAGATTGATTGAGCTGATTATCTAGCCTTCATTGTAACAGTCGCGAGTGTACTATGTGTGTGCGTGCGTGCGTGTGTGTGTGTGTGTGGGGAGTGTTGCATTAGAAAAGTTCCACTGTAGCGCCCGGTACATTAATGGGAAACCCTACATGTTTGAGCACCCTCTATGAAACGTGAAGCTACACCACAGCACCCCCAAAAGAAAATCTCTGGCGCCGCTACTGGCCACGGCACATGCCGGTTTTGTGTGCCCTCCATAGCAGGGGCGGATCTAGACAAATATTCATGGGGTGGCAAGAGGGTGGCAGGAGTATATGCTGATTTAATCGCAGTCATATCAATCAATGTTAACTTGGAAAGCCACAATATTTATATTTTAACTCAATAACATAGGTGACATTATTGTGGCACATCAGTAAAGCCTTACATATAAATATATAAGGTGGCAGACATAATTTAATGAATTTTAACTGAACAATAACTGAATGAGTTTGTTTCACTCTTCGACCAACCAAATCTATGAAGACTGCTGCAATAAGTTCATTAATTAACTGTCTCATCGATGTTTGTCTGAATGAATATGATACTATTAACAATCATATTATCCCTATCAGCTGTCAATCACTGTTATGATTCACATATTCATTTATTATTGAATAAACTGTATTTTTTGGAGGAGTTAATGATGAATGTTCCTCAAGATGCTTGCTCACCCTCCTATATCAAAATGCAAAAGGTTCAAAGGAACAGTTCAGCGCCCCACGACTTTACTGCAAACAGTTACAACCTTGACTTTACATCAGAAAGAACTGTGACAACCCTGTGGTTGTCCACCAGGTGGTGCTGTTGTAACCTGTGTGTTTCCTTGTAATCAGCAGTGATGGGACCCACCTGTGGCACTTGGTGCCAGTATTTAAGAGGGCTGCAGAACAGGCTCTCGCTCTCTCTCAGCTGCCCTGCTCGGTGCACCAGGACACCGCTCCTATGTTTTGTTTTATTGTTGGTTGTAACCACTGTGTGGGTAAAATAAATACTTGTTTTGGGCAACTCCTGTGTGGAACTGTTGTCCTTATGTTACAAGCAGAGCCAGCTTGTAACAGAACAAACATTCAAGAAGTGACTAACTGCATCAGTTAGGGTTGAAAAACATGTATTCAGCTAACACATATACATCGCTGCAGTAAGTTATTATCCAGTGGAAAGTCCTTACCTACTGGCCTAGTTAAATCAAAGTGGTTACTTTTTTTTGGCTGGGCAGTGTAATTTTACACACCGTCTTATTTGACTTTCTCAGGACTTAAAACTGTTTTTTGGGGGCAGACCCCCACAAAGAAAAATATATATACACACATGCAAGGTCATCGTCTTAACAGTTTTTTATGCTCATCGAGTCATCCGTGAGCAGAGCATCAAGTTGACATGTCTATTACAGCTGAATGCGGCGATTACCATTTTGTTCAGCAAAACGACTCACAAACTGATTAAGATCCAAAGCTTTAGTGCGTTTTGATACAATGCTGAGTACAGCCAAACTTGACAGTCTCTTCTCTGTCATTGTAGACCGCAAATACCTCATTCCTTCCGTGTACTTGGGTCCGAATGCTTCTCGTTTTGCGCCGTCCCCCCGTTAAAATGAAATCGCTGCCAATCATATTTCCACGCTCGCGCCAGGGCCGGGGGAGGGGTTACAAGACTCGCGTCTTGTGCTGCATTCACTTCCACTCTGACATTAGAAATGTTCTCTCATAAATGTCCGATGAGCCACAACTTTTCTTTCAAAACAAAGATGCCAACTGGGGTGGCAACTGGGGTGGCAAGGCTATTTTTTAGGGTGGCAGTTGCCACCCAGGTAGATCCGCCCCTGCTCCATAGACTGTATAAAGGTGCCCTCCCATGAAAATCATATGCCCTCAGTAGATTTGTTCTGGTGCCGGGTCTGAGTAAAGTGGGAGGTGCTGCTACCTGTTTGTCTGAAGTGACTGCCGAGGTCCACACCGCTGTGCGCGAGACGTGGAGGGAGGGTAGAGAGAGCATCGGAACTTCACAGTCTAGTCTCCCAACCTGATATTTTTGGAAAGGGAAACTGTGCGCAAACAGCAGTAGATATATATTCATTTTTTTTAAAAGGGGAAAAAAAGGGCACTTTCTCTGGAGGAAGAAAAAGGTCAGGGGCCAGGGGCGGATCTACCGGGGTGGCATGGGGTGGCAGCTGCCACCCTAAAAAATAGCCTTGCCACCCCAGCTGCCACCCCAGTTGGCATCTTTGTTTTGAAAGAAAAGTTGTGGCTCATCGGACATTTATCAGAGAAAATCTCTAATGTCCGAGTGCAAGTGAATGCAGCACAAGACGCAAGCCTTGTAACCCCTCCCCTGGCCCTGGCGCGAGCTTGGAAATATGATTGGCGGCGATTTCATTTGAACGGGGGACGCCGCATAACGAGAAGCATTCGGACCAAAGTACACGGAAGGTGTGGTGGCGTTTTAATCCTTGTCTACAATTGAATAGCCACCTCTATCGGGGTTGTGGGTTTTGACGCGCCTCTCTTTGTTTCCAAACAAATGAGCTTAGAACATGGTTGAATCAGATGAGCTTTATTCGTTAGTCCAGACGGCATATAAACAGCAGGACACATTTCTTCGCGTCATACTAAATCAAAGGAACAGTGGAGAATTACAGTCTCCAAAAGAACAAAAAGAACACTGTCCAAAGACTTTTCCGTTTCCCCATCTCATCACCATCAGCTGTGTCCTATCAACCTACCATATATAGGCATATAGCCATGCACGTGATACTGACGCACATAACAAATAAGTGAGCCTTAAATTAATACATTTTAAACCATAGTATGACACAAAAAATACCTTTTAGATGGTGAGTTTAATCTAATTTATATTATTATCAAGCCTAACTATCAGACAATAATAACTGGAATAACAATGAAAATGGTAGTGAAAATGGCTCTAACAGAAGGAATGAGGTATTTGCGGTCTACAATGACAGAGAAGAGACTGTCAAGTTTGGCTGTACTCAGCATTGTATCAAAACGCACTAAAGCTTTGGATCTTAATCAGTTTGTGAGTCGTTTGGCTGAACAAGATGGTAATCGCCGCATTCAGCTGTTATAGGCATGCCAACTTGATGCTCTGCTCACGGATGACTCGATGAGCATAAAAAACTGTTAAGATGATGACCTTGTATGCGTGTATATTGTTTTTTTCTTTGTGGGGGTCTTCCCCCAAAAAAGCCACCACCTAGGTGTTCTGCTACCAACAAGCCAAAAAAAAGACTTTCCACTGGATAATAACTTACTGCAGCGATGTATATGTTTTAGCTGAATACACGTTTAACCCTAACTGATGCAGTTAGTCACTTCTTTAATGTTGGTTCTTTCTGATGTAAAGTCAAGGTTGTAACTGTTTGCAGTAAAGTCGTGGGGTGCTGAACTGTTCCTTTGAATCTTTTGAATTTTGATATAGGAGGGTGAGCAAGCATCTTGAGGAACATTCATCATTAACTCCTCCAAAAAATATATTTTATTCAATAATAAATGAATATGTGAATCATAACAGTGATTGACAGCTGATAGGAATAATATGATTGTTAATAGTATCATATTAATTCAGACAAACATCGATGAGACAGTTAATTAATGAACTTATTGCAGCAGTCTGCATAGATGTGGTACCCCTGCTGGTCTAAGAGTGAAACAAACTCATTCAGTTATTGTTCAGTTAAAATTCATTAAATGATGTCTGCCACCTTATATATGTATATTTAAGGCTTTACTGATGTGCCACAATAATGTCACCTATGTTATTGAGTTAAAATATAAATATTATGGCTTTCCAAGTTAACATTGATTGATATGACTGCGATTAAATCAGCATATACTTCTGCCAGGGGATGCCACCCCTCAAAATCTCCTGCCACCCTCTTGCCACCCCATGAATATGTGTCTAGATCCGCCCCTGGCAGGGGCTCAAGCCCACTTTGATGTCTATGTGTGCACGTGCCTCTCTAAACTGTATTCACAAAAGTAAAGAAAGGAGTGTGAATCAAACCCTGAGTTTAAAGGATGGTTGAAGCCATTTATTGGAGATGACACACGGGCATACTGCCTTTATTGTAAGGGAGATTTCTACTAAAAACTACTAAAACTATTTCTACTTTCTACTTTTTCTAATAGAGACATTTCTGATCTACTGTCGTCTGGATTTACTCTGGTGGTTTCAAGTTTTGATCCTTGAAGGGGGTGGAACGTTTTTTTTACCGCCATTACATGATATGCAATGACGTCATTTAGGGACTTCTGGTTACTTTTCGGACAGCCAATAGCTACTTTCCTTACTATGGAGTTGGCAACACTGGGAAGGCTTCTCAATTCTCTAATTTCCCCTCCTCGACTCCTCGGTCCTCCGGTAGTGACCCGGAAATGGATTTCAGCGCGCCATGTTGAAGGACATCTAATTTCTCTAAATGCACATCGAGGACCGAGCATCGAGCATCGAGCGTGGTTCTCTGGAGGAGCTATAACCGAGGATACACTGATGGGTCCTCCACGGCTCCTCCGCTGATGTATTACCAGCAACAGTGATGTTTCAAAGAGTCGTGACGCACGGCCGGACTTATCTCAGCCAATCACAGCTCTGCATGCATCCCCTGGATATTATTTTATGAACTGCTTGAATCAGACGCGATGTTTACAGTGAGAACAGCTGTGAGGTCCGTGCAGAAAGCAGAGCAGTGTGTATAATATATATATCACTCAGTACAACAGGCCTACATTACTATCTTTATTTGTATGTTAGTTTAGTAGATACAAACAAAGAGTAGATATTTTTTTAAAACCATTTAGCAGAGGTGGGACCAAGTCATTGTTTTGCAAGTCCGAGTCAAGTCTCAAGTCTTTGCGCTCAAGTCCGAGTCAAG
>CALSBW010001814.1:271988-284210 GCA_943590975.1 Lindbergichthys nudifrons
TGGGCGTGTCGTGTACTGGGCGTGTCGTGTACTGGGCGTGTCGTGTACTGGCTGCGGCTGCAGCTAGACCATATTGGTTCAGGCAGGGAGCGCGCTGCGCGTGCGCGAGCCTCGAGGAGAGGAGGACAGCAGTGGAGAGAGAAGAAAAGAGCGCATATACTTGTGTTCGTCTGCACATAGTTTTTGATGAAATTGACGAGTAGAGGAGAGGGGGGAAAAAGTATAAAAGTATCGATCCTATTGGCTCTAGAATCGATATTTTGAAACGTAACGTAATATCTGAAGTATCGATATTTTGGGATCGATCCGCCCACCCCATGGATGTATAATAAGAACTGGATACAGCGTGGGAGGCGGGGCCTCATTCATTCCTATGAGAGTTGCTCATTCGCGCATGATGATAAAATGGCCCAACTTTTGAGAGAGCGAAACGTCACAGATTACCCGGCATGCCTGAGAAGTACCCGTATGTGCGCTCATAGCGCATGCGCAACTTTAACTATGCCCCCCAAAATGCTCGTTCACATCAAGCACGTCAATTTGCGTACACGTAACAGCACCGTACATTCATGACAGCATGGTAATGGTTTGTTATGATAGATTTGATATTAACGAGGCGGCAGCTAGCGGTTAGCTAGTAATTATGCTAATTTACACATCAATCGTTATGTACTTTTATATTACGCTGTAACAGGATCTAGTGATATCCAAGCAACAGAGCTTCATTTAGCATGAAAGAATTATTGCACTGTATATATATATATATATATATATACACACAGTGCAATAAGAAGCTACAGGGACGTTAATCTTCGTCGGTAATATTAACTTTATTTAATACAACATTTACGGTACAAGATGTAATCATACAGCCCATGTAGTATAATATTTTACAAATGATGAATTACAGCAAACATGTGCAATATATCCATTATTACAGCTCCGTGGGCTGGCAGTAAGGCGATATGGGTCCGTTCTTATTGTGCATCCATGAGTAAAGATAAACGCATGTAGTGCTGAACACGTAACATGAACGTGCCGGGCGGCGCGGTCCCGTGGGTTAGATGCGCGTTCATAATGCAGAGGGAAATAACTCTCAGAATAACGTTATTAGCACATTTTTACAACTTGAGGAACGAATGTTTTTAATAAGGGCTATACAAGTGTTCATACTGGGTAGTTTATTTAGTTTAAAAAAAATTATCCAACGAGTTACAGACCACTCTTTCCCCATGTAAGTCAATGGGAAAAAGTGTTTCCGGGCCTGGCAACCAAACGGAAGTGTAGTACCACCGTTTGGCCAGCACGAATATTTTCATCAAAGTCCGGCGCACTTCCTGGGGGCTTGGCCCACCCCTATAGTGCGTTGCATGATGGTTAATAATTGTGTCCGACTTGCTCTGGAGGCTCGCCTACATGAGACGAGGTGCGGAGGCAGCGCAGTAGGCTTGTTTGAGACGAGCTGCGGCTCGCCTCGAAAGTAGACGAGAATAGCCGATAGCAGCCGGGGGAGGTCTCAAAAAGCTCGCCTGAAGTCGGACAGCTCGGAGTCGGCTTCTTCCTCTTCTTCTTCTTCTCTCGGTTTTTTGGCGGATTGCAAACAACTTTAAGGTGCATACTGCCACCTCCGGAGTCGGCTGGACTCGGTTTGCATTTATAAAGAATACACAAATGTGTTTAATCGTTAATGTCAGATATGTACTAAGTAAATACATTTGTTCCTGCTCAATATTAGATTCAACTTTATTGTTATTGCACAGATTACATGTACTGAGACAACGAAATGCAGTTTAGCTTCTAACCAGGAGTGCAACAAGCAGTAAAGTGAAAAGTAATGTACACAATCTACAGAATAAAATATAGAATGAATTGAATGATGAATACACAGTGAGGGGTATGAATACACTAGATATACACAGTAGCCTATGAGCAGTATGAACAGTGTGAACAGTGTGTATGAATATGCTAAGATATATAAAGTATGAAAACGGTAAGCAGTGCAAGTATAGTATAAAATATATAGATATTAATTTCATGATGATAAACATTGTGGAACAATGATGAAAAATGTGAATGGAAGTGGCGACGTAAAACTGACACAAAACAACAACACACTTTTGCCGAGCCAATGGAGAGCTTCATCTCCAGCACGGGGTAAAACCCACCAATGAGCGCTCAGCTCGAGATACCAGCGAGTCATTTCCCATCAAGCATTTCGCTTCCGCAGCCCGTGGAGAGAAACTGCGCTGCCTCGCCGCGCCTCGCTCTCAAGTCTGCGGGCGTCTTTGTCCCGCGAGATTTCAACGTCTCATGTAGGCGAGCCTCCAGAGCAAGTCGGACAAAATGACTAACCATCATGCAACGCACTAGCAAGACGTTGATCGCAATTGCGCAGGTCTGCGCAGGTCTCGCTTGTCTCAAACAAGCCTACTATCTGCTTTGGAAAGCATACAGTCCACAATAACTGTTAGAGAAGATTTCATCATTGAACTTAACCATTGCTTACTGAGACTTCAGAGGAGGGGAATAGATGTGCAGTTATGCTGGGTGCCTGCACATGAAGGGGTTCAAGGGAATGAGCATGCTGATAAGTTAGCAAAAGATGCAGAAGGAAATAGCAATACCAGTTTCACTTGGGTAAGGAGAAGGAAAAGCAATAATTAAGAAGAAGGGTATGTAAATATGACAGAAAAGGTGGGAGGAAGATCTGAAAGGGAGGAGATACCACAAGTTACAGAAATCAGTCATAATAAAGATCTATACAGAAAGGAACAGACGGGAGGAGATCATCATCACTATAACTCAGATTGGATCATACAGGATTAAACGGCACAATGTTTATAATGGTAAAAAGCGAAGTTGAAGAATGCAGGGGGTGTGGGGTGAAAGAAAATGTGGAACACATCGTATTACACTGCAACATGTACAAAACAGAGATGGAACAACTAAGAGACAGGGGTTGCGGTCGAATAGTCCATTTAGCTTAGGAACCTTCCTAACCGAGTGAAATGACCCGGAAGTCCCTCAGTGGCAGCCATGATAAGTGCCGTTCGAATTCTCTAAATTAAAAGGAAAGGAGGTTTCAAACTTCCTTTATAACCTCCTTTAGCTTCGGAACCACTGGACCTCCCTAACCGAAAGGAGAGGAGAAAATGCTGCCCCACAATGCCTTGCGGCAGCGGCATTTGCCGTCACACAACAGTCGGCCGTTCACGGAAACAACCGATTATGAACAAGAAATGATATCATGAAAGTTACGGTGCTTATTAAGCTTTTTAAAGCGTATGTGGTCACTCTTAAAACTACTGGGTTAAAAAATAACCCAATCATAACCCAGCTGCTGAGTCACTATAGGACAGAACACACGCTGGGTTGTCTTAACCCATATGCTGGGCTGTATAATTTTAACCCATGTGCTGGGTTGTTTATTTGACCCAAGCTAGTGATTGAAATTAACTATATCACTGGGTTAAATATAAACCATACATTGGGTTGTTTATTTGACCCAAGCTATTGATTGAAATTAACTATATTGTTGGGCTAAATAGAATATAATAATAATGTATAATAGTGTAATGAATTATCTCCAAACACACTGTATATATAAAAAATGCATTTATTGATAATTTGAACAGCTTTGGCAAATCACCAACATTCCATTTCCACTATAAAAGAACAATGCATTTTAGCACAATACAAATTCAAGCAGATCAGCTATTTTCGCTACTTTTGCACGAGACAACATTTGTCAAACAAAAAAAACATGTTTAAATAGAGATAAAACATTTCTCTGCCCGGCAGAAACTATATACAGTAGAACAATAGAACCTATTTCCCTAATGCTGCGTTCACACCGGACGCGATGCGAATATTCGCATCGCTCTAAACGCTCGAGTTTCACCGCGGCTGACAGCTGTGTTTACTCGCATCATTCAAACAAGACGCGCTGGCTCGGGAGCTACAACTACAACAAAATGAACATATTTTACCGTGATTCAATTGTAATACACGTTTCTAAATGATGCTGAAGTAACAACATACTGATACCGGTTAGTAAAAACTATGAATTAATGCTTTGACAAGTCTACAGACCTTTTTAAATGCTTGTTTTCTGAATGAAGATCGGGTCGACCAGGCTAAGCTAACGTTGTACAGTATATGCTCATTCCACACTGATAACAACGACCTACAGACATAAATAAACCAGCGACTGTATTAGCATGACACAGACAGTCTGTGGTTTGTACTTGTTTAACTTTTGTCCAGTTTCTGAACAGATATGAGGAGCTGTGAGCTCGGTGTGCTAACTGCTAACAGCTAACGGCTGATGTTGTGTGGGTGAACGTCAGTGACAGCAGGCTGAGATCCTCACCGCTGATTGGCTTCCGCGAGAACGCCTCACGTGAATTTGACGCTCGAGTTGAAAAAATTGAACTCTCGCGTTTGACGCGGCACCGTTCAATCGCCTCAATCGCGTGATTCGCGCCGCGTCCACCGCTTCATGCGCGCCGTCGGAGCGAATTCACGTCTGTCCGCGTCTCTGCATTGACTTTACATGTAATCGCGCCGCCCCCAAACATCGCATCGCGTCCGGTGTGAACGCAGCATGAGTACTCCATAACTTCATTATCGATCACATCACCAGTTAAACCACCTACTAAGACAGTTAGGCACTTTAACATTTTCTGATTGAATCACCTCCATTTTTGTCTTACCTTAATGTTATTAAAGGACTTGAAGTAAGATTTATCAGTCTTAAAGTGCAATAAAATTGTTCAACTTATATTCAACTTTTCAATAATAAAAAGGCTCTAAACCACGCTAGCTAGCATCGCTAGCTCGCGATTAGCATAAGCTAACGATCTTATTACAATGGTTTAACAATGATACAATGTGCACCAAAGTACATCAACAACATTAGACATCACTTCCATAAACCCGATTGGTTTTTTAAATGAAATTTATCTTAAAATAAACAACAAAAACTGACTGTCATTGTCATATTAGCAGGCTAGCCCTTCAGTGCTAACAAGGAGCAAACAGCCTCAACTCACCGGAGTTTCTACACTTATAAGACGACACAGGCTGTCGTCTTCTAGTTCGGGTTCACACAGGGGTTCTTGCAGGTCAGAGTTTGTTGACTGATATAGTTGAGAGTACAAATAACACTTTTAAAATACTATTATGCACACTACACTAGGAGCTGCTCGACTTATGTCTCTGTCTTCAGGGTGTTCACAGGGAAAAAGAGAGAGAGAGGGGCGGAGTGATTCGCGCCACTCATTACCCTGGGTGTTCTTATTATACATCCATGGTGTACATTCTAGAGTGCTCCATGCAGAAACAACATGTATTCATACATCTAAATGACATAAAGGGGTCTAGTAGCCCTATATTTCATATGGGTTACATTATACTTTGCACAGTCTGTTAAATGCCATATTACTATTAATACAGATCCCTATTGTGCTGTTATCACAACTCGTTAAAAAAATATAGGTTACAGAATTGTATAATTATATAAATATAGGTCAAATATAGTGATAAAATATAGGTTACATACCTTGTGTTTTGATGTGAGAAATGACAAAAAGATGGTTCCAGAATTATTCAGAAGTGGGAAAATGAATAAAGCAACCTCTGGGTTAAAGATAACCCAGGCAGGTGTTCAACTGCAATTGAAGCCCTAATAACCCCTTTGACCCAACATGACCCACCAGTGTGTTTACAGTACCCAAATAACCCATAATTATGACCCAGCCAAATCAACCCAGCAATGTGTTTATAGAAATAACCCAGCATTTTTTAGAGGGTAAGTTGCCAAAGTGCTTTGTTTTGAACGTTCATCAGTATTATAATCAAAAAGAGAAATATGAACGTTAGTTTTTACTGAAATGATCAAATAAAGTCAACATTTCACAGTCTTTACTGAGCTGTGTGGGGTTTGTTCAACTTTTAAAAGATGTTTCAATGGTGATATACACAGTGATAGATGTTAAGGACTAACGTTTATAATAAATACATTTGTATTGCTTTTAAGCTCTTTTCATACAATCATACGTATTGGGATCATTTGTATTAATGTGGACCGGAGGGAGAGGGTGACGAGCATAAGTTTCACTTTCCTTTTTTATTTCAATTCCAACTTTGGTCATGAAGAATATGTTTCTCTGTTGTCCCCGTTCATAAAGCATAAAACAACAGCATCAGAGCATGGTGCAGAGTCTCTAGATGAGTTTACAGTAGTCCCTCGTTCTTATTAAACATCCATGTTGTAGTCCGCTGTATAGAAAACTGTAGTTTCCATAGTTTCCCCACAGCAGCAGGCGCACATTTATGACCTACTGTACACTGGCGCATCATACACACGTCGGATAGTGAAAGTGCAGTCGGATTCTCTAAAGCACCGCAGTCTCTTCTCCTAAATCCTTTTGAATTCTCCTATCCACTATCCCTTAAACCCGTGACGTTTCACTCGGAGGTCAAGGAATAGACGATAGGGTTAGAACTTAGGAGCTGTTTTTTTGGAGTATTCGACCGCAACCCTCGTCTACTTTCGAGGGGAGCCGCAGCTCGTCTCAAACAAGCCTATTGAGAAACGGCCAGAGTGCTGCTGTGCCTCCTGTCATCATTAATGGACGTCTCTTTAAAATGACCGCTCAGAGGAGAGGATTCTCATTTCTCTAAACGCCTGCTCTCCTCGGTTCCCCTCCTCGACTGCTCTGCTCGCTTCTGCTGTGGGCGGGACTAAGACACGAGGATAGGAGTCGAGGAGGGGAAATTAGAGAATTGAGAAGCCTTCTTCTGGGTGTTGCGGGAACTGCCAGATACTCAAATGAACAAACTAAGGAGGAGGACGTTTGAACAAGTGTCCAGTTAAGAGAGTTCTATCAAAGTCGAGTCTTTCATGTGAGTTCTGCTGATGGTAGCTTGATACATGTACGCTGAGGACATTGTAATCCGTTTTCTCTATGCAGTAGCATATAGTTTATTTACTTTTCTAACCAGCTAACGTTACTTGCTAAGGAGATAAACTACTTAGCGTTGCCAATCATCCTGTAAAACACCGGAAGTAAGGCAATACTTTCTTCAAAATAAAAATGGTGCGCTCACGTATCTATAGTACAATTTGTGCTACACCAAGAAACATTATGATATTATCGGTCGGAGGTGGGGAGAAGACTTAACCGAACTTTAATGTCGATGTATATGCATAACTAATGAAATAACGTCGGTAACATGTTTTATTTTGATAGTTATCACCGGAAACTGCTCTGCTTTCTTTCTATTGCATGACGCCTCGATAACAACATCCCCTTTTCTTTGATCTGTGCGTGTTCTTTTTATTTATTTATTATTAGGCCATTATTCAAATAAGATGTTTTAGTGAGCATAAACAGTGTCACTAATAATGAGCACTCCAATACACACTCTGTTGTCTGGCTTAGAAGTGGCCAAATTAAACTAAATCCGGTCAACATCTTTTCATAAAGACCCCCATAACTGGTATGTTATTAATGCTGATACTTTAATACATAGTTTAAGGCAGACCCTCACTTGGGATGTGTGTTACTGGCTGAAGGTGCCAGCAAGTTATAAACTCTGACCATATTGTAGGGTTGACTTTTGGTCCTCCCACAAATGTTTGATACATAATCAATAGTTATGGGATATACTGTAATGACTTAATAGGTAAAGGCAAATAATAGTTTAGCTAGAACAGTCTGGTGAGTTCAGAATATTGCCCCACTGTACTGTATGCAGCCTTTACAACAAGTAAAAGAAAATCATGTGATGTTACGATTTGCAAAATGTGACGCGATACCTAGTTTCATAATATAATATTGACATAATATCTGCCTAGCCATTCTAACAGTAACACAGGGTGACAGCTGACTCAAATTGGATGTGCATCAGCAGGAATACGTTATAAGCGTCAGCTGTATGAAATCTGTGTAACCTCACTGTGCTGCATTCTGATATTCAGTGATAATCGGGTTTTGTGTATAGGAGCCACCTTAGTCCCACTCCCTCTCTTTACTGTTCTCATAAAGAACTTGAGTTATTAAGTACAAATAATATGATACCTGTACATTGCACATCATTTCAGCTCATCACAGTTTTTTTTTTACATTTCTTTTACTTTTTTTTCATGATATTCTTTTTGTCCTTATGTCAGTCAGCTGTCTGGGTTCTCATTGGCTGATGGAGAGGACAGTTGTGTCACTATGTCTCACAGACTAACCAAGGATCAGCTGGATGAACAGTTTGAGCTGTTCTTGAAAGAGGTAATGAATCATTTTACTCACTGTGATACTCTTTATAGATGAGCCAAGGTCCCTTAATCCAACAACCTTGAACCGATAGCGATCTGTTGTTGGATTAAGGGACCTTGTATGGTCACTCCATTAACAACATGGCAGGCCAGTGAAAAGCACCATCGGTCCAATCCACACAAACTTGTACTCTTGTACAGTTAAAAACATGTATTGTTAATATACATATTGTTTAATCACACAGTCTTGAAGGCACTTCCCTGATTTAAATCCTATTTCCTGTCAGTCTGTTTCAGATGAATCTGAGAAGCAGCTGGGTGCTAGCAGCAGCCAGACATCAGCCCGGAAACCAAAAGCGTCCTGGCGGCCGGATGAGGAACCCAGCGGGGGGGGAGCAGTGAGAGGTAATGATAAAGGGAGGATTCTCCATCACACATCCATCGCACTGGACACTGTTCGCCTTGGTTAGCCTGGCACGGACAAGGTCACTGGCTGCAGGTGTGCCAGTGTTTATTACTGGATTTTACAATTGTAATGTTCAGCTGGCAAGTAGTCTTGACCAAATACAGCAGGATGTCTAATTCCTCTTTTTAGTAGATATATTATATGCAATTTCAGATGAAAAAAAGGGATTTTAAGATGCCTGTTGCACCCGTTTAGTAGCTTACTCTGAATGTTGTGTGGGTGATACACCATTGCTGAGTCTGAATTTACATACTTCTGTTGTTTTGATTGCATCAGTGCGTCCCAATGCAAAGTATAGCGAAATTCACTTTGAGTACTCGGATGGTGCACTCATTACAGGCAAAAAGTTGCCTGTGGAATTCTCTCTGGACAATTCTCGCACTTAACGCCATCTTGGAGTAACAGAAGTTATGCGACCAGCCACGATTGAGGCTAATCTGGTCAACACAGCACTATACAAATAAAAGTTATACAAGTGGGTTTTTTTCAGTTTTTTTAAAGGTCCCATGTCATGGCCATTTCTACTGATCATAATTCCATTGTTGAGGTCTACTAGAATAGATGTACATTGTTCAATGTTCCAAAATCACATTGGTTTCTCATACAGCATCTCTGTATAGTATGTGTGTTCACTCTCTGTCCTTAACGGCTTGTTAGAGCTCCTGACCCCCCCCCCCCCCTCCCTTTGAGCCTACTGTGCTCTGATGTGTGTTTATGTGTTACAACGGCGTTTGTTAGCAACCAGAACATGACACCAGTAATGACAAACAGATGAGAATGCTGCGTGGGGTCTGGGTGCCGTGTTGGCGGGACATTGCAGGGCTCGCTGCTCCGCCCATTGAGGCTCGAGGAGCGGACAGTGTGAGCTGTATTACTGGTGTCGTTTCCTGGTTGCTGCGTGGGGTCTGCGAGACAGCGAGACAGCGAGACACCGCGGAACTCAGCCTGAGCACACACACGTGAGTGGAGATCAGCGGAGCCGCGGCTGAGAAAAGATAAGGCTGAGTGAGTGAGTGTGTGTGTGAGGAGCTCCACGGATTGGTCCATTTGGACCTGGGTATCGTTACGTCACTATACTCAGGAAGAAACAAATGGAAAAAGAAAAATGTCCAACGAGGCGTTCTGGGGCAGGGTAGACTTTTCTGTGTTAGAGTTTTACTCGCTACAGGGTGTACTTTGAGGGGTTTTGACTCTGCACACCGTTTACATACATACAAACCTTCATAACACACAAGGGGACGGGTAATAACCGGAAAAGCATGACATGGGACCTTTAAGTAAAGTTGCTTACCACTATACTGATGTCGTAAAGAAGCCAACGTTGATCTTAATAGAGCATTCTGTAATGATTTAGCTAGCATCTAATCAACACACAACCAGCTGCTACAAAGCCACCCAGCTAACAGCAGCAATTGTCATTTCTGTCGCAGGAACAGCAGCGCTGTGCAATTTGAGAATCTACCCGGTTGAATAATCCCACACTGCTCATGTGTTCACGGTGTACAACATGCAGTGTGTAATGACACAGAAATGAAGATGTATTAAGGACTTGTCATGGTGTGTTCACTTAGGATATGAATTACTGGCAGCAGCATACGTTGTTTGTAACAGACATGTATGGATCGGTCGGTGTTTAGGCATTGACTTATGATAACATTTAGTTTTCCCAGATGCCTTTGTTGAGTGTATTGGAAGAACTGAGCCCACGAGTTGACTGATGGGTTCTGTGTTTTCTTTATTACAGTATATTGTTTGAACAAAACAAGCATACATGCAAGCCTATTAAATACCTCCTCACATAGCAAGGCTTGTAAGAAGTTCTTTTTGCTGATCAGACATTTTTCCAATGATATCAAAACTCAAATGTGTACCTCCTCTCCTTTCTGCCCAGTTCTTCTGTCTGACCTGTATGCTTCTACTTTGCCCTTTTCACTGATCTCTCCTTGACTCCAGTCCCTTCTCATGATCCACTTATACCAGGATATGCATGATGGTTTCTATATACTGTTTAATTGATGTCTTTTCCTCATAGCATTGTCCCGTCTGCCCTGCTTCCTGCATAACAACTTCCTTTCCCTGAACTTTCCTTGTTCATATTCACCGAGTAGTGAAACACACTAATCCAACATGCTTGTGTTTGGAGTAAGCAGAGTTATTTTACAAGTTGGTCTTTTATCTGTACTAGCATACACAGATTGTTTCATCAATGGCACAAACACACTGCGTCTTACCTGAAGTGCATAAGATAATATCCTTGCAGGGTTCTATAGAACAGCACTCAGTTTCAGCAGGTTAGATTGGTGCTTATTCTTGCCCTCCTACTCCTAGCACCCATTTCTTTTGTGGTTGTGACCAGGCATTGGACCTTTTAAGAAAGTTATCTTCAAATTAAGATTACTGATAACTTTCTTATAAAACCAACATTAGACTCATTTAGATTCTAAATCAGTCTTTGGTTAGTTTGACCCTTTGTGAGATATTATAATACAGTCAGTATGTATGTAGTAACAATCAGTATAAATAATAATTCATATTCATATCTCACATTGCTGCTATGTACCAGATCAAAGGCACGACATACATGTCCATCTCTTCAGAAAACTGTGTATCTTTCCCAGATTTGCATGTGTCTGTCTAACATCTCTTGTTCTGCATGCCTTTTCCTTTCTGTTTTTCCTTCTTCCCTAGCAGAGATGGCCAAGAAAAGATTTATCAAATCCAAAAAGGCTAAGCCCGAGAACACCAATGGTGAGAGCAAGTTGAAAAGAAGTCCCACATTAAACAGTTTGGTATTCACTTAGATGATGTCTACATTAAGAAGGACATTTAGTCTTTTCCTTCCTCAGTTGTTCCTTTCCTGCTCTGTCACATGACCTCTACTGTGTTTACATTCAGATACACTAAGGAGGAAGTTTGAGTCACTTGCATAGCTTTCATAGTTTAAGTGGTTTCATCATGTAAATCACCACGCGTCCTTAAACCGAGATGACATGGACAAGATTCAATTTGAATGAAATCATTGAGTTGGCAACAGTAACCTCTTGATTTTCAAACTGAAATTCACAGGCTGTATTTCTGTGGAACTGCTTCATATTGACTGTAAAGCATCTTATATGCATATATAACAGAAGAAAAAATTAAAATGTTACCACAACTTGAATCTAAATCTATTCCAGATTGAATTCTACATGCTCCAATATTATTTTCTATTGTTCTTCTTGCTATCTGAAGTGGTCAGTGCGGATCCCGTTTATAAGCCGGTCCCCAAACCTCGCCGCAAAGCTCTTGATGAACCGATTCAGTCGGACAACACTCACACAGATGCAGTGTTGGAGGTTTGCCAAACAGTAGAGAGACACAGAACTCCGTCTGATGGCTCTGACAGCCGCAGCAGTCCCACTCTGCCCAGTGATTCAGGAGAGAGGAGCCCTGAGGACACCCTCTCTGAGGACACCCTCTCTGAGGACACCCTCTCTGAGGA
>CALSBW010001814.1:288700-299677 GCA_943590975.1 Lindbergichthys nudifrons
GCTCTTGTATCTCCTCTCTCACTTGATGTAGCTCTTGTATCTCCTCTTGCACTTGATGTAGCTCTTGTATCTTCTCCTGCACTGTATATATCGTAGCTGCTACATATTGCTTCCATACTACAGTGTATTGCCATGTGGTAAATGCTGGTATGCTGCTCTTGCTCTTTCTGCATATCATGTATCTATTTTTGCTATGTATATAAATGTCATGTTCTTAAATGATGTATGTAATGGACTACGGATGGAAATTAGCTAAAAGCTCAAATCCGGCATATTTATATTTTGAAGCATTAATTGTTAAAAATGTTCATCAATGTGCAGTGTCCCTCTTCAAATAAACGATGAGATGAAATGAAATATAGCAAACAGGTGTCATCAGGTGTTCATCTGGTGTCCTAAATACTCTGGGTAGGATATTTAGCTGATTGGAGCTACAGTTGTTTTACTTAGAAGCAATAATGCAGCACAATATTGTCAATACATTCTCTGACAGGCTGTCTCGTTCACTGGCAGGGCGTTGCCGTGGAAACGCTGTGATCTTTGAACACACCTGTCGGCTGTTAACTAAATCCAGTGGTAATCTAAAGATGTTCAGAAACGATGCAGGAATGTGGTGCAAGAATCAAAAAATGTAATAGATAAACAGTTCAAATAGTTAGCTAAAATTAATGGCTATTCTTTGTTGTACCTTAACAATACAACTAATGCTATTAATACTTAGTCAGCGGGGGTAATGTTAGCATCGGGACGCGCACCCAACTTTCAGTCACACAGTCAACATTTCTCTGAATTTTTTAGTTCATCTTATACACTTTTATTTTTTGCTTTCAGTTTTGCTATCTGACTGTTGTAGTAGTAATAATAATAATAATAATAATAATAATAATAATAATAATAATGCATTTTATTTATATAGGCGCCTTTCAAGGCTCTCAAGGCCTCCGTACAAGATACAAAAACGCACAAAAAAACCGACAGAAAAACAAGACAAGGCAGTATATAATCAATGTGAACAGAGCATGTGTCATGAGTAGTGATCATGGTGGATGTGCCAGTGTAAAGAGATACTGCATGTTTTGAGAGGTGATTTGAAAGTGGTTGTGCTTTCCGTGTGCCCTTTATATGCGCGAGCAGACTCACTGATGGTACCAGCTGGGAACATGACGGTTATTGGCTTGGACACCATAGAAGAAGAACAGGAGAAGGCCAGGTTCTTTGCCCAAATTGAGGCAGGGGCTTTATCCACTATAGATTACTCCAAGCTGAACAGAGCGCTGGACTCAACAAGCTCTACCCTCGCTACTCACCACAGGTATGTACATTTATTTCACTAACTGTGGTGGAAATCGGAAATAAGTCTTGATATGCGTTTTAAAGAACACGTTCCAATGAAAAGGCCCTTGAAGATCACGGTTGTAATGTTATAAGGATATAAATTGTCCCTGTAGGGAAGCTGATGCAGAGGGGAAGCAGAGTGAAGATCAGATGAGAGTCACAGAGATCAGCAGGGAGTCTCCAGGTAGAGAAATAAACCCTTTCTCTGATTCCTGTATCTCGTGTAGTTCTGTTTGTCTCAATCAGGCGTTTTCTCTCAGCCCTTACAGGATCTCCACATTACAGTGAGGATTTTGAGGAAGAGGAAAACGAGAAAGAGCCGCTGGAGGAGGTTTGTATTATAATTTCTGTCTTGTACATGACACTAAGGACAAAAACGACATAATCCATGTGTTAAACTGCTCTAGATTTACGTTAGCATGAGCTGCTCTTCTGCCTCCAAAAACCAACTAGCTCAATTTGTCTGGCATCCAGTTCTACACTGCCATCAGATATTCTTTTTCTGACATAATGCTATCATCTGTTTTTCAGAAACCGAAGATGTCTTCAATTCTTGCCAAAGGTAAGAGGAAAAAAAGACATGATATTTCTATAATCTTTTCTATTCTATGAAGTCACCCATTTCACTGAGTTCATGGGTGGCTGTTCTAGAACATTTGGAATTGAGTTTTTCAGTGTCAGATGCCTGGGACAAGCATGACATAGCACTTATACAACAATAATAACACAAATAATATACTGTGCAGGCAACATTCATCATGCATGAACCAAACAAGTGATCGTTTATCATGGTCATGTAGCAGAGTTTACTCTGTGTTAGATCCTTTGAGCACAGTTCAAATGAATCCGTTTGCTGATCAGGATTTAGTCAGTCAGTGTTTGACCAAACAGAAGAATACAATAACAAGTAGGCCCTCTCTAACTTTACTCCTGTCTCAGTTTCTCTGCATGACTCCCTGGATGACACAGAAGACAGAAGAAAGGACTCAGCAGGGTCACTGGACAGAGGTAACACAAACACACGGGCTCAGTCAGTAGGGGCTTGGACTGGGAGCCGTAGGGTCGCCGGTTCAAGTCCCCGAACAGACCTAAATATGGAGTGTGGACTGCTACTTGGAGAGGTCCCAGTCCACCTCCTGGTTGAGTATGATATCAAAGAAAGATTTAAAGTGTTCACATTTAACGTACAGCAATTATCATTATATAGACATTTTAGTCATTCTCAGTAAACCCTGTTAAGACAGGGCCTCCGCTCAAAATAAAAGCTTTCTTTGTAAAGAAGGCCGGTTCTTTACAAAGAAAGCTTTTATTTTGAGCGGAGGCCCTGTCTTAACAGGGTAAAGTTAATAAAACATCATAAAAACAACACACTTAGAATATTACACAACATTAAACAGATTAAAAGCACTTTTAAAGTGAAGAGTTTTTATTTGAACATGGATAAATTAGTGTAGTGTTTTGGGAGAGACTTCCAGAGGGAGGGGCGTCTATGGATAAGGCTCTGTCCCCCCAGGTCCGCTGGTGGTTTAGCAAAAATCCAATCCTATTGAGGGAAGGGGGTAGGGCCTTAAAAATAAATATGAAGAGTTAAAAAGACAGAAGCACACATCCAAACATTTCCAACACAGCCACTCCTGACACCCAGTCCTTCCCACACCATGCTCCTTCTGTTCAGGGCGGGCCTACGCGCAGAGTGGAGGCTCAGAGATGGAGGCTGTGCATGAGGCCTACAGGCAGATCCAGGTTGTGGAGGATTCAGAGGACCATCATCTCCATTATTCTTCTCTGGAAGGGAGGGTGGGCATCACCATCACTCCCCTTCCTCAACACAAGCAGTCTCTTCAGCCGGCTGATACCAATGAGTCAGGTCAGACACATCACCTGTATAAGTCCCTGCTTTACCTGGGGTTATGTTGCATCACCAAGCTGAAAGAAATGTTCCCTATATTAAAAGTCTCACAGCAAGGCAAGTCCAATGTATTTATATAGCACATTTCAACACAAGGCAATTTAAAGTGCTTAACAAAACATTATTAAAAGCATTTTGTAAGATATGACTAGTTATTTGATTTAATGAAGCCTAGATTTAAAATAAGTGAGAGTTGCAGCAGACCTGCAGTTCTCTAATAGTTTGTTCAAAGTATATAGAGCATGATAAATGAATGCTGCTATCAATGCAAGGTTAAATCCTCTTTGTTGCTGCCCTCGTCCACACCAGTATGTTGCTTAGCCCCAGAACAGTAACTGTATGTTTTTTTTCAAACTGGGGGCCTGCTGACTGCCATCCACTATGGGTCTCACTCTGATTATAAGTTCATCATAAAGCCCTATTAAAGTTCAAACTTCCCCTTAAAAGGGTCTGATCTCTGAAAGGTACAACTAGGTGTCCTTTCCAGCTGCCAGCTCACACACCTTCCTGCTCTGGTTGACCCTTCAGTGATGCTGTTAGGCAGACCTAAGGCATCAGTCCCTGGTACATACTGTATGCGCAGGACAGGACTGAGGTACGTTGAATAATGATTTGACTTTTGCTGTAGAGCTCCCCACTGCAGAGGAGTTGATGAGACCCATCCGTCCGGAGCAGGATGATGTCAGAGGCTTCACCCTCCAGCCTGTCAGGTCAGGATTCATCTTACTTTGAATTATCCAAAATCAAAACATTATCAGGCGGTTGTTTTTTGTGTATTTTCGATTGTTCACTGGTTGGTCTTAATGCAGTCATTTCTTAGACTTTTTGACACATTTGAGGACATTTTAAATGTATAAGGATCCAGATCTAGCATAGAGTGGTGCAGGGATTAATCCTACAGCCAGAAATAAGCTAGCATTTAAGTAGTTCTGGTTCTCTTGCGTGCTGTATTCTTTATAGCCAAACATTAGCATTTTAGTCCAGAAATGATGAAGTGGTGTTAATATGTGAAGATTATCCTGCTGCTTTACAGGTCTTATTTTCTTAAATATTCCAAAGTCAAATGGGAAAATCCCATTGATATTTTGCAAAAATAACTTCTGTGATCGGACTACCAAAGAAAAGTCATTACTACACCACTCTACTTTCACAATAAAGTCATTCATATTGAACAACATTTCAAGATGAAAAGTCATTATGAAACATGTTGCCTGTTAAGATAACTAGTTTAGTTAACTAATAATGGAAGAGTATTTATATAAATAATATTGTAATTATGAGCTGAGCTAATGCCTACCAGAGAAAGATGTTTGTCTATGTACCAGCAGCCTGTGTAAATGTTTGTGCTTAACATGCAATTACCCCTATATGTATTGTCTATCGGTTTGTTCAGTCTTTTATTCAACCTAGGAATATCCAACATTGTACCATAAAAATGTTTTGCTGCTTTCTTCCAACCTCCTAACCTTGGTTAAGTTCATTACAGTAACACCAAATGTTTTAAAGCAGTTTTGATCTTGTGTTCTCTTTCCTTCTAATGAACCCAGTGCTGTGGGATTCATCCAAGAGCAGACATCCTGCTCCTTTCAAACGACTTGTCCAGAGTCCCTACTCAAGAGACAAGGACAGACTGACCCTGTTCCAGAGATAAATGGACGCACGGGAGTGGCTAGCCTCCTGTCCAGCTCTCCAGACCCCCCCAACCAGACGTGGAGCATCAGACAGGAAGTAGAGAGGCTGATTCAGGATGAGAACAAATATTCAGCTGACACGTCCTCTCGGGGCGGGAGAGCTAAGAATCAACAGGTGAGGAACTAAAACTCACTTTTTCTTTATTTCAGCATCAGACAGAACCAGTAATGGGGTCGTTACTCCAAAAAAGTAATGTATTACACATTACTCATTACTTTAAAAAAAAAAAAGAAGTAATATATTACTTTACTTCGTTACTCTCTACATAAAGTAACTCGTTACATTACTCTGTACATTACTTTTGTGTTACTCAGCAACAGCCTATAGCCACGTAAAACGTAGGCCTACATGTGCACACATCAATTACTATAGCAATAAGGAAGACATAACACAAGTTAATAACGGGGAACATTCTAGTTTTTGCTGCTTGTTCAGAGTCGGCACACACTCAACATCATCACTCTGGGTTCGGGGGTCTTTAGCTACTAGCTTCGTGTTAGCATGTTGCCTTTGCAGGTGCTTGAGAGGTTCTAGCCTGGACACAGTTTGCACCTTACTGTCACATTTCTGTCCTTTCTTCTGACAAATTCAAAATAATGGGCATACTTCCACCCCTCGAAGGTTATAGCTGTTGATGACTGTCTCTGCACTGCAGCACAACCCCTGTGACAGTTGCATGTGGACAAGTCTCGCAAATGTTGCAAATATAAACCTGCGGTGGAAATCCCTCTAGTGACTAGAAATATTTAAAATGATTAAAAGTTAGACCTATCACATTTACCTATCTTATCTACCCCTGGAACTAGCTAAACTAGTTATAAATATGTTTATTATTGACTTCGTGTCGGGTCACTCATTCACTGGATCAGCGAGCTGCATGATACAGACGGGCTGTCGGGAGAGGGAGAGAGGAAAAGAGAGGCTCCGTTTATTATTCCTGTGTTCTTATCAAAGTGACTGTAAACTTCTGAATCATGTAGTAACTACCAGAGTCTAGTCTGTCAAAGGGAGAATCTAGTCATTTTTTCGCGCAATGTTAATAACTGTAGTGTGATTACTGAATTTATAACAGTAAGGCGTTACATTACTGCATTACCAAAAATGTAATGTGATTACAGTAACGCGTTACACCCAACACTGGACAGAACACATGAAGCAGTAAGCAGTAGTGAGGTCAGATCCGATAGGCTATAGTTGTCTTCATCTCGTCCATTTACATATGTTTAGTGATCAGGACAGCCTTATCAAACATTTGAAACATAAGGGTGTTTGGTGATGCGCTGCCACATTCCTGCTCTGTATGGTATTAACTCAATCACTCGACCAATCAAACTTTATTTATATAGCACTTTCCATACTCAAAGGGTTACACAAAGTGCTTCACAATCCAACAATACAAATAAATAACACCCCCCTACCCAGGTATTAAATAAATAGTTGGGCAAAACTTGATCGATAAAAACACATCAACTAAAGTCAATAAACACAGGACTGAATAATACATTTAAAAAAAGAGAATAAATACAATTCAATTAAAAGCCAAATAATATCAAATGATCAAAATAATACAGATTTAACAGCTTTTTCAGAAACACTGTAAGGGAAATGTAAAGTCACAAATAGCCAAAGGGTATCCTAATGATAATGATTCCCTCAAAATCCAATGCTTTTAGCAACTTTTCAGCGAGCTAATAATTAGCAAAAACAGAGAGCTCCTCCACCACACTGTCATGGGAATCTTTTATGATGAACTATTAAGTCATTTTGGATCATTCTGGATATTTTTTTCCAGGCGTCCCGTGGCTCCATTGTTTCTCATTCCTCTACATCTTCAGTGAGGAAACTCGCTGTGGCTCCTGTGAGAGGCAGGAGAGTGGAGGGGAGGACAGGGGGGGGGGCCTGCAGAGCCAAAACCCAGACCTCTGTCCCCCGTCCTCTGCAGCATCCGCAAGAAAAAGCCAAATCCTCAAAGAACCAACCAAAAGACGACCACACAGGTTATTAGAGGCACCAACACACAAAATAAGTCATTAAACTGATCGCATAACTCAAGATGAGTGTTGATACTTCTATAATATGTTTCATACACAGATGCTATATCATGAAGGATGGTGGTGTGGAGCTGTGTGCCTGATCAAATGGTCCTGATCACTGTTTCTTTCTTTGTTTAGCAGATCCTGGTGTGAGGGTGAGCAGTGAGTTAGTAGCCTCTGTTCAGTCCTTGGTGGCCGTCCTCCAGCAGCAGATACACACTGGCAGTCACCAGGAGGCTACACACACACAGGAAGTCAGAAGTCCTCAAGAAACCGGACTGACACATCATCTTCCAAACAAAAACGTAGGGAAATACTTCATTTACACATGACTATTTTGACGAGGGCGAAAAAACAACAACTGTAGAACAGAGCACCCAGAAGCAGGATAAGATCTGCTCTCTAGATGGGGATCCACAGTAAGTAGAGCATATAGCTTTGTGAAGCACCTTGAGATGACGGGGTTTTTAAAGTGTGCTATATAAATCAAATGTATTATTATTATTATTAGAGTAATGCTGGAGGAGCACTGTGAGACACAGCATGGCCCGATTGTTGTGCCACTTTATTGGGACAGAAATGTGTCATTTCAGTTGTTTTTAAATCACCTTGCTGTGATCCTTGGTTCTAAGGTATAATCACTGTTAGGAGAAGCCATACACAAAGGATCAGTTGTCAGAGTTTGAAAATGGGATGTCTCTGATGTGAGTGTTGTTGTTTGTCTCACAGAGGGAGGAGGAGCGCTCTCTGGTTGAGGAGCTGAAGATGCAGCTGGCTCAGAAAGAGAGGGAGCTGCAGCTGATAAAGGAAGGAGCGGAGGAGATCATCTCACTGAAGCAGCACAACTACCTCCTGCAGAGCAAGGTGAACACACACACACACACACACACACACACACACACTGGAGCAGATGAAGGTGGATAAAACTAATTCAGATTTGCCAATGATCAATCTTAGAATTGATATTAGATGCAAAAATGAGTGAAAAATAAATGGGCAGTTAGTAAGCTGTTACTTTCTCTCCTTAGCTGCGAAGTGCAGAAGACGAAAGTCAGAAGAAGAAACGAGCGGAGGCCTCTGACTCTGCCTCTGGGGAAAAGCTCCAACAGCTTGACAGAGAAATGAAAGAGCAGGAGACGCTCATCAAAGGATACCAGCAGGTTCGTTTCCATCAACACTCACCCCTGAATCTCTTTATCTGTTTGTGCCCCCACCACGGTGAATAAACAGAAGCGCAACCATGACGACCATGCTTCTTCGCTGCTTTTGTGGAGGAAGTTCAGCGCCACGTACAGGCTCGGCATATGTACTGCAGCTTTTCCAGCGGTTGGATCTAAACTGAGCTGTCTCGTGTGGGCAGACACTATCCGGTGTATATTGCGTGTGGACGGAAGCTTTTTTGCGATTAACGCAATCGCAATCGATGGGAACCGGGCAGAGTTTTTCGCCGGTCAACGTGTGTAAAAGTTTAAATCTTCCGGACAAAATTATAAAAGTGCCGGTCAAAGGTCTTCTTTGCTATTTATTAAGCTTTAAAACAAATGAATAACGACTCTATATCATAATAAAATACACAGAGCCTGTCTCTTTGTCCTCTCTTCTGACAGCGTCAGTGTCTGTCTCATGAAGCAGCTGATCCAGTAATGATGACCCGGCAGTAAAAATAAACATTTATAACTAGTTTAGGTAGTTTGAGAGGTCATTAAAATAGCTAAGGGTGATGATCTGACTTGAAGTGTGTGTTTTGCTCCCGCTGCATCACAGCGGGAGGAGCTGCGTGTCTCCGTCCTGTCAGATTAGACTTCACTCGCGTTTATGTCCATATCGAGAGAAAGATAAATAATCTGAATTCAGTGTGCAGTGTACTTTTGCGGGGGTGAGCAGCAGAGGCGGGGGGAGGCGGGGCTATTGAGTCATCATTATCAGAAAATGATCGTATAGAGGCGATCACACGGAGCCGTATGACCCCCCCAGAGCTCTCCGTTCCCAGATCTATCCACCTTTGGACCCGTTGTCGTTTGCGGGGTCCGTTTCTATCGTTTAGTTACGGCCTCGTGCGGCAAAAAGGGCTATACGCAAGAGAAATATGCGGATACAACCCGTTTTCGTCCTCGTGGGGCACCAGCCTTAATCAACTCTGTTTCTGGATAGGAAGATAACATCGGCAAGCCACTGTGTGTTTTAAATATTGTATTCTATATGTAAATGGAAAGTAGGTCGGTAGGTATCTCTGTCTGGCTGGAGCCTAATCTTCTCCTCCTTTGGGTCTACTATTTTCCTGGCAAATGTTTGTTCTACTACAGTACGTTACTGAGTCTAGTAAAAATGCAACTTATAATTGTAACCATATCTCTATACATAGTGTACCTTTCATTAAGTAAAAAAAAGCAAAAAAACGAATTATTTTAATTTAACATAGAGATATACTTCCCTTTGTGGGAGTCCATTTTCACTGATGGGAGGACCCTCAGCTGCTGCTCCCTAACAGCATGGGACATTGAGGACTCTCAAAAATAATTCTGGTCTCGTTCAAATGAAGCTTAAGGAACTTGGGACTGGACTGATTCTTCTCTGTAAAACGTGATAGACAAAAAAGGTTCTTCACCGAAACAACACTGCGTTGGTGCTGAGTCTTGCTACATTTCCTGTGAGAAGATGAAATAAAATCCAGATTGCAGTAAGAGAGTTTCACATCATCTTACTTCCCACTCAAAAATGATTAAACGATTAATCAAAGGTCCAAAATCACTCAAATATTTGAGTATTGCCACTGGCATGTATTCCTCTATAAGGCACTGCTCCACATGTCATTGATACAAATGAACCCAATCTCATAATCTATATGTTCTGCTAACTAGTGTGAAGACTCATGCAGGATGTAGTGATGTGAGAAGAAAGGGATTCAGTAGGTAGAACATTTGAGCTAGACTTTAGCTCTCCAAGTCTCCGTTGTGCCAGCTCATTAAACTTAAATCATCAATTATTAAAAAATATCTCCCATGTCTCAATTTGATCTAAAATAGTTTTGCTTTTGTTTTCTTTCTTTTCCTCCTGTGTTTTGATCATTGGTGCCAATAAACCACAGTAAAACCGAGTGTTTTACAGGAGAATGAGAAGCTGTACCTGCAGATGAAGGCTCAGCAGGCGCAGAGTAAATCCAACGAGGAGGCCATGTTCAATGAAAACCAGAGGCTGCTCAACGAGCTGGCCTTCACTAGGTGGGTTCACTCAATGCAGGGCTATTCAATTTCAATTCAGCGAGGTCCAGTTCGAGAACTTTTCCTCAAGCAAAGGTCCGGACCATCATAATGTCTAACTTGCGTTATGAATTAGCGTGATATATATTGAAGTAGCGTAGTAGCTGTATCAACGTCTGCATGTAATCAACAACTGACTGAAGAATCAAATAAAGAAAGTACAATTAAAAAAACATTTAGACAATATTTATTGTCACTTATTATTGAACTTTACACAAATAGTAGATATGTAATGAGCTCCACGGTCTCTGAGTGTATGACACACACTGGACCTGTGCTCCCAGTGGGCAAGAGGAACATGGATGAGTCTGTCCATTCTGGTTTGAAAGCTCTGTTTTCATTCTCTGTCGCCCCCTCTCTGCGCCGGTTAGAACAGAAGCACTCTGTCAGAATTTAAAACCCCTTAATCATTTATTGATTATAGGTCCGGGTCCGTATAGGTCAGTGTCTTGGTGATGCCCGACTTAATGTGTGTCTATCCTAACTCTTGCGCAAAAAACCTGATGTTAAATGTTTGTTTTCTCCGTAATCCACCACTTCACCAGGGAGCAGCTGAAAAATACCTCCAGGACTGTTGGAAATGTGTGTTTGATGGATCACACTCAGCGCATTACTGACTTGTTAGCTCAAAATAATACATTTCAGGTAAATACCACAACCACTGAAACGTTATTTCTTAAGCTGTGTTTCAGCTCCCTCAGTTACGTGTGTGTGTGTGTGTGTGTGTGTGTGTGTGTGTGTGTGTGTGTGT
>CALSBW010001814.1:309457-329229 GCA_943590975.1 Lindbergichthys nudifrons
CGGCCCGTGATCGGCCCGTGATCGGCCCGTGATCGGCCCGTGATCGGTTCGTGATGAAGAGCCGGCCCCCAGTCTGACTTGATACCGCCCCCGTGATAAATACATGTAATTATTGTGAAGCCAGCTGCAATGGATCATTGATCCACCAGGGGGTGCAGTGGGGTTCCACACTGGAGCTCATGTGAAATCAACTTCGATACAGTAAACTGGATGTACAGTATGTCTGGTACTACTGTATAGCGGATCTTTGTTAAGATCCATATGTCACGGATAGGATCATAGTCTGTGCTAAATAAGAGACATGTAATCATTTACAAAACATCACCATGTTGTTATTTAACAAAATAATGTTGTTTAGTCGAAAAAAACGAACGAGAGGAAATGCAGCCGGCTCTCGATTTGTAATCCTAATTTAATCATCATCTTCACCACGATCATTTATGTTCGCCGAATTGACAAATATGAATATACTGTATTCAACTTCATTCAAATGTTATTAACGTGCCTAAACTCAGTAATTCACTAAAAATATTTATATTGTAATGGAGCCTTGTCAGGCAGATCAAGATCCGCGTAGCGGAGGGATCTTGATCCCTGAGTGTTATTTTTCCCCATAATGACCAAGTCGCTGCAAATTATCCCGCTTATTACATGGCCACATTCTCAACAAAGTAACGACATGACTCCCAATGTTAATTGAAATGCTTTTATGGATTTAGAAAATGTTTTTATTGATTTAAAAAATAGTTGTATGTATTGATTTAAATTGACATGCATCCGCAAAATAGTCCGTTGTTACCGTTTTTTAAACAGTCAGAATGAAACGGCAGCTCTCAGCTGCCTAATGGCCCATCACCCACAGCTCTCTCCCCCCCTGATCTTTCTTTTCCAACAGTTAAGTTAACTGTAGGTTACTTACAGAGTGACAAGCTTGCAGTTAGTGAAGTAACACTTTTTTTTTGTGAGTCACGACCTGGCTGTTTCATTCTAACATAACGCTCCAAATATGACTGGTTCCACTCGGACTTCAATACAGCAACACCATTGTTTGGTTTCCATGGTAGCGTGTCTCTTTAGTAGCGTGCACTCCTTTCCTGTAAATTACAGGTCCAGCCAGGCAAAACAGTGCACTTCTCTTTCCCGCACTACTGTGACAGACCATGGGGCTGGGTCAGCCACTAACATATTCATATTTCTCTTCTCAAAAAGAGAAATATGAACGTTAGTTTTTAACTGAAATGATCAAATAAAGTTAAAATGTCACAGTGTTTACAAACATTGACAATACCGTTCACCAGCCCCCACCCCCCTATGTTGAGTAGGCTATACTCTTTGTTTAAAACTAATTGGCCATCGGAATGTGTGTGTCCCAACCCCCCCCTGTGATATCTCTTCTCCAGCAGTCTGTAGGTTTGTGTTCGCATGTTTATGCTGTCGCAGTTCCTGTTGTTTCTATCGCGCATTGCCGGTATGAAAGGGTCTGTGCCGGAAATATCAAGATAACACGGCAGGGTCCGTTACAGTTTGTTTTCATCTGATTTCAAATAAACAAAGTCTTGGCTTTCAGAATATTAAACTTGTTTCGGCAAATTTAGATGATAAATACAACTATGAAGCTTGTAACGGCATAATTACTTAAGCGGAGAACGGAGTAATTTAACGTTACAGCAGGCATAACAACAGCCGGTGTTTATTTTATTATTATATATAGTCCTTATTCATTTGTTTTAAAGCTCAATAAGGAAGATTTAAACTTTCACACACGTTGACCCGCGAAAAACTCTGCCCAGTTCCCTCGGCCCCCACCACGTTGAATAAACAGAAGGCTGCTTTTGTGGAGGAAGTTACAGCGCTACGTACAGGCTCGGCATTAGGGATGGGAACGATTAATCGAATATTCGAATATTCGAAATTATTCAGGTATTCGAATAATTATTCAGGTATTCGAATATGAGTCATGAATATTTTTATTAATTTTTATTTTTTATTTTTTTATGTTTTTGGGAGGGATGCCTAAGTTGATTACATGTTATCAAATTGAATAATTCAATGTATACGACAGTGCCATAGCTAAATGTGTTAGGTGACGTCAAAAGGTGTGTTTTGCTCCGCTCACCGGTCCCTCACAGCGGGCAGAGCTGCAGGTGCTGATCTCTCTCTCTCGCGTCTGGTACTTCACTCGCGTTTATGTCCAAATCCATCAGATCTAGCTAGTCCTAGCTAATGATATGGCTGCTGCCCCTGCGTACACACAGATCACGCAGACTCAAACCTCATCTTATGCCCAAATGCGGCGCAAATGCGCTCCGCAGCCTTTGCGAGGTTCCGGCGTTCATGAGCGTGCTCCCCCGCCCCCTGTCAACACTCGCGACACATGAGTGGCCAGCCTAAACAACAATAAGCGCTGCTTGGCAACCGTGTGTGGCGGCAAAGTACATAGACATTTTGACAGGAGAGATTTAGTTTTGCCGGTATTCAACATATTTTACCAGTCATAGTCCGGTAATTATTTACACTCTAAGAAGAGTCCTACACAACAGACATGGCGTCAAAAAGGAGTAATGTGTGGAAATATTTCGACCAGGTTAGTTAGTGCGGTGTAGATTGCAAACTATGCCAAATTAAACTTATATATATACATACTATACCTTGCTATACCCGCAACCTCCGTTCCAGCTGAGAGGGTCTTCTCTACAGCTGGCCTGATTGTGAATCGCCTCCGCACATGAAAGCTGTAGGCCTATAGCTGTCAAACTGTGATCACCAGTTAAATACATTTGACAAATTCGACTTGGTTTCTATACTTATTTGAACATGTATTTATTTATCTCCAAAAGTTATTGAAACAATTTTTTTCGAAAAAATATATATATATATTTTTTTTTTTACCCAATTTTTTTGTATAGGATATGTAAATTTCGGTTAACCGGTTAACTGTTTTTTGGGGGTCGAATATTCGAATATACATTTGCTTTCAAATTCCCATCCCTACTCGGCATATGCAGCTTTTTCCAGCGGTATCCATAAATCTCTTAATTTTGACCTCAAAGTGCACCAGATTGATGCATTTAACTTCAATATAAAGAAAAACATCTTCTGTTGTAACAACAATAACATTATAAATAGTAACATAGCTGAACATGGTATTGCACATTTAGCTTTCAGTGTTACTGACCTGAGATGTTTTTATTACATGAATTAAGGTGACTGAGGCTTTTTAACATAGACTTTTCCAATGTCTGAGTGTAATATCTGCATTTTCTATTTTGGTTTGATAAGGACACATCCTGGGGATTGTGTTTACAAACATTGACCATACCGTTCACCATCCCCCACCCCCCTACTGTATGTTGATTTTGTTTGCCTACATGTAAATGGGTGACATTTAGTACCTACCCCCCTCTGAGTGAATACCTGTTGTACCTGTCCGGGGCTAAGCCCATAGGACGATGCTCTGATGTCAACCCCCCCCCCCGTTGACAATTCACGAGCGTCTAACTCTCTCCCCCCTCCCCCGTCGCACCTTCTAACAGAGCCCCCCCACATATCAAATCCCAATTTAACCCCTGGCCTCTGGAGCAGAAATGAAAGAGTTTTAAAAATGTTTACATTTTGGTAAGTTTTTAGGGAAATGTTGTAATATTGCAACGTTGGCCTTAGGTGGGAGCAGAATTTCTGTATTTCTACTCACATTGTCTGAATAAATATATTGAACAACTAAGGGTTAATTTGCAGGATTGATTGCTTACTTAGCCCTATATCAGTATATAGTATGAATAATAATCACCCATCACTCATATTTGTTATGAATAACCATTTATCATTTATTAAATAGCAAGTCGCTTTGGATAAAAGCGTCAGCTAAATGCAATTTATGAAAGCCTCACTCAGGATTTTTTTACCAAGTGTTTTTATTGCTCTTGGGGCATTAAAAACGAGATTTTAACTTGAGTTTTTTATATAATATCTGCATTTTCTCTTGTGAAAAACTAAGTCTTAGTTTGGCCATAGTTATTTAATATATAGCTCCATCTCCTGGTTAAATCCTGAAATTGAAAATCTGGCAACGCCCTCTTAGAAAATAGTGGGAGGGCTTAACATTCCCAGATACTGGTCTTTGGCAGGTCTTAGGCAGGTAACTGGCTGGTAGAAGGCAGGAAGCAGTAAGCTGGAGTCTGAAATAAGATGCTCCATCTGTAGAGGTAGCATTATGTCCAGCTAGCATGCTAATTGCTAACGTTATATTATCGTTTTATCCCGGAGTGGAAAACTAGTTTCTAATCCAGAGAGAAACACCTCGCCTGAAACACACGATTAGTGCCATGAGTTAGTGAAGCAAATTACAGAACATTGCACACTTATTCACAAGTCAAAACGTGTTCATAGCGGCCACGGCTGAGAATAGCTAGCTAGCTAGATGTTGTTAGCCAGCTTGGACCTATGATAGCAAGTTCTAGCATGGCTAGCTCGATCTAATGAGCAAATAAAAGTACATCTAAGACCAGTATTGTGCAGATTAAAACAGTGCAGTGCACATGGGCGTCGCAGCCATTATATGAGGGTGGGACAAGTCCCCCCCACTTTTTCAAATGATTAGTTTAGACCCCCCCACTTTTACTATGCGGAAAGTCCGTGAATCGGTCTATCCACTCGCCGCACTTTGTAGAGCGCTGTGTCAGTGCTTCACTATCAAATGAAATCCATTCCACTTGCTTATTGAGAGAATGCCCAAATCAATGAAACTCCGTACCATGTTTTCACTGCTACTTTGTACCAAGGCAGATTCTCACATAGCGCGCGCATGTTCAAAGAGTGTTGTCATAGTTGGACAGCTCATTTATTTTCTGTGCACATTACATAGACTAGCTAATATTCTACCTACTGCTTGGGACTTGAGTCTTCAAAATGTCCAATGTCACAGACTGGGACCTAGAGTCAGTTCTATTTACATTCAGTATGACTTGTTATGATTCAATGTGAAAGAGTATACTGCTCAATAAATAATGATCACTTCACCACCTCTCTTGACATCTAGGCGCTTGAGAGTGAGTCAGAGGCAGAATACAGGGACAGTGGAGAGAGGTCCATTGCTGAGGTGAGTGATGAAAGGGAAATGACAGTTGAGAGTAAATTGTGATGTGGACTCTCATCCCAGGATTTTAAGGAAATCAGTGGGGATATTGAACAGGAAACATTTCAGTCAAGGGGCATCATATGACCAATATAGACAGAAGAGCAACATGTATTTGAACATTTAAGTCAATGATACCATTCCTAGGTGAACTTAACATCTGTATGGAGTCAGATCAGTCTCAATATTAATAAATGCTCACAGAAGGATTCACAAATGTATTTTGCGATTTATATATAAATGACTCTCCACAACAATATCTCTCAATAAATTGTATATTGCATTTGTATAAATGTACAAAAAATGGGCATTTAAACTGCTTTTTATTAATTCAAAGACAGCTCTGAATTAATAATCAAATATGTTTCCTTTCTTTACTACTGGATGAAATTACAAAATGTACCCATCATTTCCCTCATGCTAGTATAGCCACATAAAAGTATCAAACCACCTGTTCAAATGCACCAGAATACAGGAAATCTATATTTTTATTCGCCCCCACACCGCCCGTTAAAAATGTCCCCCCCACATTCAGGATGCTTCCTACGCCCATGGCAGTGCATGTATTTTATTTTACCTTCGTAGTCGTCCCGACATGACTTTGCCAGGTCTGCTAACTTTGCTGAGCCACGGAAACTGCATTCAGTAGAAGCTTCTGAATGCGGCGCTTTGCGTCCTCCGAGTAAATCGGCAGAAGCGCCGACACATCCTCATCACACCACCGCTCCGATGATTTATTTAGTGTTGCTATAATAACTGCTTTCACAAAAGTAATCCCCTTCGGGTACGCTGGCCGAAGCGAGCAAATACAATGGCCGCTTACAAAAAAAAATTCAGAGTCAAACGGGCGTGGTGTGCATTCCGCACAGCCAATCAGACGTACGAACTATTTTCTCCCACGACAGTCCCTGCTCTCTAGCAGGGACTGAAAAGCGGGTCAGATGAACTAATTTGAACTAATTTAGTTCCTGGGGCTTTTTGGTGTGAACGCAAATATATCGTAGTTCTGATGAACTATTGTGGGAAAAGTACTCCGGTGTGAACGCGCCTATTGACTACAATGTTACATTACATTACATGTTACTTGTTAGACGCTTTTATCCAAAGCGACTTACATAATCAATACTGTGGGCAATCCCCACAGGAGCAATTTGGGGTGAAGCCCAGGGACACAACGACATGCTGACTGCAGTGGGGTTTGTTAAAACAAAGAGAATACAAATCAACAGGCTAATATTGGAAGATACTGAGTTAATGTGTGTAATTCATACTGCTGAAACCTAATAAGTAAGGGTACAAACAGATGGAGGAACATATGCTGCCATCCAAGCGACGTTTCTCAGGGACGTCCCTGCTTATTTCAGCAGGACAATGCCAAGCCACATTCTGTACGTGTTACAACAGCGTGGCTTCGTGGTAAAGAGTGTGGGTCCGGACCTGTCTCCTATTGAACATGTGGGGTGCATTATGAAGTGCCAAATACAACAACGGAGACCCTGGACTGTGGAGCAACTGAAGTCGTACATAAAGCAAGGATGGGAAATAATTCCACCTACAAAGCTCCAACAATTAGTGTCCTCAGTTCCAAACAGTGATTGCGTGTTGTTAAAAGGAAGGTGATGTAACACAGTGGTGACATGAACCTGTCCCAGCTTTATTGGACGTGGCATCACATTCAAAATGAGTCGATATTTGCAACAAAAATATAACGTTTTTCAGTTTGAACATTACATATCTTGTCTTTGTAGTGTATTCAATTGAATATAGGCCGAAAAGGAATTGCAAATCATTGTATTCTGTTTTTTTGTATTCCGTTTTACACAACATCCCAACTTCATTGGAATTGGGGTTAGTAGTGTTATCGAAGTCATGACAAGGAGAAATATTTAGCATAAGAAACAAGGAAAAATAAATGTAACACTATTACAACGTACTGTACATTTAACGTACATTTGACCTCGGATTTAATTCTGTCTCTAATTTGAGGATTGACCTGTGCACAAGAGTGCTTCAGTCTAACTTTATTAAATCATGGGACCCTTTGTCTACGATTTGATGGAGAATTCACATTCAGTGAGGTCAGAAATAATGTTAATATGTTATTATAGTACTATTATATAGTAGGGTGATTCATAGAGTTTCTCAAAGGGATGATGTACAATCTTTGAGCAGACCTGTATTTGGAGGAGCAGTCTTGTAGATCGTACAAACACTTGTACCATGTAGTATTGCAGTACTATCATATTCATCACATACAGAAAAGTATAATTTGTTTCCTCTCCTCAAAAGACCTAAGGTGGCGGGGAAAAAAAAGATAAATAATGACTCACATGCTCTTGTTGCTGCTTGTTGACAGGCTGCCACATTTCAGAGGTGGTGCAGGAGAGCGAGGCTCTGAGGCAGCAGGTGGAGCTGCTGCAGCTGCAGAGGGAGGGGCTGACTGCACAGGCTGAACACGCTGAGGAGGAGCTGAGCAGGTGTGTGTGCACACACTCACTGACACTGTGCAGAGCAGCAGGGTGATGTGTTATCTGAGCTGCATGTGTGTGTCAGGGTGAAGCAGCAGGGTGATGTGTTATCTGAGCTGCATGTGTGTGTCAGGGTGAAGCAGCAGGGTGATGTGTTATCTGAGCTGCATGTGTGTGTCAGGGTGAAGCAGCAGGGTGATCTGATATCTGACCTGCATGTGTGTGTCAGGGTGAAGCAGCAGGGTGCAGAGCAGCTGAGCTCCATGAAGGCGGAGCAGCTCCGGGCTCTGGACACGCTGCGGGTCGGCTACGCCCTGGAACACTCTTCTTCACGGGTGGCTGAGCTGACCAATCAGCTACACACTCAGGAGGTACTGACACACTAACAGGAATTTCAACAGTCCTGGAAAGTATTTCTGTTGCTTTCACTCTGACGTTTCCCTGCAGGTGACGGTGAAACACCTGAAAGAGCAGCTGCAGGAGCTGCAGGGAGCCAAAGATGCTCTCACCGTCTCCAGGACCAAAGAGGACGCTCTGCAGAAACAGGTCCAAGGCTTTTTCCTAAACATTTATTTGAAGTTATTTTATAAAATCATATCAAAACAAAGGTGTTGCTTCTTGTTTGATTTCTGGATGGTTTTTATTTGCGATAACTCTTTTATTATTGTAATAAAAACCCCATCATACTTTAGGGTAACCCTCCCCTCATACAGTTCAAACATGTGACACATTTGAATGAGAATAGGTTTAACCAGCATCTTTTAGCAGCTCTAACAGCAGCCCCTTATATTATTGAGAGTTGAGAGATCTAAAGAAGATAGTTTGGAACAATTTGGTATTTTGGTTTTCAGGATGTGACTGAGTTTTCCAATCCATCTGCAAAATGTGCTGGTATTGTACTACAAGATGGCACAGGACATGAACAAAAAATCGTTTTGTTTATTTTCTTCAGTGGCGAACCGTCAGGGCCTTCAAGGTATTCAGAGAATACCCTGGAACACTCAGATAAAACAAACAAAAAATCGATTTAATTATATAAGTAAAATGTATGTAAAATGAATAAATGAGAATGGTATCTGTGTTGTTGATCTGTAATATTACAGTGTTACGTTGATTTGTTTGTCCTTCTCGGTCCATGCACTACGCATGTCAGTGGTTTTGTGTTAGAAAAGAAAGCAACCAATCAGATCTTGTTCTGGGTCTCTGAATATCCTTCAACCAAGGTATTCTATGTCCTTGATAGAATGCTCTGGCCGTTGCACTGAATGAGAGCGTACATTTGGACTGACAGTTTGATCAACCAATCATATATTGATTTGTAGCCAATAGGCGCTTTCACACCGCAGTACTTTTCCCACAAAGGTTCATCAGAACTTAGTTCATCAGAACTCTTTAGTTCTCATGAACTAAGTACAGATCGCGTTCACACCGGAATAAGTCCCTGAGGGAGGATTAGGCAAATGAAGCCGATGACGTCACTTCTTCTTCTTCGGCTTTGGGTTTACTGGCAGGCCGCAAACAACTTCACAGCGTATACTGCCACCCGAAGTCCCCGGTCGGAAGTCCCCGGAGTTGGGGAAGGCTTCAGTAGAAGCTGCTGGGACTCCCAGCAGCTTCTACTGAAGCCTTCCGAGTAAATCACCAGAACGCCGACACCTCCTCACCTCCACCGCTCCCATGTTTTATTTTGTGTTGCCATAAATTAGTCTCTCTGCGTTTGTGCGCTGGGCTAATGCTAATGCTAATGCTAATAATGTTAATGTGAGGATAATAAAATGGCGGCTTCACAAAACTTTTTGGGGCTGCGTTTCACTTCGGTTAAATGGATTCCTTGTGTCCCTCACTTGCGTCGTTTCCCTGCGTTTAGTCCCTCCCACCAGGAAGCATGGAGAGACGCAAGGAAACCACGAGAAGCAGGGAAATGAGTTTTAAGAGCAATGGGACGTCCTTTCCTCCGGAGCGTCACGTGAAGCAACGTCCGTTTGTGATGACGCTGCACAGCTGATCGTCTGACAGCAGCTCTGTCCCCGTTATTTTCACAAACACCCCCGCCTCTGTTAGTACACATTTACTGACACAAACATGTGTATCATCTGTTGTAGACCCACATACATTAAATAAAATAAGAACTCATTCTCAAAACAGATAAACGCCATTCTTAAAATGTATAAACGAACAATAGTTAGATTAATATTGATTAGAGTGCACAATAGAAATAAAATAATTGAGAGAAGAAAAAGAGATATGTTATCTATCTAAACCCAGTTATATGAACATTCATTGGATTGCACACTTTGTTTGTGTAGCACATTAACATGTTAAATAGCACTTAATGACTGACTGAATGGAAATGACAATAAATGAAAATGTAAAACGAAAAAGCGATCATGAAAATGTTTCCAATAAATGAATAAAATGATTTTTGACCACTTTGTTGTTCAGATATATCACATATTTGTAACTGAATGATGCATTCATTGAAACAAAACACAGTATAAACTGAGGAGTGAGTCCCGTGAGTTTCATGTGTTTTCTTCACTCCACTGGGAAACTGCTCTCATGTCAAGAAGCATCAGATCAGTGCATGCGCTGCATCGTCCAATCAGTGAGCGATACACAGTAAGGGGGCGGGGCGAGTGTCTGAGGATTTCACCGGAGGATGGTCTGGTGGTTCCTCGATTATAGCTCCTCCATTATCGCTCCTCCATTATCGCTCCTCGCTCCTCCGGCAAAAATAAGGCCATTGGGACGCTACTCAAGATGAAGCAGACAAATCAACTTCCGGTGATACCGAGACCGAGGAGCGAGGAAATAAAAAATAAGAGAAGTGGTACACAGCCTGGGAGTTTTAACGGGGCGTGGTTTGCATTCTGCCCAGCCAATCAGAAATGGGAACTTTTTTCTCCCACGACGGAAAACTGACTGAAAATGGGGTAAAAAGGTTCTCATGAACTCATTTTAGTTCCGGCTCTTTTTGGTGTGAACCAAAAGAGCTTCTTTCAGAGTTTCCCTCGGTTCCAGGGTCTAGAAGGCCCAGTAGGCTCGAGACAGAGGATCTAGATAAATGCGACGAAGCAATTCATGCCGTTTTATTGTTTTTAACGTTGAAATTGCAAGTGCAACAGGTGAAGATGAAGTTGTTGAGGAATTGTTGTGAGTACCCTTTTCAAGACGTACGGCGGGGGGTGTGTGTGTCTACAGAAGGTCCAGTTGTGATAGACACGGTTCGCCACTGCTTTGCTTGATTATTATATATTTCCCCCAAGACGAACAAGTTCATTATTACATTTAGTAGATGTATTTTCATTTGAGAACATTGTCTCCTCTCTGTGTGCAGCTGAGCAGACTGCTGAAGGATCTGAAGGAAGCTAAAGAGGCTCAGAGCCCCGAGGGGAAGCTGCTGAGCGGTCTGGAGAGGAAGATCCTCGACATGGAGCTGCGGCACCAGAGCAGAGAGTGGAAGCTGCAGCAGGTAACCATGGGGGCAGCATCCAGAGACAATATGAATCACCTTTACTTGTTGCTTCATGAAAAATGATGTTTGGGGTCTATATTACGGAGCACCTAAAGCAGGGTTTTTTTAACGGCAGTTTATATAAAAAACAATCATGCTGATTTTATTTTGAAGAGGTCTCTTTACCAAACAAGGGTTTTGATTGGACTGTAGAATACTGCTTGTTGGCCGGTACTTCTCTGCAGCACTATGTGCCAAAATGATATCGTCACATATTTGACCAAGTATTACCTTTAATACAATTGGATACTGCACTAATCCATACGGCCATTTAGATCCAAATGTTGGATATGATTGATGCCCACTCATTTTCAGAGTCCCCCCCCCCTGCAGGTGATCGGGGGCTCCTGGCAGACCCTGGACTCTGCTCAGCAGTCAGAGGTGGAGGGCTGGAAGCAGCTGGCTCAGCAGAAGAGCAGAGAGGTGGAGGCCTTCCGTCTGGAGCTGGACTCCATCCTGGACATCCTGAGACACCTGCAGAGACAGGGGGTGGTCCTCCCTCCCCCCCCTCACCTCTCAGCATTACAATGAGTTCAGATGACAACATTCGTGGCACATATCAGAGACAGTCAATGCGTACTAGGAGCAATGCTTTAACACAAATAAATAAAAGACTAAATGAATAAAGATACTCAGAGGTGTTGTTGGGGTTTAGACTCAGATACATTTCAAACTGAGTCTGTAAACAAAAAAACACAATGTCTTTTTACACAAACTGAACCTGTTTTTGATTGTTGTGTATATTTTGTAGCTAGTTTCTATTTTTTTCATTTAAATGATTGGAACATATTTAAGATCAAAATAAATGGTTCTGTTAATACTGCATCAAAAACGTACATGGATATTTATGAAGGATTTGCTCGCTTTTGGATGCTTAACCATCAAATCACATATTAGAATTGTATTTGTCTTTATGCACATTACCAAATGGGTAACCAAGTTGGATCTGTATCTGCCAGGAATTGAAAGAGCCCTCAAAAGCTTCGCAGGGTTTAATGATGAGAATGTCTGACTCAAACGTCACTGTTATTCCAACCAGAGGACATTCTAGGCTAACACAATTCAGAAATACAGAGCATGCTGACCTTCAGTGCGTTTGAATCTGCTGTAAACACTGTCAGAACTGAAGTTCACCGCAGGATGGACATCATGGAGACACAAGGAGACACGAGGAGACACGAGGAGACACAAGGAGACACCTGCTCATGGCAAGACTGTCAAAGCGTCCATCAGGAGGAAAAAACATGTGTACATTAATTACAGGAGCTGAGGTCAGATGACTCCCAAACACTGGGAGGGTTACTTTAAGAATGTTCTATGGTACAATGACTAGTTACCTGTAACTAGTCATTTGAATCAGTAACCTATTCTGTGAATCAAAAAGTAATTTAACCTGATAACTTTTGGTTCATTTTGGATTACCTCAATATCAAATGCAATACAAATAAATACAATAGAAAATAAGTATCAATAAGATGTTTTTACTGAAGTGTTTTATGTAAGACAACAGAACAATGTGACCGTAGAAAAGATATTTAGGATCAAAACATTTTCCTCTCCTCAGAGATTTTATTTATAGGGAAAACTGCCTTTCATAAAGGGTAATGCGAACAACACATAATGCTGTTTCGAAGCAAAAATAATGTTCGTTTTTTTAGTAACATTGTAATCAGTGAAACACTTATCTGAGCACGTCTTGTTTTTAATGTAACTAAGGGAATACAGTTACCCTTTTTGTATTCTGCTTCATTTTCCTGTTACATGTCATCTGTTATTCCCCAAGGCCTGAGAGCCCCCCCACCCCCTTCCAGTGGTTTCCATATCAACCTCGGGCAAAGTGTTCGACTCTGAGGGTATCACATTTGCAATTTCAAATGAGCTGTAGGTCTTTTTTTAAATGTGAAAACTTAGGTTGGAAGTGGAGCATTTAGGCAACTGGCGATGAAGGTGGAGCGGCTCGCCTGGTCTTGTCCTGGTGGTGGTACAATTGCAATTTCTGGGAAATGTTATAACCTTTCTTGATATCATTCAGTCTTTGTGAGATTACCCCAGCACTGATTTGAGTTTTAAAGACTGCTTTAGCTCTGTGTTTTCCTCCTGGATGGACACTTGGAGTCTCTCCACGTCTCCTTTTGAATCTATAAATGTTCATCCAAATCACTCTTTTGTCTTTTTTTTTTTTAAATGGACCGACAAGAAAACTATCGGTTATTGTGTTGCACACTGGATAACCACCAGGCCAGATGTTGAACCATAAGAACAGGATATTACACTTTAACACTTTAAGAGACAGCAGGTAACAGGTTTGATAATAAAACACAAAACACAATCAAATAAATAGTGATCCCTAGGTCCAATGAAGGAAGACAAAACCATTATGTACGATCAAATATAAAAACCTATTAAATAAACAAAACAATAAAATACAAATAAAACCCAAATAAGATAACAAAATAATTAATAAGAATAATACAAATAATAAAGAATAAAAGACAAACTTAAAAGAGTGGTGTCACTAATAGAAAGCTAATCTAAAAAGATGTGTCTTTAGCTGCCGTTTGAAATGTTTCCACTGAGTTGGCCTCTCTGATATTTCCTGGTGTTCCACACTTTGGGAGCGTCGTGGATAAAAGCCGCCTCACCCATTTTATTTTGGGGGATTTTAGAGATGTTTAAAAAGCTGAAGAGGACCTCAGGGCTCGTCCAGGGGCCATCAGTGAGGTACAGTGCATCCGGAAAGTATTCATACCCCTTCACATTTTTCACATTTTGTTATGTTACAGCCTTATTTCAAAATGGATTAAATTCATTTTGTTTTTAAACATTCCACACAATACCCCATACTGACAAAGTGAAAACGTTTTAAAATCTTTTTTTGCAAACATGTTAAAAATAATAGAATGAAATATCACATGTACATAAGTATTCCCACCCTTTGCTATGACACTGAAAATTGCGCTCAGGCACATCCTGTTTCCACTGATCATCCTTCAGATGTTTCTATAACTTGACTGGAGTCCACCTGTAGTCAATTCAATAGATTGGACACGACTTGGAAAGGAACACACCTGTCTATATGAGGTCCCACAGTTGACAGTGCACATCAGAGCACAAACCAAGTCATGAGGTCCAAGGAATTGTCTGTAGACCTCAGAGACAGGATTGTATCAAGGCACAGATCTGGGGAAGGGTACAGAAAAATGTCGGCAGCATTGAACGTCCCAACGAGCATATTGGTTTCCATCATTTGCAAATGGAAGATGTTTGAAACCACTCTTCCTAGAGCTGGCCGCCCAAACCAAACTGAACATCGGGGGAGAAGGGCCTTACGGCCCTTACACACAGCGGCGTGCGTTGACGCTTCAACGCTTCTGCCCATTCACTTTGAATGGGGTGACGTCACGATTCGCCGAACTGCATTGTGGGAGCAAAGCGTAGCTTTTCTCGTGGTGCTCGCTGCAAAAGTAGAGCAATGTTCTACTTTCGAAGCTGAGGCGGAGGCGTCAGCCAATCAAATCCCGCGTATGCAAATCTGCCAGTACAAGCGCTAGCCAATCAAACCGCGTGTATGCTGGGAGAACCAGACCGCAGTTCATTTCCTCATATGCAAAAAATGGAGGAGAAAATAATCGTAGCGGTAGGGAATCACCCGGTGCTTTCAGTCCCTGTTCACCTACCGGGATACAAACCGGAGGAGCCAGGCATGAAGGGAGGTGGCAGAGACAGTGGGTGAAACTGGTAGGTTTTCGCCTGTTTGGGGAGTTTAGATCCAGTGTACTTCGTTTGAATGGACAGCTAGCAGGCATAGACAGTATTTAGCCAGCATGGAATGTTGCGTAAAATAGCACCATAGACATTAATGTCATGAATGTTCATCATATAAAGTGTGACATGTAAAACCTTTTATGCAATTGACAGCAGAGATTCATGTGATTGGTTGTTGGTCGCGTTGCTCGCGTAAACTCCCCAAGCTCAAGACACGCCCACCGCCAAGCGGCAACGCACGCCGCCGTGTGTAGGCGGCGTTAGTCAGAGAGGTGACCAAGAACCCGATGGTCACTCTGACTGAGCTCCAGTGTTCCTCTGTGGAGATGGGAGAACCTTCCAGAAGGACAACCATCTCTGCAGCACTCTACCATAAAGGCCTAATTGGTGGAGTGGCCAGAAGGAAGCCACTCCTCACCAAAAGGCACATGAAAGCCCCCATGGTACACCTAGAGGACTCTCAGACCATGAGAAACAAAATTGTCTGGTCTGATGAAACCAAATTTGGCCTGAATGCCAAGCATCATGTCTGGAGGAAACTAGGCACCGCTCACCACCTGGCCAACGCCATCCCTACAGTGAAGCATGGTGGTGCAGCATCATGCTGTGGGGATGTTTTTCAGTGGCAGGAACTGGGTGACTAGTCAGGATCAAGGGAAAGATAAATGCAGCAATGTACAGGGAGATCCTTGATGAAAACCTACTCTAGAGCGCTCTGGACCTCAGACTGGGGAGAAGGTTCACCTTTCAACATGAGAACGACACTAAGCACACAGCCACGATAACAAAGGAGTGGCTTCAGGACAAGTCTGTGAATGTCCTTGAGTGCCTCAGCCAGAGCCCAGACTGGAACCGGATTGATAATCTCTGGAGAGATCTGAAAATGGCTGTGCACCGACGCTCCCCATCCAAGCTGAGGGAGCTTGAGACAATCCACAAAGAAGAATGGGAGAAACTGCCCAAAGATAGGTGTGCCAAGCTTGTAGCATCATGCTCAAGAAGACTTGAGGCTGTAATTGCTGCCAAAGGTGCTTCAACAAAGTATTGAGTAAAGGGTGTGAATACTTATGTTTATGTGATATTTTAGTGTTTTATTTTTTAATTCATTTGCAAAAATTATTCAAAAACTATTTTCACTTTGTCATTATGAGGTATTGTGTGTAGAATGTTGAGAAAATAAATGAATTTAATCCATTTGGAAATAAGGCTGTAACATAACAAAATGTGGAAAAAGTGAAGGGGTATGAATACTTTCTGGATGCACTTTATGTTGGTGCTAAACCATTAACCTGTTAAGCACCTAGCCTGTTTTTCATGTTTCAGGCTCGAAAATGACATGCCCAAAACAAATGACTACAACTTAACTTCTAAAAGGGTTATATGAATAATGTCTTTTATCAAAGCAAGGTTACATCTGTGAGTTGGATGTAGAAGTGTCAGAATCAATATAGATGTTTTTTATTTTAAAGAAAATTCAGATTTTACATAGTAAAAAACTGTAAATTATAGTGTCCGTCCAAAAATTCTTTTTTACAGATAGTGAAAACTACCCTTGGATGATGGGTTAGTAGACTAAAAGCTTTAGGAAGCCAAAGTACAACATATAATAAGTACCCTGTATCAAGATTGATGCAAAACAAGTGACATTTGACCTTTTTAGAGAGGTTTAGCCCAAACCACCCCACCTCTGAGGTAATTTGGGTGAAAATGTTTTTTTCTATATCTCTGGCCCCCCTTGCTCGATTTTGATCGTTGACACACCTTTCTGACCGTTAGAGCCAATAGAATCGAAGGGGGAGGCCCACATACACACTCATTGTAAAGAGAAAAGGTGGGGGCTGCGCGTCTGGAAATTGAAAGCAGAGTGGAAGAATCTCTCCTTCTGGAATTTGGAAACTAAAAAGCAGTTTTATTGCTTATGGATTATCAGAAGTAATTTCAAAGAAGGCACAGATACATAGGATGAACCTATGGATTAACTGCAGCATCGTTTTTTTATCGTTTTAATGCCATTGAAGACCAGTTTTGACCAAGGTAAGCCATGTTAGCGTTTCTAGCTACTTAGCTCCACATGTTATGATGTACGCTTTCGTTTATAGCGTCGCAAATTTTTATCACTGAGTGTTGAGGAGGGCACCACTAGATTCAGTGTCTCCAGGACACCAAAAACAAGTGGTTGGCTGTGCATCTAGGATAAGTAATAAGGGAGTTATGAGTGAGTTTAAGTGCCGTTTTAGGTACAATTTTTTCGCTCATGGCTAATTCAGAGGCTGAGTGGGTTTTTTTTTATCAGAAGATCAGTTAGCTGAGTTTCTTCCCGTTACATGGATATAAAACATTCATAGTTTTATTCAATATTAACATTCCTTAGACGTTGTTTCCTGCAAATGACGCGTTTTTCCGCCCGGTACCGGGTGCATAACAGGTTGGAGCTTTATAAATCAGTCAAATCATTTAAGGATTAATCCTTAAAGACACTAGGAGCCAATGCAATGCAGCTGAACAGGAGTCATGCGCTCTCTTTCTCTGGTTTGTGTTAAAAGCCTGCAGCGAATAGTCGCAGTTCTCTACCAGGTAAATGTAACTGTTTTATTTATTCATCTATTCAATATCATACATGAACATCATACATTCTACATACCACAAAGTCCAGGGGCAGACATACAAAGCAACAACACATTAAATAAACGGTACTTTTTAGTGCATTGTCTATTTTGTTATATAATAATAATATTTTATTATGAATTATTCTAAATGCATTTGTGTCCTCAACAGTCACATGTTGTACTGGTGTTAACATATATGCTGCAGGTGTTAAATCAACAGCTGTCAGTGTTACTATGAACACCGGGGACTTTGGACGTGACCGCCATGTTCTCTCTCATCACTCCGCTCTGGATCTGAGCGTGAACAGATTGGCGAGTAATGTTGTACCTTCTTCTTATCACTATCATCAATATCACATTACTAATAATATGGGTTACTTGTGGATGACGGAAAATCACATTAGTATAAATAAATAAATAAGGAATAAATAAATAAATGTGGAAATTAGGGTAAATGAGGGAGAAATGGGGTAAGGTTTCTTGTATCAGACACTGAGACATATACATGCTGCTCATATTGTTAACACAGAGTTTGATCTCTGTGTTTACCCATCATAACTTCAGATATACAAATGTCTTTCGGTCTGACTACTACTATGTTGTACCAGATGGCTGTGTTAGTTACGGCAACATCTCTGCTAACTGGTACAAGTGTCTGTGGTTAGTTTTGTGGCCCTGTTTTGCCATATATGGCGCATTTCCACTACACGGCCTCGCTCGGTATGGCTAGGCCTCGTCAGGACTGGCTCACTTTATGCCACATTTCCATTACAGTTTAGGAACTGGGGTAGTAACTATAGTAACGCAGTGTAGGCGGAGCCGTGACGTCATCTTCAATGCGAAACACAAAACCAAAATCAGCCGTTAGCTGTTAGCCCTCAGAGCTCACAGCTCCTCATATATGTTCAGAAACTAGACAAAAGTTAAACAAGTACAAACCACAGACTGCCTGTGCCACGGTGAATACAGTCGCTGCTTTATTTATGTCTGTATAGGCCGTTGTTGTGAGTGTGGACGGTCGGAGCATATACTGCGTTAGCTTAGCCAATCTCCATTTAGAAAACACGCATTTTAAAAGGTTTTTCGCCTGCCGTCTGTCTGCAGACTTGTCAAAGCATTAATTTATGGTTTTTACTAACCGGTATCAGTATGTTGTTACTTCGGCATCATTTTGAAACGTGTATTACAATTAAATCACGGTCAAATATGTTCATCTTGTTATAGTTGTAGCTCCCTGGCCAGCGATTCTCTCTCTAGTTTAGCATACTCAGCCCGACTCAGCCTGGATGTTCCTGCCCCTAGAGCCACGATTTTATGAGGCCAGAAAAACTGTGAATTAGGACCCGCTAGCCGGTACTAGGCCAAGTGGAAACGCAACCAGAAACGGGCCCTGCACGGCTCGGCACGCTTACAGCGAGCTCCGCGCTGCAGTGGAAACGCGCCATTAGTATTCCATTGAAAATGTGAAGAATAAAAATGTTCATTGCCATACTCTTTGTGCTTATTGTTGCACATTTGTAGTACATTCTTCACAAAAGTTGTGTAAATCTTAAAGTGTAGATTTAAACTCCTAACAGTTAAGAGTTGTACATGTATTCTAACAGTGTTCATCTGACTGTATAGTATTATATATGAATACTCTGAGCATGGGCGTAATTTCCACTGGGGACAGGGGGGACATGTCCCCCCCACTTTTCAAAAATCCCGTTTGTGTTTTCAAATGTGTTTATTATTTTTTTTTTACGCAAGCAGTCATCGTCACGGAGAAGCGTCTGTGTGTGTGTGGCACGAGCGCATTTTGTGTGAGAGAGACAGAGACAGAGAGAGAGAGTTACGGGGGTTGTTGTTAGCATCTGGTGCTAGCTCGGAGCTAACGGAGATTAGAAGCTGTTTCAACAATAAGGAGAGGGAGAGCTCTCTCCTGTGGGACTGAGAGAGATCACGTCAGCTCAGGGAGGTAAAGGACTCTGAGTGATTAGATTGTAAACTTTAGTCTAAGTTATCTCAGTGGGTCTCAAACGGTTTGGTCATCTATGTAAACAAATATTTCCATCTATTTAATATAGTTGTTCAAAATAAGTTAAAGGAGAGGTGTCATGGCCATTTCCACTGATCATAATTCCATTGTTGAGGTCTACTAGAATAGATTTATATTGTGCATTTTTCCAAACTCACATTGGTTTCTCAAACAGCATCTCTGTAAACTACGTGTATTCACTGAATTTCACTCTCTGCCTTTAACGGCTCGTTGTAGCTCCAATAGCTCCAGCCCCCACCCTCCCTGTGAG
>CALSBW010001814.1:376079-428842 GCA_943590975.1 Lindbergichthys nudifrons
GGGGGGGGGGGGGGGGGGGGGGGGGGGGGTTCCCCTGGTATACTCTCTCCCGGTAAAGCTCTCTCCCTGGAGAGCTGGGTTTTTGCTCCCGGTAAGGTTCTCTCAAACTTGGTAAATATCTCTCGAATTTCTTTGTTGAATGCGGAGTGAATTTCTGGGTTGAATGAGTGGAATGAATTGATGTGTGTTGTGAATGTTAGGCCCGCCACCTGTGAGGAATCTTCCTCCGAATTCATGCGGGATATAGGTATGTGTTTTTGAATGTTAGTCCCGCCACCTGTCGGAATATAGGTATCTGTTTGTGAAGGTTAGGCCCGCCACCTGCAGTTTGCCTACAGAGCAAACAGGTCCACAGACGACGCCATAGCCCTCCCCATCCACACTGCCCTCTCACACCTGGACTAGTGGAGCACATATGTGAGAATGCTGTTCATTGACTACAGTTCAGCATTCAATACCATTGTGCCCTCCAAGCTGGCCATCAACCTCAGAGACCTCGGGCTCAACAGCGCCCTCTGTGACTGGATCCTGAACTTCCTGATGGGCAGACCCCAGGCAGTGCGGGTGGGAAACATCACATCCTCCACCCTGATTCTCAACACCGGTGCCCCTCAAGGCTGCGTGCTCAGCCCTCTCCTCTACTCCCTGTTCACTCACGACTGTGTGGCCACACACAGCTCCAACACCATCGTGAAGTTTGCTGTTGACACGACCGTCATCGGCCAGATCACCGACGACGACGAGACGGCGTACAGAGAGGAGGTCGAAAACCTGACATCTTGGTGCCAGGATAACAACCTCCATCTCAACATCAGCAAAACCAAGGAGCTGATTGTGGATTACAGGAAGCAGCAGAGAGGGACACGCCCCCATCGCCATCAATGGGACTGCGTTGGAGAGAGTCAGCAGCTTCAGGTTCCTTGGGGTCCACATCACTGAGGACCTGACATGGACTCTTCACACCACCACCATCACCAAGAAAGCTCGACAGCGGCTCTTCTTCCTCCGCAGGCTGAGGAGGTTCAAAATGGATTCCAGGATACTCTGCAACTTCTACAGGTGCACCATAGAGAGCATCCTGACTGGCTGCATCACGGCCTGGTACGGCAGCTGCACCGACCTCAATCGTAAGGCTTTACAGAGGGTGGTGAAAACTGCACAGCACATCACCAGGACGGAGCTGCCATCCATGGAGGACCTTTACTCCCAGCGGCTCAGGAAGAAAGCCCTACGGATTATCAAAGACCCCCATCACCCCAGCCACAAACTGTTCTTTCTGTTGCCGTCTGGCAGACGTTACCACAGCATCCTGGCAAAAACAAGAAGATTCGGAGACAGTTTCTTCCCGCGGGCAGTGAGACTGTTAAACAATTGAACTGCTGAAACAATTTCAAAACATTCATCTGCTACTTAGTAATATATATCTACTATCTAATATATATCATTCCAATAACTTGTATATAGACTCGTACTGCACTATTCCACATACTCACTTTATTTTAGAACTATTTTTCTTTTTGTATTACTTTTACTATCTGTATTATTATTATGTTGCATTGTTGGAGAAGCCTGTGACATAAGATTTTCAACGACATAATTACTCTGTAGCTATGTTAGTTTGACAATAAAGAACCTTGAACCTTGAACCTGTGAGGAATCTTCCTCCGAATTCATGCGGAATATAAGTATGTGTTTGTGAATGTTAGTCTCTCGCCACCTGTCGGAATATAGGTATGGAATTGATGAGAATTTATTTGGTGAATGAAAGTTTGAATGTGCTTTTTATTATCACCGGCCATTTATGAGGAGATGCCTCTAAATACTGTCGGACGATTTTAAATGTCACAACTGAATTGTTAATTTTTTTAACCTTTATTTAACCAGATAAAAACATTGAGATAAAGTCTCATTTTCAATGCTGACCTGGCCAAGAAGGCAGCAACGTTACATATAACACATAACACAAACATATAAAATACAGAGAACATAACTAAGAAAACAAAAGACGAAAAAGCAGTCACTACATTGTGCACATTAGGACAGTAAGAAAAGTACACTACCTGTTACTGCAAGAGCAGCTGGTGGTGAGGACTTCAGACAACTTCAATTTAAAACATGCTGTAGAGACAAGTGCCATCAGTTTTAGGCTTGATTGAAGGTCATTCCAAGACCAAGGACCATAATAAGAAAGACTCCTTTTTCCAGCCTCAGTCCACACAGCAGGTACCTGGAACCGTATCCAGGCACTGGATCTGAGGTTGTGAGAGTCACAAACTGGAGCAAATCTGACACATATGTGGAGTGGAAGCTTACCTAAAATGGCTTTATACATTAATAAAAACCAGTGCTGCATCCTACGCATAGTAAGTGAGGACCATCCAGTTAGGCTATACAGTGTGCAATGATGAGTCCTATAGGGTGCATTTGATATATAACGCAGTGCAGCATGGTAAAGTGGGTCAAGTTGGGCCAAAACAGTGGGACAGGTAAATCTATAAATGGTATCACCGTAGTCCAGCTGGGACAAGAATAAGCCAGAGACCAACTTTTTACGGGATGAAATTGAAAAACAACATTTAAGTCTGTAAAGGAAGCCAAGAGTGAATTTCAATTTCTTTGTTAAAACTTCAATATGGTGTTTAAAGTTCAGATTACTGTCCAACCAAAAGCCCAGATATTTGTAGGTATCAACAAACTCAACAGAAACGCCATCAAGGGTGTCAATGGAGAGGCAAGAGGACGCTGACTTGGGAGCAAAAAGCATTGCTTTGGTTTTCTTACTGTTCAATACCAGTCTGGAATCAAGAAGTGCATGCTGCAGCGTGATAACATCAGATTTTAAATTGGAAACGGCCATATCCAGAGAAGGAGCACATGAGTATACAATAGTGTCATCAGCATACATATGATAGGTAGAAAATGCATCTGATTACAAATATTGTTTACATATAATAAAAAGAGCAAGGGCCCCAAAATAGAGCCCTGTGGAACTCCCTTCTCCAAGGTGACAGGGTCAGAGACAGTACTACCCAACCTGACGCATTGAGTACGGTCGGTTAGATAACTCTGAAACCAGCAAATGGCATTGTGACCGAAACGAGACACCAACATAACATTAGACATAATGTGGTGATCTACAGTGTCAAATGCTTTGGCTAGGTCAATAAACAATGCAACACAAACTGATTTCTTATCCAAAACAGCCTTAATATCGTCTAAGACTTTCAGACTGGCAGTCACAGTACTGTGCTTTGATCTGAATCCAGATTGCATAGGGTTAAGGAAAAAAAGTTTAAAAAGTTTTAGCTGAGTAGAAACTAGGGACTCAAGAATCTTTGATAACACAGAAAGATTTGAGATAGGACGATAGTTATTCAACTCCGTGGGATCACCAGCTTTCAAGAGGGGCGATACCAGAGCTTGCTTCCACACAGCTGGCAGTGTGTGAGTGGACAGGGAGAGATTAAAAATATCAGTTACTGGTTGTGCTATAATCTGAGCTGCAATTTTTTAAAAGAAGGGGTCGAGGCCGTCAGGCCCGGCAGACTTTTTAGGATAAATTGAGTGCAAACCCTGTAAGACTTCAGAGACCGAGAAATAAGCTAAATCAAAAGCAGGGGAGTTCATCTCTTGACTATGGCTGTGAGTACGATCATTTAGAGAGTCATGACTTTGCTCATCAAAAATGTGACCAGCCTTTTTGAAGTGAGCATTAAAGGCATACCATCTGAATCTGAAATAAAAGAATCACTGACCTTCAGTTTTTGTGGGAAACTAGAAACCTTCTTGTTCTGAAGTGATTTAATTGTTTTCCAGAATTTAGAATGGTCATTAAAACAATCAGTGGTTAAGCTCAGATAGTAATCAGCTTTAGCTTTTTTAATAAGGGCAGGACATTTATTTCTGAGGACACGAAAAAGAAGCCAGTCATCACTAGTGTTAGACTTTCTAGCTAAGGACCATTGCTTATTTCGATCATGAATGAGATCAGATAGTTCTCTAGTAAACCATGGAGTGTTCCTATTCTTAACTCTGAATTTTCTAAGGGGGGCATGTGTATTTAATAATCGATAAAAAGTGATCAATAAAAAATTGGACGGCAACATCAGATGGAATTAACGCTGTGAAGTGCCATTTAACCTCCGCCAGATCGTGTAGGAAAGCCTGCTCAGAGAAGTGTTTGAAGCAGCGCCTGAGCACAATAAGGCCCTTGGCTTTGGGCAACTTAGTGCTCCTAACACAAGCGATAGTGCAATGGTCACTGATATCATTAGGAAAAACACCAACAGACACATACTTATGAGCTGCATTTGTTAGAATTACATCTAAAGATGTAGCAGTTTATTTAGGACAGTTTAAAACGCGAGGGTCGTGGTCGGCCCGTGAACAGCCCGTGAAAGGCCAGTGATGAAGAGCCTGCCCCCAGTCTGACTTGAGACCGCCCCCGTGATAAATAAATGTAATTATTGTGAAGCCAGCTGCAATGGATCATTGATCCACCAGGGGGTGCAGTGGGGTTCCACACTGGAGCTCATGTGAAATCAACTTCGATACAGTACGCTGGATGTACAGTATCAGGGTTCTTACACCTTTTCCGAAGTCAAATTCAAGCACTTTTCAAGCATTTTCAAGGTGCATTTTCAAGCTTTTCAAGCATCTTACGGCTGTTGTAAATTACATATTTATATACACATACTTATACTCAAATGATTATTTCCCTACCTCACATAAAATCAGATGTTTTTTATGCTATAAAGCAGGGCTTCTCAAACTCCGGACCAAGGTCCGGATCCGGACCGAACTGCAAATCAATCCGGACCGAGCCCATTATAAAAAAAAAAAGTATTGGCTTTCAGAATATTAAACTTGTTTCAGCAAATTCAGATGATAAATACAACTGTGAAGCTTGTAAAGGCATAATTACAAGCGGAGAACGGAGTAATTTAACATCAGAACAAGCATAACAACAGCTGGTGTTTCTTGTGAGTGTTTCCCCGGTACACAAACACAATAGGCCTACATACAAACTCTAAAATACACAAACACACACACTCGCGAGCTTCCCCCAGACCAGTAATACAAACAAAAATATGTCTTCGGGAAGTTCGGGTCAATGTGACTGATTTCGATAGAGCAAGTCACATTTGGTTTAGGCACGAAACATACTACCAGTAGAAATACATTGCTTTTAAAATCGCTCTGTGTCGAATCAATAGATTATATTTCGTGACTAAAACACGAAATGCCGTGAGACTGGGTTGAATTACAACAGTGAGTGCTTCACCCTCTGAACACCACAGGATGGCGACTGTAACTCTGTAACTGTTTGTCCCCTGCAATTATTATTATCCCTCATCGAGTACGCTATTCAGCTTGCTAACGTTAGCTTAAACAAACGTAACATGCACGTTAGCCTAATCTAAAATGCTCTACTACGGCGTACCTTTCATGTGGCCCGTCAGCGCAGACTCTCCCATCGTTATTTTTTGCAAACTTTGCAGGAGGCTACTCGTGGGCTTGACGTCGTGCCATGGCTTGTATTTGTCTTCTGCTAGCCAACGTTCGTTGAAACGGCAACCTCCTGGCATACTGTCATCTATCACTCTCATCAGAATGCCCAGGTCACACACGTAAAACAAACACTTGCAGGTCACGCGCAAAGCGCGGGAAGGCCGGAGCGGAGCTGTATTATGTAAAAGCGAAGCAATTAAGCTCACTCCGACTTCTTTATTTTCTTTTAATCTAAAAATCGAAATAAAGCATTTACAATTTCAAGCACTTTATCCCAAATTCAAGCACCATTCCCAAAATGCAAGCACTTTTCAAACCTTGAAAACACCTCGTACAATTTCAAGCATTTTCAAGGATTTCCAGCACCCGTACGCACCCTGAGTATGTCTGTTACTACTGTATAGCGGATCTTTGTTAAGATCCATATGTCACGGATAGGATCATAGTCTGTGCTAAATAAGACATGTAATCATTTACAAAACATCACCATGTTGTTATTTAACAAAATAATGTTGTTTAGTCGAAAAAAACGAACGAGAGGAAATGCAGCCGGCTCTCGATTTTTAATCCTAATTTAATCATCATCTTCACCACGATCATTTATGTTTATGTTTGCCGAATTGACATGAAATCACTGACAAATATGAATATTCTGTATTCAACTTCATTAAAACGTTATTAACGTGCCTAAACTCAGTAATTCACTAAAAATATTTATATTTTAATGGAGCCTTGTCAGGCAGATCAGGATCCCCACAATGACCAAGTCGCTGCAAATTATCCCGCTTATTACATGGCCACATTCTCAACAAAGTAACGACATGACTCCCAATATTAATTGAAATGCTTTTATGGATTTAGAAAATGTTTTTATTGATTAAAAAAATAGTTGTATGTATTAATTTAAATTGACATGCATCCCCTAAGAAAAATAGTCCGTTGCTACCGTTTTTTAAACAGTCTGAATGCTGTGTGTTTACACACCTAATGGCCCATCAGCCACAGCTCTCCCCCCCCCTGATCTTTCTTCTCCAGCAGTTAAGTTAACTGTAGGTTACTCTGAGTGACAAGCTTACAGTTAGTGAAGTAACACTTTTTTTGTGTGAGTCACGACCTGGCTGTTTCATTCAAACATAACGCTCCAAATGCTACTGTTTCCACTCAGACTTCAATACAGCTACACCATTGTTTGGTTTCCATGGTAGCGCGTCTCTTTATATATACAGTCTATGCTCTTTAGTAGCGCGCACTCCTTTCCTGTAAATTACAGGTCCAGCTGCTGCATGAGACAGACACTGAAAAGTATTATCATCTGAAATTAATCATTATGTTATTAGTATTAAATACATATAAGTATTTTTACAGCTTGTATTTAGAAATACTCTGTTGTAATTATTGATGCATGTGTTCATCCATTCAATGTGGCATCGCCCCCCTCCCTCCGGCTGAAATTATGAATGTACAGTAAGGCATATAGTAATCATAGATAACACGGCAGGGTCCGTTACAGTTTGTTTTCATCTGATTTCAAATAAACAAAGTCTTGGCTTTCAGAATATTAAACTTGTTTCGGCAAATTTAGATAAATACAACTATGAAGCTTGTAACGGCATAATTACAAGCGGAGAACGGAGTAATTTAACGTTACAGCAGGCATAACAACAGCCGGTGTTTCTCGTGAGTGTTTTCCCTGGGAAACAAACACAATATACACTTACGCAAAAATACACAAACACACACACACACATACACTCGCGAGCTTCCCCCAGACCAGTAATCCAAACGGAAATATTTTCCCTCCGTACTACTTTGATCATTTGCTCCGCTAATAATCAATCAGATCGATGGATTCCAGAGAAGAGGAAACTTTGAAGGCCTTTTTCTCAAAATTATGACTCGGTGACATTATATAATGTGACATATTTTGCTTAATATTTGGAGTACAAAAACAATCCTGATATCATTAGAAAGCTAGGAATCTCCTCTTTCCAACAGTGTATACAACTCAAAATGTGTCACTCATTACTGGATCAGCTGCTGCATGAGGCAGACACTGACGCTGTCAGAAGAGAGGGAGGACAAAGAGAGGCCAGGCTCCGTGTATTTTATTATTATATATAGTCGTTATTCATTAGTTTTAAAGCTCAATAAGGAAGATTTAAACTTTAACACAAGTTGACCGGCGAAAAACTCTGCCCGGTTCCCTCGGCCCCCACCAGGTTGAATAAACAGAAGGCTGCTTTTGAGGAGGAAGTTACAGCGCTACGTACAGGCTCGGCATATGTACTGCAGCTTTTTCCAGCGGTATCCATAAATCTCTTAATTTTGCCCTCAAAGTGCACCAGATTGATGCATTTAACTTCAATATAAAGAAAAACATCTTCTGTTGCAACAACAATAACATTATAAATAGTAACATAGCTGAACATGGTATTGCACATTTAGCTTTCAGTGTTACTGACCTGAGATGTTTTTATTACATGAATTAATGATTAAAGGTGACTGAGGCTTTTTAACATATACTTTTCAGTGTCCCACATTTTGCACAGAACTGTCCCACATTAGGAAATGCAGATTGTCTGAGACAACTTGGCACTAAGAGTAGGCTACTGATATGTCTACCATTTCTTTTATGAGTGTAATATCTGCATTTTCTATTTTGGTTTGATTAGGACACATCCTGGGGATTGTGTTTACAAACATTGACCATACCGTTCACCATCCCCCACCCCCCTACTGTATGTTGATTTTTTACTTTGTTTGCCTACATGTAAATGGGTGGCATTTAGTACCTACCCCCCACCTGTTGACTTCACATCTTGTCACAAACCTTTTGGAAGACAAGACTGAGGCTATTTTTCATCTGTAGTTGAAAACCTGGACAGATTTTAAAAGTCAATCTAAAACACATTTCATTTTAAACTAGTAAATACAATACATTTAAAACATGCAACATACATTACTGGGATAATTAAATAAAACAATTTAAAATACAGAACATTAAAACAAAACAAATAAAACAAAACAAAAGAACATGTTAAATCTCCCAGCCTCACACTTTTTTCGATATCTACAGATCCGGAGCTTTATGAGGTCTCATGTAGATACATTTGCAGATATACCACAGCATCGGGCACTTGAAGAGATAATTAATGTTAGACCAGGATGTAGAGGAGCAGTGTCAACCCTATACCAGACACTTCTTAGTCAGGAAGTAGTCAGCACAGAAAAGTATAGAACTGAGTGGGAATTGGGTATGCCGATCACTGAGGAATTTTGGGAAACATGTTTTAGGAATATTCACCGGTGCTCAGTAAATGTTAGATTAAATCTGATACAATTTAAAGTTCTACATAGGTTGCACTACTCAAAAGTTAAAGTAAACAAGATGTATTCAAGCGTATCAGCATTATGTAACAAATGTAAAAATCAAGCTGGCACCCTTACACACCAATTCTGGACATACCCCAACCTCCACTCATTCTGGACTTCTGTATTTGATTTTTATTCAAAAGCATTTGACAAGCAATTGAAGCCTGATCCCCTTGTGGCCATTCTGGGGTCCACGAGTGACACTGATCTGAACTATGGCAGTGACAAATGGCCAGTGTTTTTGGGTACTGTTTTGGCTAAAAAACTTATTTTGAGGTTATGGAAGTCTGATACTGTGCCTACATTCGAGATGTGGCTGAGAGAGTTGGGTGAGATCCTCTACCTAGAGAAACTTAGATTCAAGAATGCAGGAAGGGGGAGAGTGTTTGATAAGGCCTGGGCTCCAGTGATGAGACACTTAAGAGGTCTGGGTGAGGATGAAGGTGTGGGATGAATGATCAATAATGTTAATCCTGTAACTTTTATCTTGTTGTTTTTTTTTCAATTTGCTATGTACATTTTTTATTTTTCCTGATGTGCTCTCTTGGAATGCCCTCTTGTTTCTGGCATGAATATTGCATTTCTTGTTATCTCGCCCATGGATGTGTTTTAAAACCGCCAACAGCCTAACTGTACTAGTATGTTCTGAATCCGCTGTTTTGTTGTAACTGAAAATGGAAAATATGATTGCTTTGATATATCAATGCGGTTGGTACAACACATTTCTGCAATAAAAATATTCTTTAAAAAAAACAAAAGAACATGTTAAAACATGTTAAAACACAGGCAGTGGGCTGTAAGGAGCAGAAGATTGGGTCAGTGTTGGCAGAGCGTCTCCCCATCCCATTCAAATTCAAATTCTTGACTGAAAGAGCCTACAGTACATGTAAATGGGTAGCATTGCCTATATGCATTTGAAAATAATTAGTACCCCCCTCTGAGTGACTACGTGTTGAGTTCACATCTTGACTTTACTTCCTGATTTTTGGAAGACTGACCCAAGATACCTGTACATACAGATGGAGCATCTTATTTCAGACTCCAGCTTACTGCTTCCTGCCTACTACCTGCCAGTTACCTGCCTACGACCTGCCAAAGACCAGTATCTGGGAATGTTAAGCCCTCCCACTATTTTCCAAGAGGGCGTTGCCAGATCTTCAATTTCAGGATTTAACCAGGAGATGGCGCTTCCTTCACAAAAACAGGAAGACAGCTTTTCATGGACTTTCAGTTTTGTTTAGAAGAGCATTTGAACACTTTTTTAGATCAAATGAAGTATATCTAATCTTGTAATTCAATAATATATAGTCTTTATATATTAAATAACTATGGCCAAACTAAGACTTAGTTTTTCACAAGAGAAAATGCAGATATTATATAAAAAACTAAAGTTAAAATCTTGTTTTTAATGCCCCAAGAGCAATAAAAACACTTGGTAAAAAAATTCTGAGTGAGGCTTCCATAAATTGCATTTAGCTGACGCTTTTATCCAAAGCGACTTACTATTTAATAAATGATAAATGATTATTCATAACAAATATGAGTGATGTGTGATTATTATTCATGCTATATACTGATATAGGGCTAAGTAAGCAATCAATCCTGCAAATTAACCCTTAGTTGTTCAATATATTTAGTCAGACAATGTGAGTAGAAATACATAAATTCTGCTCCCACCTAAGGCCAACGTTGCAATATTACAACATTTCCCTAAAAACGTACCAAAACGTAAACATTTTTAAAACTCTTTCATTTCTGCTTAAGAGGCCAGGGGTTAAATTGGGATTTGATATGTGGGGGGGCTCTGTTAGAAGGTGCGACGGGGGGGGGGGGGGTTGTCGGCCGTAAGCGAACCGGGCCGTTGGCGTCCGGCCGTTCTGTGATTCTCCAGAACTCACAGCTGGCCAGGGATGAGTCCCGACTCTCCCGACGGCCAATCCGTGCCTCCCCTGACTGCACGTTGCTGACACACACCGCTGCAAACTCTCTGCACGGAGGAAGAGACACACGTTCACTAAGCCGAAAAAACGATATCCGGTCACAGTGATCTGCTGTTTTAAAGTAAATTCAACACATATCGACCCTAAATATAGCATATATTAAGAACGAGAAAGTGTTAACATCGTATTTGGTAAACATATGACAAATGTGCGAGGGTTATGACATCAGAGCATCGTCCTATGGGCTTAGCCCCGGACAGGTACAACAGGTATTCACTCAGAGGGGGGTAGGTACTAAATACCACCCATTTACATGTAGGCAAACAAAGTCAAAAATCAACATACAGTAGGGGGGTGGGGGATGGTGAACGGTATGTGGGACACTGAAAAGTCTATGTTAAAAAGCCTCAGTCACCTTAATTCATGTAATAAAAACATCTCAGGTCAGTAACACTGAAAGCTAAATGTGCAATACCATGTTCAGCTATGTTACTATTTTTAATGTTATTGTTGTTACAACAGAAGATGTTTTTCTTTATATTGAAGTTAAATGCATCAATCTGGTGCACTTTGAGGTCAAAATTAAGAGATTTATGGATACCGCTGGAAAAAGCTGCAGAGCAGATTGCGAGTGAGAGGTGCCTGTCATCTTCCCTTTACAAGCTTCACAAATGTATTTATCGTGTGATTTTGGAAATAAAAGTTTCATATTCTGAAAGCCAAGACTTTGTTTATATATTATACGTGGGTAGCTATGACGTCAGAAGGAGTTACCGTAAATGAGAGCTGCCGTAAAAGTGTTTCTAGAATTTCTAAACGAACTATTACAGCTGTTATAAAGCATTACATGAAAAGTCATGAAAGAGATAAGGAGGAGAAAAGATTTAAGGAAGTAAGCAATGAATACAGAATGTCAAAATCCTCTGTTTCACGCGATGTCGAACATTGAAGACAGAGGACGGCGGTCCCCCAATCTACACAGCGGGAGAAAGACAACTATTTTTGGGAGTCATGTCGTTACTTTGTTGAGAATGTGGCCATGTAATAAGCGGGATAATTTGCAGCGACTTGGTCATTGTGGGGAAAAATAACACCCATCCTGATCGTTTCAATGAAGTTGAATACAGAATATTCATATTTGTCAGTGATTTCATGTCAATTCGGCGAACATAAACATAAATGATCGTGGTGAAGATGATGATTAAATTATGATTAAAAATTGGAAGAGCCGGCTGCATTTCCTCTCGTTCGTTTTTTTCGACTAAACAACATTATTTTGTTAAATAACAACATGGTGATGTTTTGTAAATGATTACATGTCTTATTTAGCACAGACTATGATCCTATCCGTGACATATGGATCTTAACAAAGATCCGCTATACATTAGTACCAGACATACTGTACATCCAGCTTACTGTATCGAAGTTGATTTCACATGAGCTCCAGTGTGGAACCCCACTGCACCCCCTGGTGGATCAATGATCCATTGCAGCTGGCTTCACAATAATTACATTTATTTATTACGGGGGCGGTATCAAGTCAGACTGGGGGCCGGCTCTTCATCACAAACCGATCACGGGCCGATCACGGACCAATCACGACCCAATCACGACCCTCGCGTTTCAAACTGAAATAAGATGCTCCATCTGTAGTTCAAAGTGAAATTGACATTGTCAAATTTAATAAAAATACAAAATAATGTTTACATTTGGGAACCGATTGGAAACATAGGACTCAATCTTTTGCTTCACATTGAGGGGAAGAGGCATTTTCTCATTGGTCCCAGTCTAGTTGGTTATTTTCACCATTCTCCCATATGTCACAAATGGCTGTCTAGCCCTGTTTGTTTTTTTGACCTTTCAGATGTTGTTGTATAGCCTCTGGAGCAGAAATGAAAGAGTTTTAAAAATGTTTACGTTTTGGTAAGTTTTTAGGGAAATATTGTAATATTGCAACGTTGGCCTTAGGTGGGAGCAGAATTTCTGTATTCCTACTCACATTGTCTGAATAAATATATTGAACAACTAAGGGTCAATTTGCAGGATTGATTGCTTACTTAGTCCTATATCAGTATATAGCATGAATAATAATCACACATCAGTCATATTTGTTATGAATAATCATTTATAATTTATTAAATAGTAAGTCGCTTTGGATAAAAGCGTCAGCTAAATGCAATTTATGAAAGCCTCACTCAGAATTTTAGAATTTGATCTAAAATATTGATGTGTTCAAATGCTCTTCTAAACAAAACTGAAAGTCCATGAAAAGTTGTCTTCCTGTTTTTGTGAATGAAGCGCCATCTCCTGGTTAAATCCTGAAATTGAAAATCTGGCAACGCCCTCTTGGAAAATAGTGGGAGGGCTTAACATTCCCAGATACCGGTCTTTGGCAGGTCTTAGGCAGGAAGCTGTAAGCTGGAGTCTGAAATAAGCTGCTCCATCTGTACAAGGGTATCGTTATTGGGTTTGGCAGGGTTTATTCTAGTGGGACTATCAATAAGCTGAGTTAAGTACAAAGAATCACAAACCTGCTTAAACTGTGAAGATTTATCACTTAACCAGTCCCAATTTAAATCACCCAATAAAATGATTTCAGAAGAAAACTTAGACAACAATTCAGTAAGGCATCCATGATGGCCGATGGAGGCCTATAACAGCCAATAACAGTGAGAGGAACATTTGCTATAGTTATTTGGACTGCTAGCAACTCAAATTGCCTTGGAATTGAAATTGAGTGAAGGACAGAGCACTGTAGTTTCTCAGCAGTGTATATTGCAACACCACCAGCTCTGCCCTTACGATCCGCTCTGAATACATTATATCCATCAATGTGAATAACAGTGTTAGTGACAGACGGTTTTAACCAGGTTTCAGAAACTACAACAATATCAGGCTTAGCAACTAAAAACCAGGTCTTGAAAACATCTAATTTGGGCACTAGGCTTCTCGCATTAACATGCAGAAAACCCAATCCTTGCCTACAGCTAAACTCATTCGGAGTTGGCAAATTATGCAAGGAAGCAGAGAAACACTCAGGACCAGGGTTAATGTTAACGTTACCAGAGAGTAATAGCAGTAACAATATTAACAGTCTGGAAGATGATTTTTTCACATGGGCTCTGGATGCGTCACTCCTCAGAGGGGCGGGGCTGCTCCGATCCTTCGATATTAGCGAGACCAGAGTCAAAAGGGCATGCGGGAGAGCGCATTTCGTGCCATGAAACGTCAGCTTTTGGTAAAAACTATCCGATGGAGTCAGCGCTCCAGAGGTTCCACCATCCGAATGTCCGAAGTGAACAGAGGCATCCCTGGGAGGCAATCCGTCAGTTTTGCCGACATGCGGGCTGACAATTAATCCCAGGAAAAAAGTGAACTCAAGGGTAGCTTTAGGCAACATTGTGCTGCAACACACCCAATTCAGGATCCGCAGCTCAGGTCCCAGCAGCTCAGGTCGATCAGCAGCTCAGGTCGACCAGCCCCCGACAGCACGGCAGGACAGACAGCAATCCAGAGTCCGAAAGAGCGAGAGCTCAGGCAGAGAGCAAACAATCCAGTCACAGCGAGGCACCGGCACAAAACGACGCAAAACAGCCGAAAAACTTTTAAAAGCTTTTAAAACGTTTTTAAAAGCGCAGCAGACCTATTTAAAAACGGGTCTAAAAAGCTAAATAGAAATTATAAATGTCAGTATGCACAAGAGGTAGTTAATGCCAAAAAAACAACGAGAATGAGACAATCACTAACAGAGACAGAAACAAATCAACGTGCTGCCATCTTGGAACACACACCAGGGCCCGTTCTCATTTCAGCAAATTCCCCTCCTCGACTCCCCTCCTCGACTCCTATCCTCGAGACTTAGTCCCGCCCACAGGAGATGCGAGCGGAGGAGCCGAGGAGGGGAGCCGAGGAGAGAGGAGGGGAAGCAGCAGGCGGTTAGAGAAATGAGAACTCCTCTCCTCTGAGCGGTCATTTTAAAGAGACGTCCATTAATGATGACAGGAGGCACAGCAGCCCTCTGTCTGATGGACAGATGTGTTCATGACGACTTATATATTTACTTTTAATTCATTCACAGTGCGGTATAATGAGACAATAACAGGCTACAGATGCGGACAGACACACAGACACACAGACACACACACATATATGTATATATTTATATAAATATATACAATTTCAGAATCAAACAGAGCACTCTCATAATAACGTAACACTATCAGAGACTGGATATATCCCCCCCCCCCCTATCTGGTCGCTACAATGAGGGAAATAAATGACGGGCCAAAAGTTTTATTTACAAGTATTACAAGTAAGCAGAGGACACCAAACCAACTGAGACCTGTCTGTCCGCTGCATCTACGCACACACTGTACCACACACACACACACGCACCTACAGCTCCTAAAGCATATAGGCTACAGCCGTTGTGTATTTTATTATGTGAAGCACTAAATGGTTTTAGAAAAATATCGACTCTTTGTTTGTAGATATCTACTAAACTAAAGCAAATAAAGAGAGTAGGCCTGTTGTACTGAGTGATATATATTTTACACACTGCTCTGCTTTCTGCACTGACCTCACAGCTGTTCTCACTGTAAACATCGCGTCGCGATGAAAGCAATTAATAAAATAATATCCAGGGGATGCATGCAGAGCTGTCATTGGCTGAGATAAGTCCGGCCGTGCGTCTCGACTCTTTGAAACATCACTGTTGCCGGAAATGCATCCCCGAAGGAGCCGTGGAGGACCGTGGAGGACCCATCAGTGTATCCTCGGTTATAGCTCCTCCAGAGAGCCTCCTCGACGCTCGATGCTCGGTCCTCGATGTGCATTTAGAGAAATGAGATGTCCTTCAACATGGCGCGCTAAAATTCATTTCCGGGTCACTACCGGAGGACCGAGGAGTCGAGGAGTTGAGGAGGGACATTTGCTGAAATGAGAACGGGCCCTGGGTGCCATCACGAGAGCTGTGTTTATCAACAATGGGGGTTGTTACATAACTTACATAGACTCAATAACTGTGGGGACTAACTCCCCTGTGTGTCACTCAACTCAATATATTAATAGAGACAGTTCAAAAAGCTGTCATTGTTTTCTTTGGTCTGTTGTATTAAGATACAGCATGGCATGAGAAACTGCCTTCAAAACTAACATGTACAAAAGGTGTAGATGGGTAAGCCTACACTGCACACTGCTTGTGTACACACGGATTCCTTACTGGAACAGCTATTACTTTCGAAAGGACTATAGTCTTGTCATTAGAGTTGCACATACAGTATCTGTTTACACAGACAGTCAGCCTGGCAAATGAGGAAATGTCCCACTATCACCTACTGGCTGGTGAGCCGTAACAATAGAGGGACCCAGATCATTTCAAAGTAATGGATTTAACAAAAACAAATGAATTTAATGTAAATATACATTTCTTATAGAGTGTGAGTATCAGTAAAAGCAACATTAAGCTTAAACGGCTCTGTGTGCGGTTACTCACAAAAGCTGATTCAAACTGTGCTTACCCCAGGTGCAAGGGTTCCAGAGGTGGGAGAAGTACTCAGATCTTGTACTTGAATAAAAGTAGAAGTACTCAGACCTTGTACTTGAGTACAAGTAGAAGTACCAGAGTGTAGGAATACTCTGTTACAAGTACAAGCTTTACAGAGGGTGGTGAAAACTGCACAGCACATCACCAGGACGGAGCTGCCATCCATGGAGGACCTTTACTCCCAGCGGCTCAGGAAGAAATCCCTCCGGATTGTCAAAGACCCCCATCACCCCAGCCACAAACTGTTCTTTCTGTTGCCGTCTGGCAGACGTTACCACAGCATCCTGGCAAAGACAAGAAGATTCGGAGACAGTTTCTTCCCGCGGGCAGTGAGACTGTTAAACAATTGAACTGCTGAAACAATTTCAAAACATTCATCTGCTACTCAGTAATATATATCTACTATCTAATATATATCATTCCAATAACTTGTATATAGACTCGTACTGCACTATTCCACATACTCACTTTATTTTAGAACTATTTTTCTTTTTGTATTACTTTTACTATCTGTATTATTATTATGTTGCATTGTTGGAGAAGCCTGTGACATAAGATTTTCAACGACATAATTACTCTGTAGCTATGTTAGTTTGACAATAAAGAACCTTGAACCTTGAACCTGTGAGGAATCTTCCTCCGAATTCATGCGGAATATAAGTATGTGTTTGTGAATGTTAGTCTCTCGCCACCTGTCGGAATATAGGTATGGAATTGATGAGAATTTATTTGGTGAATGAAAGTTTGAATGTGCTTTTTATTATCACCGGCCATTTATGAGGAGATGCCTCTAAATACTGTCGGACGATTTTAAATGTCACAACTGAATTGGGCAGTTGAAATTACAATTTAGGGTAATAAATGTAAAACTGTGAATTAAAGTTTCATATTAGAAAATGATCACAGCAGTTTTGTAGAATTGTCATGTTGTAAAGAGATAAGGTAGAAACCCAGTACAAATGTGGACCAATTTTTCTTCAAATAAACTGATCCCACCTTTTGGATTGGGACAACTTAAAAGACATCTGCGCTCTCCTCTCCTGCTTGAAAGGTAAGATCGCACACTGCCACACTCACACTTAGGTAGGGCCACACCTCATTTACTGATATCAAAATCCTTCGGGATCGCTTAAACAGATGTAGCGGGTCGTCTGAATTCAAACAGCAGTTCATTGAACCTGGTTCTTCAGGAGTTAATAGAGGTGAGATCTTGCTGACGTTGGTGGATCTGAGCCAAGCAGTAAACTTACATAGACTCAATAACTTCTGTTGGGTACATTAGTAGGTCTGAGTAATTTGCCGGAATAAATTATCAGCCCTCCCGACTCTAACGGAGCGTCTACACAGCAGCGTTAAAAAATCTTGAAACGCTTCTGCCCATTCACTTTGAATGGGGTGACGTCACTTTTCGCTGAACTGCATTGTGGGCAGGCGTGTGGAGATTTTCAGGATTTTCAGGATTCAAAGTTGAGCAATGTTCAACTTTTGAGGCTGAGGTGGAAGCGTCAGCCAATCAAATCCCGTGTATGCAAATCTGACAGTTCAAGCGCTAGCCAATCAAACCGCGTGTATGCTGGGAGAGACATAGCAGGTCATTTCCTCATATTCCAAAACATGGAGGAGAAATTAGCGGGAGGGAATCACCCGGTGCTTTATGACCAGTCCCTATTTACCTACTGGGATATAAACCGGAGGAGCCAGGCATGGAGGGAGGTGGCAGAGACAGTGGTAGGTTTTCGCCTGTTTGGGGAGTTTATATCCAGTTTACTTCGGGCTTTGTTGCTTCGTATGTCGGGGGCGGGAGATTCATGTGATTGGTTGTTGGTGCCTTGCTCGCAAAAAATCCCCAAGATTTTTTTAACGCTGCTGTGTGGACGGTCCGTAACAGTAGCATGCCTCATACCCCTCTATTTCAGTCCTGTTACTAAGGTGCTGATTCTGGGTCAGTAGCTACAGGGCCACGCCCCCTTTGGAGCGCACATGCGGCAGAGCTGCAGAGAGAGAGAGAAGCAGATTCCCAGCTAAATGCTGCCGTGATTAAACTCCATTAGGTTGCACACCACATCAGCATTATTTCTGAAACAGTATGGAGCTCTAACGCTTTCTCTCTTGCAGGTTTACCACAAGGACAGACCCTTTTATATCCGGCTTCTTTACACATACTCTTTCCATTACAGCGTTAGCTCTGAGTGTTAGCAATGCTTGCTAATGTAAACAAAGAGCATATTACTTCCAAAACACGTCACGCATTGTTTCTGATACAGCAACATTTCTGATAGGGCCGTGGGCATAAAGCCAACCCACATTTCCGATATTACGTCACATCGGACGCAAATCTGGATCAGCTCCGTTGTGGGCAGGGGTTAAATTGGGCCGGGGCTGTCCGGGGCTAAGCCCCGGCAAATAGGACGATGCTTTGACGTCATCACCCTCGCACATTTGTCATATGTTTACAAACAACGATATATATGTTAAAACTTTTCTCGTTCTTAATATAGACTATATTTAGGGTCGATATGTGTTGACTTTACTTTAAAATAGCAGATCACTGTGACCGGATATAGTTTGGCTTAGTGAACGTGTGTCTCTTCCTTGGAGGAGCAGCATCGCCCGGACTCCGCTACTCCTTCGCGGCTCCTCCGTGCAGAGAGTCTGCACTGTAGCGGTGTGTGTCAGCGACGTGCTGTCAGGGGAGGCACGGATTGGCCATCGGGAGAGTCGGGACTTAAACGCCGCGGCTTTCTGGCTAGCACTTAGCATGTGGGACCGGACAGCTTTGATCCCCGTCGACAGTGGCGATTCTAGAGTCTATGGGGGGCCCTCGAACCAGCTTTCATCACCATCAATGGCGCCCCAACACACTCTTTGCTCGAGCTTAAGGACGTCCCGTCGTCGGAAAAAATAGGGTCGGGGAGGATACAAAATAATTTTGGGACGAATTTGGGACGAGAGTTAAAATTAAAATACCCTGCTAACTCTACTACGAACGGCGATGAAAATGAAACTGACTGCACACAGTTATTAAACCTCCTTGTGAACATAAACACACACGCACAAAACATTTAGCAACCTGCGAAATACACACACACACACACACACACACACACACACACACACACGCAGTACATATACCGACAGCCAGCAGGACAGCTGCCCGCAAATTCCTGGCCCGCGAATTCGCGGGTTTAGCTATGTACTGACTGAGTGTGTGTATTTCGCGGGTTGAGTGATGTACAATGACAATGGCATCCCGTGGAGGAATTCTGCAGTTTTTTACCGTTACATCACGAAAACGCACAGCAGAACCAGACCCTGGAGCGCCGGCCTCTTTATTTACTTACTCCTCTTCATCCCCTATGGGTAATAAGGCTGAGATGAGAACTCTCCATCGCATTCAGTCCTTAGCAATATGCTGCGCCTCTCCCTATAGGGATGGGTACCGAGCCCCGGTATTAAACGGGCCCCCGGTAAAGACCGTGGTAACGTTAAGCTCCGACGTTATCAGACTTTTTATCGGTACTGGAGACATTTAAAAAATATATGTCATATGTATTATTGCTACATAAACATTATATTGCAGTTTTAGTTTCGCCAACTCCGTGTCTAATATACAAAAAGACTACAAAATGCGTCTATGATGTATTTTCGATCTTTCCAATCCAGGCGAGAGATCTCTCTCCCCCGTCTGTGTGCGAGTGGGCGGGGCAGTTTGTAAAGGTCTCCTGACTGTGTTACAGACTGTCATCCTGGTTAGTGGTTACTCTGGGTTCTGTTTTCAGGACAGAGTGTTGGATTTTTTTGTTAATCGGATGGGACTTGATTGGATTCAATATTAGAGTAACTTTCTCGTTTGTGTGTTTTTTTTAAATATATTTGGCCTTTGTTTCTTTGTTTGACTGATTTCCTCAAATAAAAAGGTTGATGAATTATCATCTAATGATTTGTATGATGTTTTATTTATGTTAAGGTCACTTTGAATGATTTTAACTAATGATAATGTAGAAAAACTAATATTTTAAATTCGAAACGGTCCACATTAATTTCGGGACGGCTTAGAAGCAGCATTTTACGGCGCGCTATGCATGGGGCCGACATGTCGTTTCAGTAAATTAAAGGGTGTTTCATGTTGTCGTTGCTGTGGACCTTCTTAATACCTTGGAAAATGCCGTTAATACTTTTTAATAGCCTTAATTTTCGCTAAGTTGATTTATCAAATTGTAATACTTTTGAAGACCCCGCGGACACCCTGTCATGTGTAGTCTATTTTTTCGCGCAAATGGTGTTGGGCAAAGTTTGCATCAAGTGCTTTCCTACACAATTCTGTTAAAAGTGGTTAAGTTAAGACTAGTATTAAGAATCAACTTCGCAAACTGTTCCCCTGTGCCGCTGTAAGCGTTGGCCGGGCTCCGTCATGCGGCCGGGGGCACAGAGGCTCTGCTGCCGAGCATGTTGTGCAGTAAAATACCTCCGTTAAAACTATTCCCTACTAACTATATTTGTCATGCTTATGCAACGCTATAGATGCAAATCCATGTTTGAATCTGCAGGAGAGTTTACGTTAGCTCCCTTTATATATACAGTCTATGGTTAGCTCTCAGTAGCCAGTGACGGAAGTGCCATTGACTTCAGTTAAGGTGCATTCAGGCGCAATTCAGTATAAGTGTTTATTGGGCAAAGATGCATTTATAACGACAGCAAGATGTTTTCAATGTAGTACAGTCAAATGCAGAAATATCAAAAAATACAGTTGTATTAAGGAGATGTTTTACTACAACATAAAGTAGATATTAGACAGTATGCAAACGAGATAAAGGAGTGTATATTGAAGTAATTAGGATCAGCTGTGTAGAGAATCATGGAATTGTACTGGTATCTACCAATACCATCCTTAATAAATGCCATCCTTATAAATGTATATATAAATACAATACCGTTTTAAATGATACTTGTATTTGAATTATGTTTGATTCCATTAATTGAATTAAATATGTTTTAATGAATTCTACTGAAATGATTGTTACATTGTCATCATGTAACTATTTTGTTCTTTTATTTGCCTCCCCAGAAAACAGTCCCACCTCTTCTTGAAGACATTTAGCCTCCTGCTATGGACTTCAGGTTCACATTAGGTAAGCCCTTGAGTGTGTCAGACTAGTTGTTGTTTCAGAGGTTAATTCAAGGCATGTTATGTTTACATACTAATATAATGAGCATCAGGTAAACGTACCCATTTCTATTTTTTGAATCACAGATGGGATGGAGATGTAAACTATGCAGCACTAGTGTCACCACTCAAAGTGATATTTTAAAACATTATCGACTCCATCATGGAACCTTTGGACAGAAACGTGCCTTGCCCTGCATTCATGTAGACTGGCCTGCGCTCTCACATATCAAGACTATGTGGTCCATTTTCTTGCAAACCAGCCTTTTTTTTTTATGGCTTAAACCCCGTGTAATACATGTGAATAGCACCTCTGTTACCGTCTGTTAACAGCTAATGTAAACTGGCTCGTTATAATTTCGATTTGATTTTTGTTGTTGAGGAAAACACATGGTGTGTCCTGATTTGTACTCAATTTAGTGTTTAGTTTGTATATACAGGGAACAGCAGAGGTCGAAGTGCAACAGGCTCGTGATGCACAGCATGAAGTTATACGTTGCCCATGAGCCAGATGCAGTTGGAATAACCATCAAGTAATAACCATGTGTCTCCATGTATGTTAATTAGGGCTGTCAGTCGATTAAAATATTTAATCGCGATTAATCGCATGATTGTCCATAGTTAATCACAAATTAATCGCACATTTTTTATCTGTTCTAAATGTACCTTAGAGGGGTATTTTTCAAGTTTTTAATACTCTTACCAACATATGAGTGGACAAATATGCATTATATGTTTGTTTATTATCATTTGAACAATGAGAAATATTCTCATGAATATTAAACACAACAACCTCTGAACATTACAAATATTCACCTCAATTCAACCTGGAACCTCTCTCATACAATAATACTGTGTGTTTGTGTGTGTGTGTGTGTGTGTGTGTGTGTGTGTGTGTGTGTGTGTGTGTGTGTGTGTGTGTGTGTGTGTGTGTGTGTGAGAATGTGGAGACACTGTGATGGATCGTTGGAGCTATGTGCAGCTCAAGGCATATATGCTCGAACGGGAGCTCCCTGGACGCTGCAATCATGTTGCGCGCACTATCCGTGCTGAGTGTGCTGACTTTTCGTACAATGTCCCACTGTCTGGCTACCTGCATAAAGTCAAGTGCTCGGCGCAGTTGTCGGCAAAATGTCGCTCCTCTGTTTTCATTGAAACAGCTCCTATCCGTTAGCGCAGCTAGCTAGCATCAGATGCTAACAACAACAACAACACGTAAGGTGTGCCTCGCTCGCGCCACACCCCGGTCCTCCCGATGGTCAGTCCGGGCCTGCCGGTGAGTGTGGAAGTGTGGTCTGCCACAAGCGGGCGGCAGGAGCGGGGCTGTCAGCATCAGCTTGTAGATGGTATTTTAAACTCGATGCGCTCTGAAACTACGGGGCGGCCGAGGACAAAAAATACACATGCGTTAATCGCGTTAAAATAATTAGTGGCGTTAATTTTTGTTTGCGTTAACGCGTTATTAACTCGTTAACTTGACAGCCCTAATGTTAATGTGCTGTGCTTAACTTGTTACTGTTTTATGAAAACTTTGAAAGTTTTGAAATAATCACATTTTAATAAAATGTCCATAAGGTTCCCTTTTTTAAATCTATTTGTTCAATCTGCAATGTTTCAATGCTATCAAATATTTAAAGGGTTGGATTGAAATCAGGAAGAGTTTGTCGTATATAGGTTCCGGCAACTCAATTGTGTTTTATAATTTACTTTATTTATTCTTGTCTTATGTGGTTCTTAGCAGATTGTTATTTGCATTGGTTACACTTAATATCTTGGCTTTTAATTGGAGGCTCAACTCATCTTTTCACCTGCAGAAAAAATCACATTAGTGAGTTTACCCAACTCCTATAATTGCTTGGAAACTGTTGACACATTGTTTTTAAGTTTTAGCAAAGGAACACGTTCTTGAGTAGAGGAAAACTAAACAAAGTACATTTCACCAACTCAAAAAATGCAAAAGTTGACTAAACTCTTAAAATTGCTTGGAACACACATAATTTAAAATTTGTACCAAAGCAACAGTTTTTACAGTGTACTTCTCAACCCTTATACCTTTCTCCTGAGTGCCGTGCTTCATTGTTTATTAATGTGGTTCAGCGGCATTTACCGACCGCTGCAGTGCTGCTCGTCCACCGGAGTTTAGTTTACCGTTAACTCACCGCAGAGTTTAGTCTACCGTTAACTCTGACCAGTGCCTAAAGAGCTTGGATACTGTGTACCATTGTGCATTACACTTTATTACTGGATGTGGATATCGAGTACACCATTGCACTTTATATGCTGCTGCTAATTGGCCATCTTTGTCTGCTCGCAGACTTTCCCATTGGTTGGGTTTTATTTATAAATCTCTGCTTGGGTTGGTTCCCTCCTACATTTGCACATATATGTGTCAAAGAGAAAGTCTATATGGCCTGCGCTCCCAAGATTTGATTCAGATGCTGGTTCCTACAGTGAGAACAAAACTGGGTAAAACAGCTTTTAAATATGCTGCCCCCACAGCTTGGAACAGAAGGAGCTGAAACTCTCAGATTTAATCACTATGGGGGAATTCAGGTCCATCTTAAAGGACAGAGAACACAACACCATTGGTAGATGTAAGTGCTCGTATATCCTAAAATCGTTTTAAATTTTGTCAGTTTTTAATGATTTTTTATTTTTCGCATATTGACTGGCTAATGTGCCATTTTATTTGTGTTTTACTGCTGTATTTGTCTGCCTGTCTTGTCTGTGTTTTATCTGTTGTAACTTCGTTCATGCTGCCCTTCTTGGCCAGGTCACTCTTGGAAAATAGATTTTAATCTCAACTAGAGAATGCAATTCCTGAAGAAATTGCTAGTGGGAATGCTTTATGCTGAAAAGCTGACGCTAAACTGCTATGCTGAAATGTAATGTGTAAGAAGAAAGTGAAGAATTTAGATTGAAATGATACATGAACACTGGGGGCTTGAATGTGTGATGAGAGAAGAAAAGAAAGTAAAAAGGCTTGGAAAAGCAGCAGAATATTTGAACTGCAAACTTTTGAACTAACTTGATGGCGAATGATCTGTCGCCATGCCAACGGCATTTGATGACATCCCATAATACGCTTAGATGCGTTGATGGCTGCATCGTTACCAAACCTGTGAAGTTTTTGGCCGTTTGGAGCATTTGTTTCATGGCAAGCATTGTGTTGCCATGGCAACGGCATTTGAAGAAATCTCAAAACTGTCCCGTAGATGTCTTCACGGCTGGACTGTTAGCACACATGTGAAGTTTGAGCACTTTTTGAACATTTTCATAGGAGTTAATGTATAGCGACATCGTCTTTTATGGCGAAACGGCATATGATGACACCCCATAATTGACGTAGAGCTGTTGAGGGCAGGACCATTAACCATTATCTGAAGTCTGCTGCTATGAGCATGTCAGTTGGAGTTATGATATCATCGTGTTCCATGACACAGGTGTTTATATTTGAGCTAACGACGTGTCCAGAGATCAGAGGTTTCCATGGTGATCAGTGAGAGGAGAGCATTTTCATTGTTCTTAATGAGAGATAAACCTCTTACATGTGAACGTTTTGTTGAAGAACCGTAGAAGATATCGGTGAAATTTCAAAGCGTGAAGCATGTCAAGGTACTTGAGCATCTGAAGTGTACTTTTTGTGTACTTTTGGGTTAATAATGTGGCCTTTTTGGCAGATTAACTAAAGGTGTGCGGCTGCTGTGGTGGGGATCAATGAGGCTGAACTTACAATGGGGTTTAATGGAGACATGTTCAACGTTTTTGTCACTTCATGCCCTCAAGAGGCATTTTGTTTAATTATTTTTGCTTAATTTTTTGTAATTTTTCAAGCTACGAGATGTTTTCCTACGTTTCTCATGAAAGATTATGTCTCAAGAATGTAGGGTTTGGGAATTATGGCAGGTTTAAAAGAAAATATGAAGGCAAAATTAAATCTGTCCTCCACTCTAGCTGTGACATCACGCACTCTAAAATCTGAAGAAGGCCTCTTTACCAAGGTCTGAACAATGTTTAATATCTCTAAAAGTAAGAATCAGATTTAAAAGTTGTGTTACACGAATAATGTCAGAAAGATGTGTAACATTTTAAAGTTGGAATGAGGTTTCTGAGTGAAAATATGAAGGAGCAGTTAGCAGTTGAAGTTGCATGAAGATTGTTCAAGTCTGAAGAGTTTCTCCATTGACTTCCATGTTAAAAATGTGATGAATTATGGGATGCATCTCTGGAATTATGAAAGTTATGAATGATAACAGTAATAGCCATCGATTCCCGACAGAGCTGAACGTTTTGATGTTCGAACAGTTTCTGCGATGTGGAATGTGGGAGAAGAAGAGGCGCAAAATAACCCGGCGGAATAATAAAGAATTTTGTGCGTAGCCTAACAGATAGTTGGAATGCTGTATCAGCATTCCAACTAAATGAGTCTTTTTACCTGGTTAAATAAAGGATATATAACTCATGGCAGAGTTTATTCTCCCGTTAACTCACGGCAGCGGCCCCTGGAAGGTATTCACTGTCTGACTGGCACTCAAGCAGCTGATAAATATCCCCCATCCCCATAAGTGAATGTGTTTTAGTATGAATTGAGGCTGTTTGGCATCACAACACTGTTCTAAAAGTTTCTCTGGTATAAAATGGGTGATGTTAGCATAGCAACCGAAGATAATCTGACTATCTTGATTACTTGTTGCTATCCTATTGTGGCGTAAGCCGTTTTCTTCAGGCACATTTTACAGACGTATTTTTCATTATGATTCTACTTGTGATAGTCGGACATGACAACCTGTGCAGCCCATGTATTGATTCCATCCGATAGCTGCTATAATACAAAACAGGAAAACGTCTGCCTGCTCTCCACAATGATCAATAACAGCGAACGGATGGTCAAAGTAAGGTAAAAAATAAACAGAATCACACGAAGCCTGGTTAGTGTTGCCTGACTTTATAAAGTGTGTTTTTTTTTTATAAGTGTGTGGTCGCATTCTAGTCACTTTGTTCAGCGCTACTGCTTGTTACAACTTTTATTTGCCGTACTCGCCATGAACTGTTATTGCTCAGGTTAATCTCGCCCCCCTCCGACGTAAGCGTGACATATTGGTTCTTGGTTCTTGCCGGGCAGCCGAGTGGGGCCAGCTAAGAACCGGTTTTCGGTGCTTAGAGCCGGCTCCGCTGCGGTGGAAACAGGAAGAAACAGAGTTTAAATCAGGCTCTAGCCCGGAACCGGCCCTGGAACCGGTTTGGTAGAAAAGGGGCATAACAGGGCTGAATTAGAGGGGTATGAGGCATGCTACAATGGGTGATCTGTTTGGTATTTTAACGCTATTTTGTATAGATATGGCCCAATAATATATTGTTTGAATATAGCATAATAGGTGAGCTTTAATGTTATACATTTTTTCTGACAAGTGTAAATGCATTTCATTTAAGAGTGAGTTATAAAAGGGATTTTTATCTAGCGAGCAGGTGGGTTAAATATGATTACAGAGGGTTTAACACAAGAAAAGATGTCGGCCAATCATCACAGATGAGTGAGGGGGTCTCACACAGACAAATGGATGGTTCCAGACAAAGTGGGATACAGCTGTATCTAAACAGATTGGAGAGTAAACATGTTACATTGCAGAGAAAATGAAGAGTACAAATCAATGACATGAGCATGATATGTTCCCTATAAAGATCGGACATGATTGTTTCAACATCTTAAGTTTGGCGCCATCTAGTGATAGTGCTCAGTAGACACAGGAAGTAAGCAATGCCCCTCAGAAGAACACACATTTCTTACATACAATGTCATTATTGATGAAGAAGCCCAGCGTTTATGCTAGACCTTTCCCTGAAGAGTGTCCCACTGAAACCATTCCTGTACTATTAATTAAAAACAGCCAACAGTCCATTTTCCCATTTTATTGTAAATACTTTTTTATCTCATGTAAAACTGAGGGTGAGTCTGTAAAAAAATATGAAATGCTTACAAACAGTATGGTATAATGTACAGATACATATAATAGATTCCTTTTAGAATAATTAAAAAAAAACACACAATGATCACACAGTTTGAAAAATGGTCCCATGACACCCAGCACCCGTTTAACAGTTAAAAGCCCTTATTCTGCTGTTTACTCAACGACACAATGATCTCATCCACATGAAGTCATTCACTGAAAATGGCATATCCAGAAACAGACAGCAGAACTGGACACATGAGTTATTAAACATTAATATAAAGTGTTTCTCCCAACACTGTTATATTTGCTTGTCAATACATTTAAGGCACAAAGTTAAATTCATTCAGTTGGTTGCAATCACCCACCTCAGCATTAGATCCCACCAAACCCTACACAATGGACCTTTGAAAGTCCTTCATCCTCTCAGATCAGAAAGGCTTTGGAGAGGAGGAGGAGCTGGAAGGTGTCAGTACTCGGTTCTGCAACCACTTTCTGTATCTTGGCCAGGGGATCCTGCAGTCAGCCGTGTGTGCATCACTGTTTGTCCACAACTAATGTTGCATAATGCTGGACAAATAAGCCTTATATTTTTGGTGTTAATTTATGTCTATGCTTAAGGACTTCCCGGGTTAAGGTGAATCACAAGTTTTAAAGAACCTAATACTGTCATTAGCCACTGACTGACCACCACCCTCATCCTGCTGCTGGGTCTAAGTTTGGACAGTTAGGGTGGTGTGTTTGGCTGAGCGCTTACAGCCAACATAACTCAATACACAGCTGAACAAATGGCAGTACGTTTTTTTGGCCAAAGTTAGTTTTTTTAATGTAGCTAATAATTATTTGGTATGGCTCCAAAGATCTAGAACCACTCACACAGCTGAGCATATTCCTGATGGTCTTTTGATTTTCCGAGCTAATGCTAAGTGGTCTGCCTCTTATGAACATGAAACGCTCAGCTGGTGCTCAGCAAGCAGAGAGAAAGCAGCCTGTAGAGCCAGAGTATACTGTAATATATATATATATATATATATCTTCACAAATAAAAAAATAAATTGGTATATTATGCAACCAATAATTTTAGATAGAAAATATGTTTGGAGTCCGACACCTGGCAGAGTTATACTGCTGTAATCACACAATGCTTTCAGGGAAATACTGCAGGTTAGGGTGTGTGCAAGAACATTCTGCACTGCTAGTTTGGTACAAGTATTAACAAAAGGCAACTGTTCTGTACAAGAACATGGAAGTTTTACATGTGATATAACATAAAATCTTTAAAAATAAAAACATAAATAAAATCCAAGTGGTTTCTTTCTATTTATAAAGTCCTGTTGGGTCTTATGGGGGACATAGTGGACTTGGATTCAGCGCAGATGGGACCAGATGTTTTGGAAAGTTGGTAAGTTGTGGAAGAGGGCGCAAAGTACACAGAGGTTTCACAAATGATTGCACCTGTGACAGAAATCCCCCGATACTGGGCTCATTACCGGGGGATTATGAATGCAACAAAAGAGCTTTTCCTGCGTTTTCGCCTGGCTTGCAATCATTGAGTTTTAGGGTAAAGCTGGAGTTGGTGCATCCTATTAGAAAGCCAAGTCCATGTAGAGAAACCTCCAAGACTGAAAAATAAAATGTCTTCCTGAGCCCAGGCGGGGCTAGGTAAACGGTATCTCTATGACGTCCTCCTCGATGATGTCCCCCTGGGGGAGGGGGGTGTGCTCGGCAGGGCCCCGTGTGCAGCTCAGCCCTGCGAAGGGACTGCACCAGGACAGAGAGAAGGGGCCGCCGAACGCCATCTGCATGGCCTCCCTACACGGAACCTTCCCCCACTTCCCCGTCTCTCCCTTCAGACGCTCGATGCCCTGCAGGAGAACTCACAGTGAGGGTCTGAGGAGAGCAGAGCTGAGCCAAAAAGGACCAGAAGTCATGTGATACATGCACTATCAAGCATAACAAACACACAGGGATGATGACTGCAGCGACACACTATGATCAGCTCTGTGGTTTCTCAGACACCAATCAGACTAAAAAGGGTCCAGGAAAAAGCTTCTGGATTACATCTAAAGGATAGGTTCGCATTCTTGTCTATCTTAATACAATACTCATTTGCTGTATGTATGTTGAAAGAGTAATACGTCTAGGTTCTAAAATAAGTCCTGTCTTTATTGGCCATGTAGCACTCTCTTCCAAATAAAGATCGAGGCCTGAATTGGAAGGGGTCCTCAAACAGTAAGAAGCCAAAGGGGGATATTGTACCAACAGACAGGAAGACACTGGGACGCTCAGGGTTCATTCCAAAGTCAACTGTTCACACTTGAGGAAAATGACATGTCATCATCAAACCATAGTTACATAGTTGATCATCCTGTGCAAATGAAAGCGTCAGTGTAGAAGTGGAACATGCCTCAGGCTGGTCCTCTAAAGGCTTTGTTACTAATCTGTTGACCGCTTGGTGTTCTCTTCACAAACACAAAGAAAAGGAAAAGACCCAGCCATATATATCAAATATGTGTCTATACATAAAGATGCAACAGGAGCAGTGTTACTGACCACAATGTTTGTTGTGCAAGGTATTTCACAATCAAGCAACCTGGGTTATGTGAATGAAGTGATGAAATAAGTAAGATCTTGCTTGTCCAAAATGGTTTTGTTTTTTTAAAAAGGCACGTTTAGAAAAGATTGACTAGCTTTGGCTACCTCCAACTCAGATGTGTTCATGGCCAGTACAGACAGGAGGCGTAGCTATTCCTTCAAAGTACATAACACATACAAGTGTTGCAATGACTAGTTTTACTCCATCCTTTAAATGCTCTATGAGTTCTGATTCATCTTCTAAGAAACCTGCTCAAAATAAATACTGTCCAAAATGACTCGCATGCACTGGGAATAAAGAAAACCCTGCAGAAGAACAAGTCACATGGTCAACATGGTGCATGCTTCCTGTCACACACAGAGCTCTCATTCATCTGTCATGTTGGCTTCAATGTGTAAAAAGGAGACCTGAAGCACTCTGGCCTCCACATGGACATGCTGGTGATGAGTTAAGCTTGATGGGACGTCCGTGTGACTTACAGTCTGTAGCAAGCTTACCTCATCAAGACTACAAACAGGGCTCTGCTTCAGAACGCTCAGGACACAATGAGTGATCAACCAAAGCATTGCATGAGTGTGGAAAGAGCATAGCATGGGACAGAGGAATAAACAGTTCAGTTGGAATAGAATGAAGGACAGAGTGAAAGTGTCAAAATGCAGGGAGTGAGAGGACTGTATGCAGGGAGAGAAGAAACCTTAAACAGGAAAATAAAGAGGTTGAAACATCTGGCTGTACCAGCTTCACATTTAAAGAGTCAATTCATACATTGGAAAAAGCAAGCAAACACAGTTGTTGCATTGCAACTGAGAAGTATTTATTCTCTGCACTTGTGCTGAATTATTTTCAGAATATTTAGAAATAATTAAATAATTTTGTTCTAATTAAAATGTCTGTAAAAAACAAATCATCTCCAGCATCATTCTCACCAGCGGGCCTTCATCATACCGGCTGTGATTGACATACATTACTGACCTCACCTGAGCCATGCATTCAGATACAACAACATTACACACGTAATAAAGAATAGAGGAAGCAGTTCACAGGAGAACATCTCAAATGATACAAAGAAGGAATTTGCATTTCTAGTACTTTCGTAAATGAGAATGATTAAAGTTAAGACGTTATGAAATGCTTTAGAGGAGGTTCAAATAGTGCATAAATACAGTCAAGAAATATCCTGCTGCATAATCATAGGATGTATGCACAGCTATACATTTTATATAATGACTCCCCACAGAAAACTATTGTAATTTTAAAGCTGAGTTTTTAAAGGTCCCATGTCATGGCCATTTCTACTGATCATAATTCCATTGTTGAGGTCTACTAAAATAGATTTATACTGTGACATTTTCCAAACTCACATTGGTTTCTCATACAGCATCTCTGTGTAGTATGTGTATTCACTCTCTGTCCTAAACGGCTTGTTGGAGCTCCTGCCCCCCCCTCCCTATGAGCCCAGTGTGCTCTGATTGGTCGGGACGTTGCGATGCTTGCTGCTCAGTGAGCTGGTTTACTGGTATGGGACTCCCTGTTAGTTGAAAATGTACGCTAATGGTCCCCCCACTGCGTTTGATAGTGACGCCAAGGGATCCTGGTGTGTGAGGAGCTCCGCGGATTGGTCCATTTTGGTTCCGCATGACGTCATGCGGTTCCCGGAAGAAACAAATGGAAAATAAGAAATGTCCAACGAGGCGTTCTGGGGCAGCATAGACAGGTCTTTTCTGTGTTAGAGTTTTACTCGCTACAGGGTGTACTTTGAGGGTTTGTGACTCTGCAGACAGTTTACATGAATACAAACCTTCAGAACACACAAGGGGACGGGTGATAACCAGAAAAGCATGACATGAGACCTTTAAATCTAAGCTTACCCACACACACAATACTGTCTGGTGAATCAAACAGACTCTCAGGCTGGTTTAGGTGAAATCTGATTTTGTTATGTCAAGCATGTATCAGAGAGGAATCAGGGAGGATGTTCCACACTTGGGCAACAATTAAGTATTATTAAAAATATATGATAAAACTGCAGCTTTTTTGGCATTGTATGTAGTTTCAGAGGGATTCTTCATACTGTCATGTAAAAGTCATGTGAGTATCAGGGATCACTTTGAACACGTTCTCCTTTCTGTCAGTTACCTGATCTGTCTCGGGTGGGGGGGCACAGATAAGTATTTTCTATCACAATCAAGTTGACCAAAGGCCCACTGTCCTGATGGCAGTGTTCCTCATGCAGTTTTTGGCACTATTGAGAATGGATGTGTTTGCAGATAGCTCGCAAAGGAAGACTGATTCTATGAATCTACTCGAACCTCACCATTGTAGTGGGAACTATTCAACCTTTTGCAACACACTATTGATTACTGTGACAAAATGATGATTTAAAGGGTCAATTCATCCAGATGACAAAAATAAAATGTTCCACTAACCACCAGTATTTTTGTAGTAATGCCGATAACTTGGGGTTTATTTGTCAAGGATTATTATTTTCCACCTTTTACAATGAAGATTCATGTAATCTTGTTTGGGGTGATTCCACAATTTGAAAATCTGGAAAAATTCAAAGTCCAGGTTACAATGGAGACCAGTTAGTAAGTAATTAACATTTACTGGCATTCAGGTAACGAAAAACCCTAAAACCACCTTCAGAGCCAGTTTTTGGTTTGTCCTTTCTGGGCCACTGTAGAAACATTACGGTGCAACTTGGTGCACCTATGAACATATGAAGGACTTATTATTAGGAAACAACACACAATGATCCTACATTTCAAGTTATTAGACATATGGAAATATAGTCACTACGTTTCATTCCGATATATTCTATTGTTTTGCAGGGGTGGATATCTTTTATCGTCAACATCTGAAACTATAACCATCAGCATGGCAAACCATAATTAAGGGTTAGTGAAAATATGTTTTTTTTTTCATTGTAACCAAAATAATCCCTTAAGAGAAAGCAAGAGTGAACACAGAAGAGAAGGCACCTGATACAGACATGGAAACAGCTGGAAAGAACAGATGCAGTGTTTTCAAACAGGATTCACAAACTCAAAGTGCTTTCTTTTTCTCTGCAACTCAGCTCACTGAAGGCAACACAAAATAAACGGAGAGCGCACATGGATGGAAATATAAAAAGCAGATGGAAAGTGTGGGAGATACAATGTCACAATGTACAACCGTGTTGGGAGCAACACTGAGCTCTACGGGGGGGGAGCCTCCTTGCTGAGCCCTCACACCACATACTGATAGGTCTCAGCTTTTCCATGGTCAGGGGTGGAGAAGGGACTAAACCACAATAAGGAGAAAGGGTGTCCAAATACCGCCCTCATGTTCATCCACTTAGTTTTTTTAGACCATCTTCTCTCTTCCTTTTTCAACTGCTCTATGCCCTGAAAATGAGAGACAACCAAACTTCAGTTGGTTTGCTTCAGTTGGTGACCCAGCCTGTTATCAAACCATATTCCAAATAGGGACTCTTTTAAGTCACTAAATGTAGAAAAAAAAAAAGCACACAAGAAAACGTTCCTAAAAATCATGCGGGCGACAAACCAGTGTTAAGTGATTTCTACACAAACACAACATGGGGCTTGTGTCCTGGTGCCTTTCTCTGCTCGATGTCCAGTTCCCTACACCTCTCTCCTCAATGTAATGATCAAATGTATCCCATAATGTAAATCTGACCTGGAGTTGCAGACAAAAAGAAGTTAAAAGCAGGAGAAGGAGTTTGGTTTGGTGAGCTCCTAAACACAGGCTCACAGATTGGCTGAATGATTTTAGGATATCACCAAACTACTGAACATAAAGAGGGAACCGATTCCTTTGTTCACTGATACATGGACACATTTGCCTTTCTATGAGACGACTAGAAAGGCACCAATTGCAATTCTCTTGGTAAAGTCCAATTTCCAATTTTTTACAAGCACATTCCGATTCTTCTTAAGGTAAGGGTTAGTTTCAGGATTAGCGCTGTGTGTTGCTTAAAATAATACTTCTGCAAGTGTTGCACGGCCAGATACGGCTCAAGAAGCTGACTCAGATAAGGAAATATATGATACATTATGATGTGATATGATGTGATATGAATGATAATGGGACACATCGACGTCTGCACTCACAGTGCCGCGGACTGTACTTAATGTTACTCTGATCCGGTTACTTATGTTGTGGCAGATATTTAAGTAAGCTTTCTTAACGCTAATGTTATAATAGTCAGATTGCTCTGAAGATGGGAGGGGATATTCTATTCATCTTCACGTTCACACAGTCAGTTGATTTTTGCCGGCCGTCTTTCCTGCAACGGCAGTTTAAACTGTATTTCCTCTATCCTGTAATATGACTTGATAGCTTTAAACTCCGCATACTGAGCTCTGATTGGTCAGCAGGCGGTGCTTTCACTGAGTTGATCTCTTATCCTGCAACCTAACCTGCTCCGGAGCAGGTTAGCCGTTCAGCATAAGTTACCATGGAGATCTAGCCCGCTAAGAAGTGAACCAGCGTCGTAGGACCGGAAACCCAGAGTTTTCCCTGAAGTTAGCTCGCTAAGCGAAAATCCGGCTTCGTAGTACAGGCCTCTGGGGCCTCATTTATACAGCCTTGCGTAGGATTCACGTGGAAGGTTGCTTGCGTAGGACAAAGCAAATAAATACGCGGAGACATTTTCCGATTTATAAAACACTGCGTATGTCCTACGCCGGTTTCCCTTTATAAATCACAATCAACTCGAAATGCGGCGCAGCTTTTGCGGGCTTCACGTAACGCCCATATTTGCCTATAAATAGTCAAAGAAACGCCCCGTATTAATATTCATTTTGACTGACTGCAGGAAGAAGATCGCAGGAAATGACGACAGAACAGCTGAAAAAGACATTTCACACCGTGTCAGATTTTGGTTATTTTGGGGAGGTGGAGATAAATCATATTGTTTGGTGGATGCAGTTTGAACCAGAGTAGCAGCATGGAGGTCGGATCGTCACCAAAATAAATAAATAAGTGGTCCGAAAAAAGTTAATGAAAAAATACACATAACCTAACTTTCCTCAGGCAGTGGTCAGTGTCTTTGTGCCGGGGACAGGAGACCCCCCCCATGATGAGAAACTGTAAGAAAGTATCGGGGGATCCAGCTGTCAATCAGCTGTGCGCAGCTGGGTTTTATGAGTGACTTATCAAGTCTTAGGAAACGGCATAAAACTATGATTAAACATGATAGTATAATCCATGCTCGTATCTATACAACCTATAGAAATGCAAAACCGCCTCAGTTTAGACTTAATTCTGTCCCTCTGCTTACCGCATCATTTATGAGAATACATGTCATAACATTAACACAACATATTCGAGGTGGTTTTCAATAACATATCCGTATTTATTTATTTCTCCAAGTTACGTTTTTGTGTGCACTGAGGAGTCTCAAACAGGCGTTTGATTAATCATTTTAAGATTGGCTTCCATCAATTTTTGCGAATTAATTCTTCATATATGATACGAGAGGTAACATTATATTTGTTTTATTTTCACATATTTCTCTCTATTCTTCCTTCTGCCAACGGTGTCGCAGTTTCTCGTCCCTCCCGTTTTTGTGGCAGAGTTTGCGTGGAGGACTGCACATTTTGCTTAGAAACTGGCGTACACCATCTTTTGAGCGTACGCACCGTGAGGCCCCTGGACAGCAGCATGTATAAAATAACAGAATTGAAATAGTACGCCTGTCTGTGCCATTTTGTTGCCTGCGATATAAATGAAGATATGTGTACTTTTGTGTGTCTTGCACACGTTGCACATTTCATTTATACATTACGGTACAAGAGCCCAGAGCAGCCAAAAATAGTTTAGGAGCCAGTTTGCACTCATGTGTCGACTTTAGGCTAGCTACTGTAAATGTGTGAATAGGTTAGGTAAGTTTATCTCTTATTGAAGTGTACAACAGAATGAAGTAACCTGTGAGGCTGTCTCATATGAGACACTAACTCTCAGAAAGTCATTGCGGTCGAAGTTAAAACTTGCAGCACCTTATTGTACATCAGGCTACAGAACGAGTACGTCACTCAGCTGTTAGCAGATTCATCAGGAGAAGGTCACAGATGTTAGAGGGAGGCAGGAGGAGAGCAGCAGGAGGAAGTAGTGAGGCAAGAGGAGAGGATTGTGGGTCACTAAATGGATCACTTACAGTCTCGTCCGTACAGATGGAGTGGACTTGGGTGCCGAACATCACAGAGGTGAAGATGAGGAAGAGGAGACCCTCAAAGCACAGGAGTATAAGGAGGATGACTGTGGCTGGAGGAGAGAAGGAACTGCACTCTGGGGGATGGGGGGGCATGGAGGAGGAGGATAAGTGAAGAGGCAAAAAAGAGGACCATGAGGAACTACACTATTAATGTTGTCCTCATACAAAGATTATTACTTTTATACAATAACTGCCTAAAGCACATCGATAATGCAGCAACAACTTAAAACATCAGGAAAAGTAATGCATAAAAAAATGTCAATGCAAGGCCGTGGATTAGGGGTGTAACGGTATCCGTATTCGTCCCGAACCGTCACGGTTCGGCACATGCAGTCACACGACGAATAAAGTCTGTCACTCAGGGCAGTATCCATTACACTGTATATAATCCAGGGGGCGGTATTGCGCCTAAAAGCTGTTTGCCAGCCGCCCTTAAACAACATATGAAGAACAAGAAAACACAACAAAACCATGGATGTATAATAAGAACTGGATACAGCGTCGGAGGCGGGGTCTCGTTCTTTCCTGAGAGCTGCTCATTGGCGCATGAGGACAGAATGGCCCAACTTTTAAGAGAGCGAAACATCAGATTACCCGTCATGCCTAGCTGTCAGAGCAGAAGAACCCGTATGTGCGCTCACAGAGCATACGCCCCTTAAGCCCCGCCCCCCGAGCTCCCACTCTCGGCTCAGTAGAATGAATGGAGACATAAAATAAATCTAGATTCGGCTTTTAGTGCATTTTAGAACTTTAAGGACCGAATGATTATAATAAGGGCTATAAAATAGTTCATACGGGGTACTTTATTTCGTTTTTTTTTTTATTATCCGCTGATTTACAGACGTCTCTTTCCCAATGTTAATCAATGGGGGAAAGTCTTTCTTGGCCCAGTGACGTCACGGACTGATACGGAAATTGTAGTACCACCTTTTGGACACAACGAATATTTTCATCAGAGTCCAGCGCACTTCCTGGGGGCTTGAACAAAATACAAGAAGAAGAAAAGTTAGTATGGTGATTTCAGTTAACACACAGGAGCTAGAAGACCCACCTGCTTCGTTTAAATCAGCTGTGTGGGAACATTTCGGGTTCCCTGTGGACTACAATAACGATGGAGTGCGAGTGGTGGATCGGACGAGGACGGTGTGTCGGCGTTGGTCGACAGCGGTGCGGTATGCTAATGGTAACACACGCCAAACATGCTAAATCATATCAGAAGGCATCACCCAGATTTGCCAATCACCGGAGCCCAGCAAAAGACAACAGCAGTTCAACAGCTTATCCCTGCTGTTTTTAAGAAGCCAATATGCATTAAAGCCGAGAGACCAAAATAAATAACGGAAGCTATTGGCATATATATTTCAATGGCTATGCGCCCTTGAAACACTTTCTTATTATTTATTATGTAATATTTTCAAGACATTCTTTTCTGTTTGACATCAGCCATTATAGATAATATGGCCATGGCGCGTGTGTGGTACTGTTTGTGGTTTGTTTTTAACTGTGTAATACAGTTAATTATTCAATATGTTAGAGTTCCTTATTTTTGTACTGAAACTTGCACTACTGTTCAAAAATAAATAACAACAAACCTGGAATTATGCATTTGGGACTTTTTTTTGCTTTTTCTTGTTGTACCGAACCCGTACCGAACCGTGACCCCCAAACCGAGGTACGTACCAAACCGTGAATTATGTGAACCGTTACACCCCTACCGTGGATGATGTAAGAAAATGAAATAAAACAACAGGAGTGAGTTATTGTAACACACACACAGCACTGTAAGCTGATTTCTTGCAAAGTGCCCCGAGTGAAATCAAGTTCCCTTTGAAAAAGCGGTAATGTTACATTTTTATTTTGAAAGGTTGGATTTGATCCTGCGATTTGTATAAGCACACACACTCTTAGTCTGGTAACACTGTGTTGGCTACCCCTGCTCTAGAGGATTCCCATTCAAAGAAATTCACTTTACCCAAGAAACAATAATAACAATTTCACAGCATCAGAGAGTGGTGCATGGTCTGAGCAGCCCAGATCCTTCAAAGCACAGGAAGAGAAGGCAGCAACACGCCCAACAGTAATGTATTGATGGCTCAGAATATTACCTGTGTTTTTCATAGCTGTGGAGAGTGTCAAAGTAAATAATACCATAATATGCCTACAGTGCTGTAAAGTGTAAGGATATATTCATGTATTAATCCAACAATGACAATATCATTCATACATTTAAAAAGTAAATGTTATTTTTTGTTTATATGAATGATTCTGTTTGTAAGTCTTATCAATTTTAATTAGCATTACATGTAAATGCATGTTCTTTTAAAAAGGTAATTGAAAAAAAAGTGGAAAAGAAGATATAGGTTCCTTTAAGGATTTAAGAAAAATTTATTATTTTTAATTAAATGATATAGAACAAGCATCCCACAAGTGTGTCCTGTTTATAATTCCAGTTAAGTGAGTGAATGGGATTACGATTTTTTCTTAAATTACTCACTTGTCCAATCATCTTCAAAGCAGTAGAGGAAATGGAAGACCACCATGACCAGACAGTGGAGGGAGATCAGTGCAATGTACATCTTGGTTAAAAAGGAGAAATGAGGACACATTAAGAACCATTATTCACAAACACCAACAACACAGTGGTATTCACTGAGGAATCCCTTTCATCTGCATTGCATTAAAGCAGCAACTACTTCTGATTTCACCTTTTAGGAATAACACGTTACAGAGATACAAAATAACTGTAATGATATGTGACCTACAATTTAGCTACAATCCGATGGCAATTTATTATTGTCAATGGTTGTATTAGTTGAGATTAGAAACTAAACATTAGCATTTGAATTACTCAACTTAAATACTGAAAGTTAGTCTAGTAGTACGGTAGATCGGTAATAAATATTTAAACATCACCACAGCTTTGACTGTGCTGTGATTGGCTAATGATCGAAATCTGCTTAATGACTATGACTAGTAATGTGCTTTCTTATATTGTGACATGAGTGTGTTGAAGAGGTAATAATCCTGTGAATTGTTTATGCTAACCGACAGCCATTGCTAAAGCTGTCATCGTTTTTGTAAAGTAAAGGAAGTGGTGTGTGTGTCATGATTAATAATAACTGGTGTACAGATGTGAGGATTATTTCTTCGGACTGTTCCGCTCATCTAGAGCACCTCATGATCACATGCCGGGCCGAGGGAATTTACATCTGTTGTGATAACAGCAGTGTATATTCCGCCGCTCGCCGACAACAACACGGCACTCGATCAGCTGTTTGGGATTATCGACAAGACCGAGACTTCACGGCCAGAGGCGGCGTTCGTTGTGGCCGGAGATTTCAACACCGCTAACGTGAAGAAGGTCCTGCAGAAGTACTACCAACACATCAGCTGCCCGACAGGCGGGGGAAACATACTGGACCATGTTTATTCCCCTTTTCAACATGGATATAAGGCTCTCCCTCGCCCTCCCTTCGGCAAATCAGACCACATCTCACTGCTGCTGCTGCCTGCTTACAGGTAGAAACTTAAAACGGGACAGACCGGTAACAAAGACACTAAAACGATGGAGTGAGGAGCCAGATTCAGCTCTGCAGGATTGCTTTGCATCTACGGAGTGGAGCGTGTTTGAGGATGACAACATCAACACACACACATGGTCATCTGCTACATTGGGAAATGCATCGATGACGTGGTACCGAAGGTTTCTGTACGAACATTCCCAAATCAAAAGCCCCGGATAAATGGCGAGGTGCGTGGCAAGCTTAAAGCCCACATTATCGCGCACAGAGCTGGAGATTTGGAGGAGTACAGGAAATCTAGGTATGATCTCCGGAGAGCTATCAGCAGTGCAAAGAGACAGTACAAAGAGAAGGTGGAATCTGACTTCAAAGGCTGTAACACCCGGAACATGTGGGCGGGACTAAGAACAATGACAGACTACAAAGGAGCAGCGGGGGGGGGGGGGTTGCGGGAGTGTCTGCGTGCCAGTAGCACTCACTTCCACATGAAGTGCTTAGAGCGGTTAAGGCCCTGACACACCAGGCCGAAATCGGCCGTCTTGCGTTGTCTTGCGACAACAGGTTCCTTGGCGCCCAAAGTCAATTTGGTGTGTCCCGAACCCTCGGCCGTGACACGCCTTATTTGGCCTTTCACGGTCGATACCCGGCCAATTCAACATGTTGAATCGGCCAAAATACGGCCACAAGCTATCGGGCCAAGAAACCACTCTGATCAGCTGTTCAGCTAGCAAATGAGAAGCGAAACGGAAGTGAGGGACGTAAACAAACGATTTAAAAAGGCACAGGACAGCAGCTAAACCCAAGCAGGTGATACTTAAAAGACATCAAACATAGCCCTTAAATGTCCTCTCTTACCTCCCACACATAGCAGGGACATCTCTGATATCGGCGGGAGCGGCTGTCCTCTGCTGAGAGCTCCGTGATTTGTTTGGTCAAGTCCGGTTTTTCATCTCATCGTAAATTTAGCAAGAAGTGGCCATTATTACATTGCCGACTCAATAAGGTACACACCCGCCAGAACACTGCGATCATCAGATGCAGGTCTATTAACTGTGATTTTATAGTATGTCTTCACTTTATGTGCTCATTTCATCATTCATGAATTTTTATATTCTAAAACATGTTTTCGATGGACGAGAGTGAAAATGGAACGCACACGCTATTTGTTTGTTTATATCAGTCTGTTCTTCTTCTCTGTCTTCCGGTTGTTGCCTATTTTGAATGACGAATACACACTACCGCCGCCTGCTGGTAAGGAGAGTTATTGCCACTCACGCATGTGCAGTTCGTACGTGCTCGGCTGAAGTCTTTGCGGTGATTTCCAGTGCGACACATGGCGAAGACGCAGGAGAACTCGTCGATGGAACTGTCGGTGTCGGTGTCTGCGAGTTCTCTGGTGACTGCCTGGTGTGTCAGGGCCTTTAGTCAAAACCTTCCTCACCTTCTCCCTCCCTGACTCTCTGGACCCCCTGCAGTTTGCCTACAGAGCAAACGGGTCCACAGACGACGCCATATGGTGTGTTCACACCGGAGTACTTTTCCCACAATAGTTAATCAGAACTACGATATATTTGCGTTCACACCAAAAAGCCCCAGGAACTAAATGAGTTCATCAGAACCATTTTTACCCCGTTTTCAGTCCCTGCTAGAGAGCAGGGACTTTCGTGGGAGAAAAAAGTTCACACGTCTGATTGGCTGTGCGGAATGCAAACCACGCCCCATTTAACTCTGAATTTTTTTTTGGAGCGGCCATTGTATTTGCTGCCATTATTAGCCCAGCGCACCAACGAGAGTACTTTTGTGAAAGCAGTTATTATGGCAACAATAAGAATACGAAAATCATCGGAGCGGTGGAGTGATGAGGAGGTGTCGGCACGTCTGGCGATTTACTCGGAGGATGGGATCCAGCAGCTTCTACTGAAGGCAGTTTCCAACTGCAAAATGTATCAGAGTTGTTCGGTAAAGTTAGCCGACATGGGAATCTTCCACAGCGCACACTCATGCCGGGACAAAATAAAGAAACTAAAGCAGGACTACAAACAAATAAAAGACCATAATAACAAGAGTGGTAACGGCCGGAAGACCCGTAAATGGTATGATCGATTGGATGCTCTGCTCTGCCACAGACCCTCATTAATCTCCGGCACTTGTGGTGAAACGGTGGATTCAGTGGCCTGTGAATTGTCCAACGACGACGACGACTACGAAGGTAAAATAAACTACATGCACAGCACTGTTTTAATCTGCACAATACTGGTCTCAGATGTACTTTTATTTGCTCAGTAGATCGAGCTAGCCATGCTAGCCAGAACTGGCTAACACTGCTAGCCAGTTCAGCCTAGCATGGCTAATAACATCATTCTCGGCCGCTATGAAAACGTTTTTGACTTGTGAATAAGTGTGTAATGTTTTCTGTAATTTGCTTCACTAACTCATGGCACTAATCGTGTGTTTCAGGCGAGGCAGGACAACTCTCTGGATTGGAAACAAGTGAGCTTTCCCCTCCGGATCACAACAGCAGCACTTTCTCGTCTCCTTTTCAACCATCCAAATGCAAAAGTACATACAAACACACTGTAACTACTCTGGTCTTGAAAGAACGTTACGCATCGAACTGATGTCCACTAATCACGTTTATTTCCTTCTTGGTACAATTATGAAACACCGTGAAAATACATCGTTTACAATTTTAGTGCCCTTTTCACTCTCTCATAAACATCCGGGCTAGAGGTCACATGACTTCCGGTAAGAAAACGTATCATTTTTGGACAAAGTTCAAGCGTACATTAAGCACTCTAAAAAAATATAAAACAATAAATAAGGGCACTTTGAGCGTCAGCTATTTGATGCTATCTTATCTTCTACTTTACACCTGCATTGTGTACACTGTCCCTGTCTGCACCCTGTCCAATGTTGTTTCTGTTGACAACCTACTAGTAAACAAATTCCTAGTATGTTATAAAACTTCATGGCGATTAATCTGATCTTGTATATTTCTCCTCATAGGAAAGCGGGCACGGGATGACAGCTTCCTTGACACCATCATGGCGATGGAGGACCGCCGTGCCATGGTCAGCAAGGAGAATGAGGACCTGCGTAACAAGTAGATGCACGACGAACGGCTGCTGCATTCACACAAGGCCCAGGAATCGGACGACCAGCTGCTCATGGTGATGCTGCGCCATGCTGACTCGGCGGCGTGCCAGGCTGCGCGCCAGGTGGAGGTGTCGGCGCGCCAGGTGGAGCAACTAAATACCTTTCAGGCTGGGCTTCTGGCAGTGCCAAGCGAGCTGATTAAATCCAACAGGCCTTCAATAAAAAAAATTAAGAAAAACTTGTCGTCGTTGATAAACTGTACAATGACTTGTTGGGAGGTGTGTGTTGCAGTGGATTAGTGCGTTGGTGTTCGGATCAGGGGAGCACAGGTTCAAACCCCACTGCAGTCAGCATGTCGTTGTGTCCCTGGGCAAGACACTTCACCCCAAATTGCCTACACCTGGGACAGTTAATTTTGTATTATTGTGATTATATATATATATATATATATATATATATATATATATGCCACTGTTATTAATACTGACACTTCACTTTGCACTAAGGTGTGTCTGCTGCTGAGCCTACCTATTGTTATTATATATATATGTTTTGATACTACTGACACTTAATTTTATATTGAAAATGTTAACTTCTATTTACATGCATACGACACAGCTGGGACAGCGTGATGCCGTTATTGATATGGTCTTGAGTGTGCAATAAAAGAGAACCTACACAGCGATTCTTACATTTTTCATTACATTTCATGTAACTAAGCTTGCTTATTTCTCCTCTGACACTTTATCTTTACAGTGACCTGTGTAGCATCCTATACATCACATGTAAGTGATTATTCTGATACCATCATGTTTCATCGGTTATAAACTGGCAAAGCTTTATTTATTGTGGCTTTCAAAAAGATAATTTCATTGTATTTCAAAATGGCGTCCATTAACACAAGCATTATTTATTTATAGAAAGAAATGGTTAAGTTTGTAATTACCAGTGTTGTGAGTTCAATATTGTAATTAATTATAGTAAGGTAACATCTTAGGAGTTAGTGTAGTGAGTTTCAGAGCAGTGTAATAATTATTTGACCTAAAACTAAATGTTTTTATGAACATGACATGGGGATTTGCTAATTTCCCCCATTTTACACGACACAAATGGAGGCCACTATGGGCCACAACTAACACGTAGGTTTCTGTAGGGTTCATGGCAGACGGATGCAGTTGCTCTCAGGAGGATATATAATAAAGGTGTGTTAACTGCTGAGCCTATTTACAGTGCATACGACACACCTGGCACAGTTTATTCATTTCACACAGGTTACGCAATCCATAGCGCGTGCATGTCGTCGTCCAATCCTTTTGTCAATCCTTCTTAACCGCCTTCGCTTCCGAATCAGCATTGCTATTGCATTTGACTGGTCGACGATCTGTATTTGTGTTTGCTTAAATAACACATGCGGATTTCACACCAGCGCTTTTCCCTTTCTAGCTCCTAGCTGGAGCTTTTCTGGTTCAGCTCCGGTTTCCCTTTTCAGCTCCCGCTCTGTTCACACCGCCCAGCTGCCGCTGCTGCGCCATGACGTCACCGTTTACATCGCTGATTTTCTCCCCAACGGAGCTCACAACAACAACAACGGGGGGGGGACTGCGTCGGGTCGATGATGGTGTTGCTTTTAATCATACGAAGCCAGATTAAATTAAATAACGACTTCTCCAACCTTATACTTTTCTCCAGAGTGCCGTGGTGCCGTCATTGTTTATTAATGTGTTTCAGCGGCATTTACCGACCGCTGCAGTGCTGGCTGCTCTTCCACGGGAGTTTATTCTCCCGTTAGCTCCGGGTTAGCTCACACGGCTCTAAAGTATTCACTGTCTGACTGACACACAAGCAGCTGATACATATCCCCAGTTCCCCTTAAGTGAATGTGTGTCAGTCTGAATTGACGCCGTTTGGCATCACAACGCTGTTATGAAAGTTTCTCTGGTATAACATGGGTGATGTTAGCATAGCAACCGAAGCTAAACTGACTACTTGCTAAGCCGTTTTCTACAGGCACATTTTACCGGCGTATTTTTCATTATGATTCTACTTGTGATAGTCGGACATGACTGCTTGTAGGTAGGCATGACGAGACTCTTCAGTCGACCCATGTTCAGGGGAGGTGGGTTTAGTTTCCTGCACGCCTCGACGTAAGAGAGACGTAAGCGACGCCGCGTCATAGCTCCGAAGCTCTTGCCTCTAGACCGACAATTTTTTGGAGCTGGAAGTGAACCGCATTCCGGAGCTATGACGCGGCGCCGCTGCGGTGTGAACAGGAAAAACCGGCGCTTTTCCAGCTCCAGCTCCGAGCCGGAGCTGGAAAAGCGCCGGTGTGAAAGGGGCATCAGACGAAGCTCATGTCCGAGGTCGGAAGGTAAACAGACGCCTCATATACAGCAGGTGGGCGCGGCAGTATACGCGGGAGGTTTTTCTTCTTCTTTTTCTCTCGGTTTTTTGGCGGATTGCAACTTTAAGGTGCATACTGCCACCTACTGTACTCGCCGTGAAGTTGTTTCCGGCCTGCCAGTAAACCCAAAGCAGAAGAAGAAGTGACGTCAGCGGCTTCATTTGCCTAATCCACCCCCAGGAACTCATTTTGGTGTGAACGCGATCTGCTTTAGTTCATCAGAACTAAAAGAGTTCTGATGAACTATTGTGGGAAAAGTACTTGGTGTGAACGCGCCTATAGCCCTCACCATCCACACTGCCCTCTCACACCTGGACCAGAGGAACACATATGTGAGAATGCTGTTCATTGACTACAGTTCAGCTTTCAACACCATTGTGCCCTCCAAGCTGGTCATCAAGCTCAGTTGAGCCCGAGGGCAGACGGACCCCAGGCAGTGCGGGTGGGAAACATCACATCTTCCACCCTGATCCTCAACACCGGAGCCCCTCAAGGCTGCGTGCTCAGCCCTCTCCTCTACTCCCTGTTCACTCACGACTGCGTGGCCACACACAGCTGCAACACCATCGTGAAGTCTGCTGACGACACGACCGTCATCAGCCAGATCATCGACAGCGACGAGACGGCGTACAGAGAGGAGGTCGAAAACCTGACATCTTGGTGCCAGGATAACAACCTCCATCTCAACATCAGCAAAACAAAGGAGCTGATTGTGGATTACAGGAAGCAGCAGAGAGAGGGACACGCCCCCATCGTCATCAATGGGACTACGGGGGAGAGAGTCAGCAGCTTCAGGTTCCTCGGTGTCCACATCACTGAGGACCTGACATGGATTCTTCACACTATCACCAAAAAAGCTTGACAGCGGCTCTTCTTCCTCTGCAGGCTGAGGAGGTTCAACATGGACTCCAGGATACTCTGCAATTTATACAGGTGCACCATAGAGAGCATCCTGACTGGCTGCATCACGGCCTGGTACGTCAGCTGCACGGCCCTCAATCGTAAGACTCTAGAGAGGGTGGTGAAAACTGCACAGCACATCACCAGGACGGAGCTGCCATTCATGGAGGACCTTTACTCCCAGCGGCTCAGGAAGAAATCCCTCCGGATTATAAAAGACCCCCATCACCCCATCCACAAACTGTTCTGTCTGCTGCCATCTGGTAGGCGATAACGCAACATCCGGACTAAAACCACCAGACTCAGGGACAGTTTCATCCCACAGGCAATAAGACTGTTAAACACCTGAACTGTTGAAACAACATCCATAATATGGAACATCTCCCGTGTTCTTCTCCAAAGTTAATGTAAACTTGAATAATATACATAATTTGAATGTAATAATTAAGTTGATTGTTGTTTGTGGAAGCTCCAGTGAATGAGCCCCATTAACTGAGTTTTAAACATCACTTTAAATGGAAGATTTAAAGTGATGTTTAAATCTTCCATTTAGGCCCCGCCCACTCGATCGGATCGGCGATCGGTATCGGCCGATACTGATTCCGGCGATCGGCTCCAAAATTGGCGAACAGAGCATCCCTAGTTATAATCTAACGAGACAGTTACTGTACTTACTGTAAAAAGCACAAAGTACTTTTGGTTGTTCTCCCCAACACAGTTATTGACCCAGGGGCAATGGTGGTCCATCTTACGTATGCAGCGTTTGCAAACACTGGGAGAGAGACAGCAAGTTAGGAAATAAAGAAAAGAGAAGAATGAAACATTTTATCGAATACAACCACTGCACAAGGACACAATTAGTGGATGTGAACATTCTGACCTACATCCTACATTCTGAGTTCTTATTTTACAAATGTACCAAATTCAGAAATGAGTCAGACTTCATTCACTGCACCACAAGATGCAGCTGTAAGCATGTGACTGGGTAAGTGAACGCCTCACACGGCAGCCCTCTCTGTCCTACCTGCAGTGGTGAGCTCGGTCAGGCTTGATGCTGCAGCACTTGGGGCATTTGTAGACCACCTGCCCTGGTTTCAGCTGAAGGCTTTCTATGTATTCCTTAGTAGCATTCCCTTTTGGCACCGCACCCTAGCAAGAAACAGGAGCACACAGTAGAGGACTTCAGCAGCATCACCATAAATGAAATAAAGAAGGGACAGGCTAAACATTCCCTGATAACTCTTTGAAAGTAAAGCTCCATTTATCAGGACTGTGCCCTAAACTTTCGTGCAAGAAACGTTCCTTTAAACCTTGCTAGCCTGTCAACTAATTCTTAATGAATGTGAATAATTTCTATATCACCAAATAAGTGCCACTTACAGGGTCAGTGCACATGGCCCTGAGGTGTGAAGCGAGGGCAAGGAAGGCCAGAATGTTGAACAGAGTCCCGTTCACAATGCTGTACATCAGATTCTTGGAGGGCAGCAGCATCACAAACAGCACCACGAACTCTGCATACAGCACCAGCATCCAGGTGATGACGGCGCACACGATGCCGCAGGCGTCCGTGATGAACCACATGGCAGAGGCAGCGGAGGAGGTGATGACGTCTTTGGAGATGGGGATGCGCTGCTCGGCCTGCAGGCAGGTGGTCCCAGCCCCCCCCGTGCCCTGCCCACGGCCGTGCTCCACATCCCTGCATCTGTGCACCGGGCTCTTCATCCTTCATCAAGCCAGACGCCTGCTGCTGCTGCTGCCAGATCCACTGAGCCTGGAGGCCTCAGTCACCGCATGCTGAGGAGAGGAGGAGAGGAGTAGAGGAGTAGAGGAGAGGAGGAGAGAAGAGAGGAGAGTTACGTGGCAAGAGAAAGGTTTGGTTCTCTAGAGAAGCTTTTGTCAACAGATGGGACTAAACATAAACCACGCCAGAAAAAGACTCGAGGGAGTTTTCTCAGCATTTAACACTGGAAATGGGCAACTCCACCAGAAAGACTACTTAATTGACCACAAAAAGGCATTACTGGAACGCCTTCACAAGAAAACCACTCTAACAGTTCATCTCCATGCCTACACTGACTACCTACAACAGTACAATAACGCACTCAAAGCAGCCCGGTCCAACTACTACTCACAACTGATACACTCCGGCTCCAGAAACCCGAAGGCTCTGTTCTCCACCATCAGCACACTCCTTAAACCAGTGCTTCTCAAACTTATTTCAGTAATGTACCCCCTTTGAAACATTCTCTGAGCCAAGTACCCCCTGACCGACCCCGAACATTTTTGATAGAAAAAGCCTATATAAATAATTACAATATAGTGATGTTCCATCAGTGTGTGATTTATTAACTCCTTCATGCATGAATTACAACAAACTAAGGATATTTTCATCTTTTTTTTTTTAAAACAGATTTTTAAGTAATATATGTTTAACAAACCAATGAACAAAATTATATATTATGCAAAAACTATAAAATACAATACACAAATATTATAATAAAATCCACTGTGGTGCCTGATGTGCAACTATACCAACCGAAACCCCATGAATATGCAAAAAAAAAAGTGCAATTATAAACAAACTATGTAATAACACTGCAATGACACTATTTAGGAGTTGTAGGTCTCCCAACTCATAATCATAATCATTAACTCCTCCCTCTGCTCTGGATCGGTCCCATCCTCACTCAAACTGGCTGCTGTTACACCCATACTGAAAAGATCTGGACTCACACCTGACATCATGTCCAACTTCCGGCCCATCTCGAATCTTCCCTTCCTATCAAAACTACTCGGACGTGTTGTAGCCTCCCAACTGAAATCCCACCTCAGCTCCAACACCACCCAGAACTTCAACCTCACCCTTGACAACACCACTCTAACCCTCTCCTCACATTCGCAACCTTGGAGTAATTTTTGACAGCCAGCTCAAATTCGATAAACACATAAACCACATCACCAGGACCGCCTTCTTCCATCTAAAAAAACATTGCCTGCCTCCGCCCCTCACTCTCCTTCCCGGCTGCTGAAACCCTCATCCACGCATTCATCACTTCAAGACTGGACTACTGCAACAGCATCCTGTATGGTTCATCATCCAAATTCCGTCCTTCAAAATCCTTCTGGTAACACACAAAGTTCTCAATAATCAGGCCCCCCCATACCTCACCGACCTGATCCACCACTACACCCCTTCCCGCAGCCTTCGTTCATCAGAAGCGAACCTCCTTTCTATCCCCACACGAACCAAGCTCCGAACCTGGGGGGACAGAGCCTTCTCCATCGCTGCCCCCACCCTCTGGAACTCACTTCCACAACACATCAGAGACTGCACCGACCCACCCACTTTCAAAACACACCTCTTCAGAATGGCTTTTAATTTGAGAATTATGTTGTGTTGCCGTTTTAATAATTTTGTATTCTATTTTATCTCGTTTTATCACCACTGTAAAGCGTCTTAGAGCACCTGAAAAAGCACTTTGAAATGTATTATTATTACTAAAATATATTTCATCACGATTATTTTTCACGATTTAATTTTATTGTATCTAGTGATTTTTTTTTAATATTTTGGATTATTTAATTAATATAATACCTTTTATACATTCCTGCAACTGTCAAAATAAGGGCCTCAGATTATTTTTAAATAATGTGCATTATACTTTAAGAATGTAAAACGAGTGAAAACACTGGCGAGTAAACCAAAGTTATCAGTAAAGAAGATTTAGGAGGTTTAACAGCTAAGAGTCCTACCCCTATTTGTATGAACAAATGTAATGACAGGAAGCATGAGGTCAAAGCTGAGTCTCCAGGACTCAGCTTTGACTACAGGTAGTAAACTGTGACCTAGGTGTGACAGAAAATAGAAGTTTGAGCCCAGAAGACAATATAAGTTTATATTTTATATTGTTACACTAAATCATTCAAAGACATCGTATGGCAGGCTGCCGAAGTGTGCATCAATAACCTTTCTCTACCCGATATATGGGTCACTGGTCTCCTGCTCACCGTGCTCCAGCGGGTCAAACAGTGTCTGTGTCCCCGCTCACCTGAAGGCATGACATTTGGCCAGGCTATGTTAAAACATACCGGTAAGAAAAGTGAGCCTCAGTGAAAGCCGCCTGCTGTTGGCTTACCACCGTTACAGGCCTATCGAAACCTGCCTGCATCTCTTAGCAGCCTCTCCACTCATTAGCTACCGTCAGTCCAGCTCAGCTTCCGCTAGCTGCTGTGTCAGAGCATGTACTGGATGTCTGCCCTTCCTGTCGGTGTCCTTCACTTCAGCTTTAAAGCAGGAGACGCTCAGGAACGCCTGTCAGAATAATTCTCAGTGTATCCCGCTGAATCTCACCTGGAAACCGAGTGTCTTTCGGCGGCTTTCTCAGATGTTGCTGCTTGGTAGCTCCCCTAAATGCACTGCCCCCGCCCCTCCGCCAACAACAAGACGTCATGACGTAAAGTAGGTGAGCCAATGGGATCATCAGAAATGATTCAAGCCTATCCGCGTCAGAGGACATGTCCGGAGTCCGGAGACTCCGGACCATTATAAAAGCCTCAGCCTCATTTCAATACCCCTCCTCGACTCCTCCTTCCTCTCACTCGTGTCCCTTCCTTGCGTCTTAGCTCCGCCTCCGTAAGATGCGAACGAGAGACACGAGGAGGTGACGCGAGGATAGAGGAATCCTCAGGTATTAATTGGGATGTCCTCGTTCATTCAAACGTCACTCTTAAACGACGTCTGTTAATGATGACATGTGCACAGCTGTATCCCCTCTCATCGGGCTTAATTGAATAACCCCTTAGATTAGAACCGGCCCATTTGTTGTTAAATATGTATTTAAATTATGAATCTTTCTCTTGTTAGTCAAGGAATTCAATGTATGATGGTTGGTCCTGCTTTTGTGTTCCGTTTGGGTGTAAAATGTACATTTCAATAAAATTATAATTATAATAATGTGAAAGCCTTTACTCTGAACATGTGTGTCCTGTAGATCCCAACATTCACCACAAACCCACATTCAGGACTGTGCATTTTAAATCATTTAACTACTCAATATTTTAACACAAAACAAAACAAATAATTGTTATTTATCAAGATCTAGCCATTTATGAAATAGCTTTCTTAAAAGCTATGTTTTAGTGACGTTCAAGATCATTAAACATGACTTAAATTGTTAGTATAATGAATATAAATATATATAATCATCATAATCATATCATAACAATCATAATTTAAATGAATTGCACATAATAATTCCCACGGAGCTGTGAGCACTTCTACATTTATGTGACGCTTTTCCACTCATTCTTACAGTTCTCCGTTTTCCTCTCTTGAAATCGACCAGCTGTGAAGGTGGGGGCGGGGCTTTTATACGCGAGTAGTGAAAACACTTCCGCGTAGTCTGCTCTCGTGTATCCTCCCTTTCGTCTCCTCCCGCACCCCTCCTCCCTCACCCCTCCTCGACTCCTCCATGTGCATTTCAGCTATTGGGACGTCCTTCAACATGGCGTGTCTTGATCGATTTCCGGGTCAAGTCCCGGAGGAGGGGAAGAGAGGAGTCGAGGAGGGGTATTGAGATGAGGCTATAGTTGTGTTCCAGACTATGGATGCAGCGCCATATAGATAGAAGAGTTACGACAGCGGAAGTCCAAAATGCTTGATCGTCACGTGGTTCAGGGAGAGTCAATAGAGTGGCGAAGTCCCTCCCCTTCCGGTGGACCTCCATGGGACCTTATTTCGGAAAAATTATGTATTGAAGTCAATGGAGAGAGAAAGATTATCTTTCGATCCCGTTTGAATTGTGCCACGAATTACACATATGATGTTTGTCAATTTAAAAGATAATTTTGCAAGTAAAAAAAAAAAAAATGTGTCGTAAAACTGTGAAGTAACACATTTGTTTGTGTGAAACGCTCAATGAACTACATCTCTGGTCAACAACACACGTCACCAAGATGGCCGTCACTACTGTCTTGTCAACAAAACGATTGACTACCCTCACTATCACCACAATGAAACACGTCCTGAAGAAAGTCATGCAAAGCTGCCTGCCTGCCTTCCTTTGATTCTCTCTGAACTGCCTGGTCGTTTTAATGTTTAATGTCAACCATTTGTGCAGATAGCATGAAGTAGAGAAGATCGCTAGCGTTAGCGTTAGCATTTCTCCCCCGGGCTTAAATTGTGTATTATAGAATGATCACACCGGTGACAGTACTCTTCAAGGGTTCACGAAATATGACTACTACTCTTACTGTTTAACATTTTGGGTTACTTAATGTTACTTCATGTTAAGGCTAATACAAATGACAAGGCTGTAATGCTAACTAACGTGCTAGCTACTAGCTAGGTAGCTAACTTGATCAAGCCACTCCTGGTCCTTTCATCAGACGGGAAGCAAAAGAACGAGCAAGACCCATTGCTGGTATGAACAACCTGGTACTAAGCACACAGGCATCTTGTTAAAGTTATCTTATCTTAGCCAGCGCCATATAGATAGATTCTATCTATATGGCGTTATCTTATCTTAGCTATCTCTATTTTAGTGGAGGAAAACA